>CM038228.1:11190362-11790362 GCA_021442155.1 Cymbidium sinense
TCATCTCTCTTCTAAGCTCTTGCTTGTAGCCGAGTTCATTAAGGCGTTTCTCCCTTGAATCCATTTCCTCCCTCTCAGAATATGCAAGAAGAGATGAAAACCGTTACAGAGATTAAATAAGTGATGGTCGGCAACTGTCACACTCGCTTCATTGGAAGAGCAGAGAGTAAGTTCCCGTGTGCTAGAGAGAGGGAAGACTAGAATTCACTATCGTGCGGCTTGGTATCGGACAGATGAAAACAGGCGACAGGAACATTAGCCATACAAGATTTCGATGGAGAGAATTCTCGTCGATGGTATATAAGATTGGTAGTAGAGGAACAAATGGCACTATAGCAGACTGGCCGGCTTGGTTTGGAGGCTAACGTGTTGGAGATTGGGTGCGGAGCGGAGAACGACATCGAAATCTTATAACTCTAAGAGGGAGGACTGGTATGCCGCAATCTGCGCAACGCTACAAAAACTTATTGGCACCTCCTTTTTTTCTCTTGTATTTCCTTAGCCAAGGAAAAGATAAAAGGAGCAGAAAGCGGGAGTAGTTCTTAGGAGTTGAGGAAGAGTTCGAATGGGGGAGGGAACGGTTGAGAGCAAGAGATTTCAAATTTGCGTGTGAGGTGTTGAACGAGAGTGTGAGAGGAATTTAGGGTCGGTTAACCTTAGGTAGGATATTAGCTAATTAATAAATTTATTCTAATATTTAATTAACCCTAATATGAATTTTACAGCGAAGAAATCATATGGTTAATATATATATCAATGTAAGGTTATTCGTTGTTCAACGAATGACGCAATTCGTGGATCGAGGCCGTTTGGTTCGAGTCAAAATTGAGTAAGTTTCAAAATAAAACGACGCCGCCGCTTTTGGTCGCTTCGATTTTCGCCAGACTTGTCCAATTAAGTCGAACAATCTTATTTGATGGACCGACGTTCGCTAATGACGCAATTAATTTCGCTGAACGGAGGTTGTTTGTCACGCCTACGCTTCCCGACCTCGATATGCGCGCGTGTGACGACTGATCACTGATCACTGATCATCAAGTTGTGCAATATTTATATCCTGATTGGTTTCGATGTTCTAAACGCGATGTCGAAGTCTGTTCATCGATCGGAGGTCATTTGGGTTGATTTTGGTGACGCATCAGATATTTTACCTCGATTCATCGCATTTCTCGATTATTCGACATCCGCATACATTGCCGAGCGCAGACAGTCTCATTTGATAATTTTCGATGTTTTGAAGCTAATGGCGTGATCAATGTCGCGAACGGAGGTCATTTGGCTAGTGTCGGCGACTCGAAGTCTAATACGCCGACATCGATAAATACTTGACGGCTTGATCGTTAGATTTTGCAATATTTATATTTTGACCATTTTCGATTTCAACGCCGACAAGTCCGCTCGCCGATCGACATTTTCGCGACGTGCCAGATTTGAGCCCGATGATCGTCACTTCGTCGCCGAATTCGACTTGGCTGCCTTTATGACACATATGTGGAGGTCAACAAATAACTATAACTTAATTGATTTAAGACTCGAGTCTTAATCTAAAGAAAACAATGACATTGTTAGGGATAAATATTTAAAAATGTTTGATTTAAAGTTGCCATTGTTTAGGAGCCTTGAAGGGCTAATTGAGGTTGAAAATTGGTTATTACGCATTGAAAAGATTTTGGATGGTATATACTGCCTAGATGATAGGAAGGTGTCATTAGTCACTTTTGTATTGGATGGAGAAGCTAAAAAGTGGTGATGAGGTCAATGTTAGGATAGGTTTAGAGATATACCAAACTAGATGGTTAACTGGGAATATTTCATAGAGCTAGTTAGAGATTGGTTCACGCCTCTTTCTTCACAAAGACAAATTTAGGATTAGTTCATTAGGCTGGTGCATGGAGAGAAAACAATCATGCAGTACGATGCAAAATTCATCACATTATTTAGATATGTATCTCAGCAGATCTCCACTGTAGAAGAGAAGTGTTATAAGTTTATGTCTGAATTAAAGGATTAAATTAGATAGCTGTTGGTGCCACTGGGGATAGATGCTTATTCAATATTAGTTTATAAGGCTAGAAGGGTGGAAATTGATTTGCAAATCACTCAAAAGCATAATAAATTTGATAAGAGGAGATGTAGTGAAGAACGTGAGCATGTCGCTCAGCCAAAATGTTCTAATTAGAAGAATCCTATTTATCTCAAGGGTGGTTAGTAGTGGTTTAGCTAGTGAAACTGTGGGATATTGTGCTACTTGTGGTAAGAATCATAAAGGTGAATGCTTATTAGGTTCCAACATCTGTTACTAATGTTCCGAGGAATAAAAACCAAGTGGAGCTCCTTCATAGAAGACTGGTATACTAAAGATTATAGACTCGACTGCTTTAGCTCCAACTCAAGGTTAGCGAAGACAGAATGTTCGACCAAGAGTTTACCCTCACTCATCGAGAGCTTGAAGAACCTATTGCAGAAGAAAATAATATTGAAAATGGGCAGTGTGGTTAATTTTTGCAAAAGGTAGTTAATTTTATTAGCAGTGTGGTTTAGATTTCTAGTAGTTATCAGCTATAGAGTGATGAAGTTTGAAAGTACATAATAATTGCGTAGCATTGTGATTGTGCTTCTGTCGACTAGTTCTAGTTTGACATCCGGTTCCATTTAACAAAAAAAGCTGATAGCTTATTGAGGCAACATCATCCCAACATAGTTGGCACCAAATTCCTTCATGATTGTCAGGGGCATCATTTGATTCTAGATGCAGAACAAAGTGGGCAGTGATAAAGTTCTAGTTTCTCTTGTGGATCTAAATTCTTCTCAAAAGCTTCCTATGTTTGATGTCTAAACACTCATCACTCATTGGAACTTGGGGATTCACAAGCTTTATGAAGTGGAAGAAGTCATATTTATTCATGTCAATAGTGATTGATAATTAAAGAATTTTTCAACAAGCGCACCAACATATCAACTATTTATGTGAAGATCATTTTTTTTTGTTTAAGTTTGGCTAGACATGTAATTAGTTACACCTAAAGGATCTCTAGGCCTTTAAAGGGTGTCTAGAGTTTATTAGAATTACTAGGAACTAAAGCATGAGTTAGATCAATTGAGGCTAAGTTAATAGGTTGAATGAGTCTATATTGGGCCCAAATTGACCAATGGGCAAGCTTAGTAAGTGCAATTGGCTAAACCTAAGGATGAAATGTCATAACCATTGGAATTACCAAGGCGAATGAATGATTGGACAATGGAAAATAAATTTACAATTTCTAATATTTTCTAACAATTAAATTAGAAACAAAAGAGCCACTTAATAAAAAAAAATTACACCAATCAATAATATTTACCTTCCTTTACTCGACCGTATTCTATAAACATTCTCTTCTTTATTCCAAACTTTTAACGAGCTAATATTTGATCAAAAGTATATGAAGCTATTAACAACTAGTGAATACTTATACCTCTAAAGTACAATTACATGAAGAAAAATAAATAATATGCATGTTAGTTTAAACTTTGTAAATTTGTATAAGAATATGACAATTTATATTCAATTATGTTATATCAAGAAAGTTTAGCCCATTCCATCGTACATTACATTATCTTGTCATATTTATATCGTTTATATCCATCACATAAGTTACTGTCTAAAGTTGTACTATTTAAGACACTTCAATATTAATAATTTTTTTCATATATGTGCACAGATATCTTAGCATCCCCATTATAATGTTCGATAAAAAAAAAAAGAGTTTGAACCGATTGATGCTAGTTCAACTAAACCAACATCAGTCGTTTAGCTTATTAGAGGTAGTGTCACGATCCAGAAAACTTGGAATATCAACACGAAAGCGATTCGGTTGGATGGATAAATTAAAGAAAACTTTTCTTAAACACTTCTAATAGAATATAAACATAATATTTTTCAATCATATAAAATTTCTACTACAAATCCATACGTTTAACAAATTTGTCTACATATAAATTATTCACCAATTAAAGTCATATATCTGATCTAAAATATAAACTAACATAGTCTATCTCTTAAAGTCATCTACGTAAACATATTCCTCCCTTCTATTCTCCATTTAGTTAGGAAGATTATCTTAAAAAAAAAATAAAACAACTTGCAATTGAATAATATTATCAGTGGATAAATTGTCTTTACACTATAGCAAAATAAGAAAACAAAAATAATATACATGACCAATCTACTATACATATGAATATTATGTAAAAAGTGTCTAAACTATCTAACATATAAGAGGCAAATGAAAATAAATATTTTTCTTATAATTTTTTTTCTAATTTATCATTCATTTTAGGAGTCACCGTCTAAAAACCTTTTCTAAAAGAAAACATTTTCTAAAACCCATTCAAAAGATATGTAACCATTTCCATTTACCTTTTAGATCGCGAGTCATTCGTTCCACATGTATAATGGGTGAACTCCATTTTCTATCTCATTCCTAACATAAAATTTATGAAGCTATCAATATTTGTTTAAAACAGTAAATCAATAAATTTTGTACAATGGCATAAGTAATAATATGATATAACATTCAAACTATTCATTCAATAGGGAGAAATGAGAAAATAAATCACAATTTGAAATCTGACCATTTATAACTATGTATAAATCGTTTAAATCACGTGAAAAAAAATTTTTTTATCATAAATATAAGATAATTACCTTTGGTGTAAAGATTCTCTTGAATATCCTTTAATACTTAATCTTAATTTGAATATTTATGAATAAATATATTGATTTGATTAATACCCATAACTATCTAACTATCATTATTAGACATGTATCTCTCTTATGATAAAAATTTATAATTCTATTTCTACTAGTTATTAGAGACATTAGATTTTCTAAATAGATTTCATTCTTATTTAGATGATTCTATTTATATTTAAAATATTTTAATTTACTTAATTTTTTCTTAATTATCATATTCACTTTATTCATTATTAAATTTAAATTATGATTCTACTAATATGCTTGCAATATAATCATTTGTAAGAAGTTTTATCTATTTTATTCTTAATTTCTCAATTAATTATTTAAATTAATTCATTTTTCTTTTATTCACCTCATAAAATTTTATCTTCAAGATTCATAAGAAAAATAAATTTTGTATTATTATAAACTATAATATATGTTATATTTATGTACATTTATTAAGCTAAATATCAAGTTAATATTTAAGATTATATTTTATATGTAAATATTTAATGTTTAAATAATTGAATTTGATCTATACTCGAAAGGTAAAATTATGCTCTCTTTATTAATAAAATCAATCGTGTGTTTCTTTATATCCATCTCATTCATAAACCTCAATTTAGATGAGTCTTGCAAATATTTTCTACATGATTTTAGGCATAATTAAAATGTAAGCTATGTAGAATAAAATTGTAAAATCATAAATGTAAGTTTGTGAAATTTGTTATTCCTCAGTATCTTAATCTTTCGTTTCAATCCCTTATCAACTTAATAATAATTATTTCAAAATTGAATTAGGGTTTCTTATGTTGCATAGAATATGATTAAATCAAAAGTTTATTTCAATTTATAAATAGATCTTACCTCTTTGTTATCTCGGTTGCCTAAGCTATGCCCATCCCTCAGAGTCACGCACTCACTGACTCTCTTCCTCCCGTTGTTAGCTTTGTTATGCGCTCAGAGGCTATGAGTGATTCGATGACCTAACGACATTGACGGCAGCTCACGACGGCTCGGCATCAACGGTGGTGAAGCCGTCTTGCTTGGCATGCACACAGGTATGCATTCCTTCCTTCCTCTCTCTCTCTCTCTCTCTCTCTCTCTCTCTCTCTCTCGTTTGGGAGTTTTTGGAAAACCAGAAAACCGGGGAGGGAACTGAACTTACCTTGGCGGAACCGGGCGGAGCGGAGATGGAGTAAGGAGGGGAACTGAACTTAGGGAGACGAGGGTGAGACCAAACATCAGTAGTAGTTGAGTCAATGTTAGGCATCGTGCAAGCATGTAGCACGTCGATTTTGATGGGGTTAGCATCGTGCGTGAGTTTAGGCGCATCGAACTAGAAGCATAATCAGGATATTGGAAGATAGCAGGCTTCGAGCGAGAATTAGTGGACTATGCAGTACCTCTTCATGCCAAAGACGAGCAAGGGAAGAAATTTTATGAGTCGAATTGAACCATGGCAAATACGAGGAGGATTGTTTGCTTGTAGGTATGATTTTTATGCTCTTTTTTTTAAATTAGTAAGGAATGTTGCAATACAAATTTTCCTATAATTTTTAAATCTTAGACATAATTTTGCTCTTAAAGTTCAACTATAAAGAAATGTTTAATGAAATTCTTTTGGAATGAAGGAATAGTCAAGAAGAGGAATATTGAGATGTGCATTTAAACTTATTTTACTATTTTTCAAATTTTGTTTTTGTTTAAATAGTAAATGATTTGTATGTATAAGTGAGGGTATTTCCTTAGGAGATTTAGGGGCTTTTGATTGGAAGTAAATGTAGTGTACTGTAAATCAAATGCTTGCATTTTTAAAATTCTATTATCTGGTTCACTGTATTTAATATGCAGTGTATTTTTTGAGTGAATTTGAAATACACTTACTATAATAACCGGTAAAAAAGGGAGAAATTTCATAACTATGGCTTATGAGAAAGGAAAGAAAGGGATTCAAAGGGAGGGCGTTGGGTTGTGACAAACCAAATTCCCAAAACACGAGGAGAAAGGAAGGAGAAGGCTCACCCGTCCAAAGCCGTCGGTGATGAGGAAGGATAAGGAGATTTAATTTTAAGTCTTGTCGAGGAAGGAGGAGAACGGCAGACAGCGTCTTGTGGAATAAAGGAGAGTCGAGCCGCGTTGGTAAGCGTCGATGAAACCTGGACGGATCGGCGTAGAGGAAGAGCAGGCCGTCGCGTAAGTGCGTGAAGAAGCCGACTTAGAGGCAAGACCGAGAAAGCTCTTTGCGTCGCGAGGAGATAACCTGTTCGATCGGGCCGTCGTGGGAGGAAAAGAAGAATCTCGAGCGATTCCTTAGGCAAATCGAGAGATCTGAGTAAGTAAATGAGTTATTTAAGTATGTGTTTAATTAAAATTTGATTTTATTGTTATTAACTTTGATTTTAATGCTATTTCAAGTTTAATTTAGAGTTTATAAATTGACTTAGAATTATATATTTAAGCAAGAAATATAAATTGGGAATATGTGAGATGAATCACAGTTAAGTAATTAAGTAATAAATCCTCACAAAATAATTTCAAATGTAATAAAATCTTAAACTATGCTTGGTATGTAAGGAGGTTCAAGTATTGATTAAATTAATATTTGATTATAGGAGCTTGATTAAGGAAGGAAGCGTTAAAGGAAAGGAGATTGAGAAGCGCAGTTAAAGTGGGTAATTATGTTCTTACATTTATGGTAAAATATCTTAATTTCTTATGATGAAATACGTTCATATGATTATGAATTTTTTAAGTATCTTGGAAGTTGTGATGATTTTCTTT
The DNA here is from genome assembly GCA_021442155.1 of Cymbidium sinense. NCBI lineage: Eukaryota > Viridiplantae > Streptophyta > Magnoliopsida > Asparagales > Orchidaceae > Cymbidium > Cymbidium sinense. Next base: position 11,197,864 of record CM038228.1, read on the forward strand.
CTTTTCTTAAATTGTGATGTAACTTCGTTTTCATATTGGATAATAACGAATCTTAGATCGTATTATTCACGTTATCATTTTCTAAATTTATTTTGATTTCATTGTGAATTAATGTAGTGGTATAATTGTATCTTTATGAATGTGTATGTTGGCGGAGTTCACCTCTTATGAATCTTTGGGGGCCTTGATATGTACAAAATGATTCAAAGAGTAATAAATTGGTAAATAATTAAAGAGATGAAATTGGCAAATGAAAATAATGAATAGATACTTGTTCTGAATGAGTATTTTGTGTGACTCTTGGAAGGATGAAAGTAAAAGTAAAAGTTTATATGATAAATGTTTATGTATCGACCCACGTATATTCTTGATAAATGTTTATGTATCTGACTCCGTATCTTCGATAAATATTTATGTATCCTACCTCCCATAGGTTTGATTGTTTGAGCGTATTTCTTTTATGTATGTGGATAAAAAAGCGCATCATCTGGATTCTTTCTTCTTTACTTATAGTGTAATAGCATAATTCGAATTATATTCATTTGTTAGTTCTTAATTTTTTTTAGGTAATCCTCTTAATTAAGTGGTTGATAAAGGAAAGTCATGTTCTGCGTAGTAGAGACTTGGAGAGAGTAATTATATGTTGAGTTATGTTTAAAGTGTGTTTTCTCGAACTTTGTAGAATATTTAAGTATGGACATGTATAATTATTTTGTGGTTTGTAGTTCTTTTATGATTGGAGATTGGAGATTTTATTTATGATTGGAAATGTTAAGAAATGTTTTATTTTATCCGTCCGGTGCATTCTCGCCATTAAGCTCTGGGCGGTCTGACACTCATGTATTTGAAATTCACCTAATTTGGGTGAATTTCAAATACAATCATAAATTGAGACCACCCACAATAGTCCGCACGCTTACCCTTACCATCACTGCAGATCCACAGGCGCCACCCATACCGCCACCCGTCTGCCCAGTTGTTGGTAGTTTCATGCCTTTCATTACCGCTGTTCGCATTGCCGCTGGTCGTCGATCGCCATTTTGGTGGCTATTGACCATACCCGTTGGTTGGCCTCCATATATGTGTAAGTTAAGCCGCGAGTCACTTCAGACTAAAATCTGATGTGCAAATCGTGCTCAAAATGCACTTAACGTCCGAAAATGGTTAAACGACCCGATTATAACGACTTCGTTGCATTGACGTTAACGGTCGAATATAAATATTGCACAATCCGAAAGGTCAGCGGTCTATCGAATCGATGCATGCTCGGGGAAGAAGCTGCGGCGATATCCAAACAACGTTCGTGAAATTGATTACATCGTTGCTTCAAAACGCCAATCAAAGATTGTTCACGCCGATTGGATGAGTTTGTCAAATGTCGAATGATTGGAAGACAAAATCGAGGTTGAAATACGCATCGCCAAAATCAATCCAAATGATCTTGATCGACGACGACTTGTCGCATTCACATCGAACGTGGTTAAAATATAAATATTACAACTTGATGATCAACCGAAGCGCGTCGAGTCGTTACGCGCGATATCGAGCTCAGGGCCGTCTGATCAAAAGCGACCTCCGTTCGTAACATTGATTTCTCCATTAGTTTAAACGTCAAATCTATCGTAAGGCATCGCATGACAAGTGAGTGAGCGAGTGGTGGAAATCGGCGATCGCGATTTTGAAATAGACTTAATTTATTTGACTTGAACCAAATGGCCTCGACTGAAACGGATTGCCGTTCGTCGGGAATATCGAAAATTGATATATATCAACTATATGAGTCATCATAAATTCATAGTTAAGATCAATTAAATATTTAGAAAATCAATTAAACTATTTATGCCTAAAAGCCCTAAGCAATTTATTTTCTCTCCTGCTGTTGGTTTGCCGCTGCTCGTTTCTCTTACGCTCGCGAGAACCGAATGCGAGGCCCTCCCCGTTCGAATCTCAACCGACGAGAGCTTCGGTCTCCTCTACGATTGCTCCTCCTTCAACGCCAGCTGTTCCTCCTCAAGAAAACCGCAGTAAGAGCGGCTTCTTCCTCTTTCTCCAAAGCTGCACCTTTCCTCCCTTTCTCCTTCGTCCAACCAGGAAGAAAGCTCTCCTCTCATTTTCTCTTCTCTCCAACCACAAGGTAGTTCTCTTTCTTCTTCCTCCTTCCTTTCCTTCTCTTTTCTTTTCCTTCTTCTTCCATTTCTCCTCAAAAAATTATTCCTTCTCCTTTTTTTCTTCCTCTCTTCTTCCATTTCCTTTCCTATTTCTTTCTCCCTCTCAAACCAATCCAAAATTCCTTTCTTTTCTTTTCTCATTTCCATCAAAACCAAAAATTTTGTAAATCAAATGCTTGCATTTTTAAAATTCTATTATGTGGTTCACTATATTTAATATGTAGTGTATTTGTTGAGTGAATTTGAAATACATTTGCTAGTTTAATCATGTATTTGAAATTCACCCATTAATTAATTTCAAATACACGTCGGTTTAAATTGAGACCACCTGATGTCGCTTATGCTGCCTCACCTGCCTTCGTCTACGTCACCGGTAGCCACTTGTCACCGTACCATCACCCTAGTTCTGAGTCGTTGTTGGTAGGTCATTCATCATTCGCCTAGCCTACCATCTTGTCGGTTGTCGATGACTGCCATTTCTAGTGGCTATTGACCATACCCTACTAGTTGACCTCCATATATGTCTCATAAGTTGAGTGGCCCCAAGTCTTCACAGACGAAATATGCATCGATCGGTGCTCAAAATCACGGGCGTCGAAAATAGTTAAACGACTCGATGAGAAAACGAACTTCACCATCGTGTTGAACATCAAAATTGATGAATATAAATATTGCGCAATCAACGGCCGTCAGCGTCAGTTTCAAGCGCATGCTCGGAGAAAGAAAGCCGATGATGTCCAAACGGCCTCCGTTCATGAAATTGATTGTGCCGTTAACAAATCTGCAAAAGCATCAGAGGCACGCCTTCGGATGAGTTTGCAAATGTCGAATGATTGGTGTGATGCAAATCGAGGTTGAAATACACGGGGCATCGCCAAAATCAATCCAAATGACCTCCGACGGACGAACTCGTATTTGGGCGTGGCGGGTCAAAATATAAATATTCTTCGATGATCAACCGATCAAAGCGATCGAGTTGTCAGCGTACGACTCGAGGTCGAGGCGTCGACACAGGCCAAACGATCTCCGTTCATGAAATTGATTGCACCATTAGTTTCGAAATGTCGAAATCTATCAAGTAAAGCACTCCGGACAAGTTTAAGCGAGCGTCAGTGGTAATCGGCGACGCATTTTGAAATGAAATAGACTCAGATTCGAAATGGATTGCGGCGTTAGAACATCGAATAACCCAAAATTGATATATATATATCAACTATATGAGTTTGTCGGCGTAAAATTCATAGTTAAGATTAATTAAATATTTAGAAAAATCAATTAAGCCTATTTATGCCTAAAAGCCCTAACCATTTTTTTTCTCTCCTTCTTCGGTTTGCCTTCAGCTCGTCAGTCCTCTTTGCACGAGCCGAATACCTGAGAGCCCCTCCCCTTTTCAAATCTCAAACCGAGCGCGAACTCGGCTCCTCCCTCCACGATTGCTCCTCCTTCAAAATCGTTCCCTCCTCAGCAAAACCAGAGAGCGGCTTCTTCCTCTTTTGCCAAAACCGCATGCGACTTAGTCCTCTCTTTTTCTCCTTAGTCAGCCAGAAAGAAGCTCTTCTCTCGTTTTCTCTTCTCTCCAACAAACAGGTAGTTCTCTTTCTTCTTTCCTTTCTCCCTTCTCTTTTCTTTTCTTCTTCTTCCATTTCTCCCTCAAGAAAATTAGTTCTCCTTTTTTTTCTTCCTCTCTTCTTCCATTTCCTTTCTATTTCTTTCTCCTCTCAAAATCAGAAATTCCTTTCTTTTCTTTTCTCATTTCCATCAAAACCAAAATCCACTTTCAAATTCCTCACTTTCTTAATCCGAAAATTTCATTTCACTGTCTGATTTAAATCCATTTTAATGAGAAAGACATATCTTAGGGTTCTTCTTCGACATCCTTTTCATTACCTTTCCAATTTCTCTTCTCATGGCGGAACATCGTCATTCGTTCTAGTTTCCCATCTCCTTCTACCTCCCTTTTCAACCTTTCCCTTCCAGCTGAGAGAACACATCGTGATTCCTCTCTTGGTTTCTCGCCCATTTAGTCATTATCGATCATTGCAGCGATAGAAAAATGAGCCGTAACATGTGATGTATGTATTATGCTTGTGTTTCTTTTGCGGTTTGAAGGTCCGTTATCGTCTTCATTGGGCGGCGAGATCATCGGTGTCATGAAGCCATTCATTCATTAGTATGAAGTAAGCCAACATCTGTTAGATGTTTGCTGTTGAAATATTAAATTTTGAATGAATTCTAGACTTAAAAAAAGGAATGAATATATATTGCATGCATTTGTCTTCTTCGAGTTTAAGACCTCATCACGCCTTCATTAGAGCGTGATGAGATAAATCGGCTGGTGTGAAACACCACTCAGCCGTTAGAATAAGAAAGCTAAACACTCGATCGGTCCACGCGATGACGAGGAGGTTATTGATTCGTCGATGGAATTAAATAAAAGACTTAAATCGAAGGTTATTAATGTGTCACTTTAAGTAACCTGAGAGAAAATCTAATTAGATTCATAATCTAAATCACAAGACGCTTATAGTAAGCTCGAAAGCTAGTGTTTAAATACAAATGCAATTCAAGCATGATTTAGGCAACAAGACTTATATTTAATAAGTTAAGTTGAAAGAGATATGTTAGCTTGTCTATGGGTGAGAATGAAAGTTGAATATGAGGATTAACAAAGATGTAAAATCCTAGCAATATGCATAAGCAAAATAGTCATTCTGTTTTTACTATCAAGTTAAGTATAAGCAAAGTTACACTACTTTGAATCGAAAATATAAAGTTGAGACATACACCACCGGATTCGTAACACTATGTACAAGAGAACAGAAGACGTTAATTAAGGTATTCTTAGATACACCGCGTACGCATTACGAATGCTTAAATTGAGTGTCGAGAATCGTCTTGTTGTTTCGATTTAGTCTTAGGGGCGTCGTTAATAAAACCTAAAATTATTATAATGAATTCAAATTAGTGAAATATCGAAGGCGATTTTTGTCATATGAGATTTAATTCTCATTAAAAAGCAGTTGGAGGATCTAAAGTTTTAAATATATTCAAATTAATCAATTTTTCAAATCAAATTAATTAAGCAATCTAAAAATGCTTAAATGAAATTATCATTAAAGTTTAAAGCTCAATATTCACATTCATATTTGTTTTGGGGTACAAATTAAAACTACGCTCACAAGAGCAAATGTTAAATCAGTGTTTATGTTCTCTCAATCACGCTTGTAAGGATGTGGCGTGTCCTGGCTGCGTGGCAGCGCATAAGTTACAATGATCGCGGTTATGACCGAGTTCTCTGTCGGATGGTTTGGCTAAAATTATATTACGATCCGTAGTGTATGCTCCCAGACTCTGTCATTTGAGTTGTGAATCATAGAGTATCTTGATAGACAAACTACTCGTTAAAATAGATTTAAGTCTGTCTCCTTAGAGTCTAAATGTTTTCGTTTAAGTAGATCTAAAACTGAATATATGGAGTATAATTTTAGTCGTAGAAGTTCTAATGGTAGTGTTGTGACATTGGGTGAACAAGTCATTAAAAAGAGTGAGCAATTAAGATATCTAGGCTCTATTGTTCAAAATGATGATGAATTAGATGGAGATGTTATTAGTAGAATTCAAATTGGATGGATTGGTGGAGAATACATCCATGTGTGATAGAAAAGTATCCATTTAAACTACGGGAAAAAATTTATAAGATGGTGGTAAGACCATGATTTATGGTCGAGAATGTTGTAATAAAAGAAAGCGTAAGATTAAGTTAAGTGTTGGAGATGAGGATGCTTAGGTGGATGGTGGACTCTTAGAAAAAATCTGAAATGAGTATGTTCGGAAAAAAATCTCGATGGTAGATAAGATTAGAGGTTTCTTTAAATGGTTTGGCTACATGCAGTTCAGGAAAGTGATAGAGTAGATCAGTAGATGTAGGTAAAGGCTTAAAAGACTTGATTAAGATGTATAAAAATGATCTTAGTATATTTGAACTAAATGAGAATTTGACATAATAGACACAATGGAAGAAGTATTCATGTAGAAAGACCCACATAGTGGGATAAAGGCTTGTTGTTGTTGAACAAAATAATAATATTTAAGTTTTCTGGAAATTATGGGATCAAATCAAATGGTAGACAATGGTAGACTTGCAAAACATCTATTTAATATATTAGCTAAATGTGCATTACCATCTAATGTGATCATAATGGGTTGGTTGGTTCTTAATGTGAAGAGGGAATTTGATCATTTTTTAGGCACAAGAAGATAAAATAGCTTGCTAGAACCTGAAAAATATCTATAATATGTGCTTTCACTCGAGCATTTTCAAATATTATCTTTTTCTCTCATATCTTTCAACTCTCCAAGATTCTCATTTTTAGCTTTTAGTTCATTGATTTATGAACTATAAATTATATGACCAATTCCTATCATAAATTTATTTCATATACCCTTATCCTTGCAACAAAAATTTTATATTGGCTAATGGATTATTGACCACCATAGCCACTCAAGAAGATATTCTCACAAACAAATATATTTCACACCAAAATATCTTCCATGTGCCTAAATTATTTGCCAACCTACTGTTCATTCAAAAGTTAAGTATAGTATTATGTCTTATTCTTCACATTTTTTTTCAAGAACTAGCACTATGACGGAGAATGGGCATGCTAAAGAAAGGGTTGGTCTTTTCCTCTTGAGGATCTAATGATCAAAAATATTTTATGCAACTTTTAGTATTATCTCTTCTCTCAAGAACTGTTAAATTCAATAAAAAAAATTTAGCAACAACTCCTATACCCTTGGCTACTCATTTTTAATGGTTTCTTTTATTCTAAAAAAAAAAATTAATATCAAAGAATTTCATTCTAATATTTGTGAATTAGCAAAACATGAACTTACTAACTTTTCAATGAGTGATACAAAAACTTTTATTCATTTCTCTCTCATTTTATGACATTAGGGGATCATTCACTACACCTATGTGCCATGGATCTTTTATTAAAACAAAGATATATAAGCACCATTTTTCCACCTTTTTTAATATGATAAAATAATAAATTTGTGTGTTGAAATTAAAAGTCAAATTTAATAATAACAATTACTTCAATCATTTTTATTCTCTCTTACTTTTAAGGAAAAAAATAATAATATGAGTCCTCTTGTGCTTGTGCATCAACAAAATATAAACGAAAGAAATTTGGAGCCTTTGGGCATTATATATAATTCTACATTACGTGATGGAAATTTTTGGGCAAAGAAATTCTATTTGACTATTAGAGTAGGTATAGATGCATATTAGGAGGGTTCTATGATTATCAAGCGGTCAACTTTAGTATATTGCATGTTCTTAGAGACAACCTCATTATTCAAAGAATTCAAAAATAAATATGGTAGCAAGATGTAGTAGTTAAATTAATATTCATAAGGTAAATTCTGTGAATTACTATTACTAAAATATTTCTTTTTCTTGGAAGAATTAAATGTTAAATGGAAAGGACCTTTGAAGTTATATTGCAATAACAAATTAGCCATCCATATTACATATAATGTCATGCAACATGATTTTGTAAAGCATATTGATGTTGATAGATGCTTTAAAAGTAGGAGCTCGACAATGGTCTAATATACACTCCATTTATAAGCATAGGTGAACAACTTATAAGCATTCTAACCAAAGGATTATCATGAGCAATATATTTTATAAATTATAAGCTTATAATGGATGTCATCCATTCATTTGCTTAAGTGGGAGTGAAACACCTGCATAATTTTCTCTAGTTGGGACTTACACTTGCAAAGAATTTTGCAATCTTTCCTTCCTCTTCTGTTGCCACCTTATTGATCCATGTGGTCCTTCTCATTAAATAGTGAACTATTATAATTATTTTATAATTATTAGTTTTGTCTCATCAATCAGTGGACTATTATAATTATTGTAATTTTTTTATTAAAAGCTCTCTTAGGATTGTATAAATACTTCACAAATATTAGAATGAAATATTAAACCAATTCTCTCCAATTCTTATTACAATCCTACCAAAAATTTGGTTCCAGGTTATTCAAAATTAATTTTGGTATATATCATCCCAATTATAAGTTTCCAAATTGGTGGTGCTATGTACCCGGATGTACGATATCTTGCATTACAACTACTCTGCTAGATTATTAATGTGAATAACTTGCTGAATGTTTGACCATCTCATTTTCCACTTTCATATTTATCAAGTTAGGGTTGTTCAAACTATTAATCTTTTTTTTTTCTTTTTGTTTATATATACATACATATTCCTGCTCTTTCTAAATTGGAGAAATTGCAAATCACTTTGCATTGCATTTTGACTACATTATTCTGTTTTTAGTGTGTTCTAGTTGAAAGAATCATCTCATTCATTTAGCTGAATTTGATTTTCCCTTTGTCTAAATTTTAGTCATCCAAAGGACTGAAACCTGGAGCCTATGACATAGATGCCCCTTCCGACTACCTCTGCTTGGTAATCCTTATTACCGTGATACGGTGAATTTGGAGCCTTTTTTGCTTTAGCCAATTGCATAGACCGAATACACAAGAATGCTTGGATTGGATTTCAGTCTTGGAGAGTTGGAGCTAGAAAGGTATGTTGATATTAAGTAATTGTTATGAACTATATATTTGCATGTTATGTTGAATGTTCTATCTTAAATCTGCATCTGTAATTTTTTTTTAGTATCACACTTAATAATTTTTAAGGAAAATGCAATCTAATCAATGTGCAATCTCCTATGGCATCATTTGACAGTTTTGTTGTGACCTTTTAGAATCACCTTGAACTATATATTTGCATGTTAAGTTGAATGTTCTATCTTAAATCTGCATCTGTAATTTTTTTTTTAGTATCACACTTAATAATTTTTAAGCAAATTGCAATCTAAACAATGTGCAATCTCCTATGGCATCATTTGACAGTTTTGTTGTGACCTTTAGAATCACAGTACCTTCAAGTCATAGGGTATTTATCATTTCGTGAGTTCAGTACGAGGGACTAGTATTGTGAATTACTAATTACTTAATCTTATGCTGATTGGTGGCTATGGGGACAAAGTTATTTTACCCGTAGTAGTTTTTATCTCAACTCACATTGGAACTATTCACAGAACATTGGGAAATATGACATCAAATTGAAGCTTTTTTTTTGAACTTCCAGCTTTCTCAATATCATGAACAGAGATATTACTTTTATTGACATGCTAGTTATGCATTTCAAATTTAAATGTAGTTTCTTAAGTTTTATATTTGATGAATTATAATTGCTAACGATGAACTTATAGCTTTAAAATATTGGCTTTGAGAAGCAATAAACCTCAAGTTCTTTTTTTATATTTTTCTAAGACCTTAACTTCAGATCTTCATTAAAAAAAAAATCTGAGCATCGTGCACCAAGTTGCATCTTGTTTCACGTGTTGTCTTTTCTGTGAAAAGGGTCAAATAATGGTTTTGTTTGTGCTCCAGTTATGCCAAGGGTTGAAGCCCTTTGAACATGTAGATTTTATTTATTATTATTGTTCCACTTTGGTAGTTTTCTTACATGTGACTTTTCTTTTGAACTAAATTCTCGCAGAAAATGTGTTTTATTTGTAAACTTCATGTTTAGGGTTGCCCCACTTTTAAGCACTAGTAATATGGAAATTGTGAAAATAGCTATGTCTATGATTTGCAAGTGCAACTTTAGGCGTTAGCCAGTATTTACAGGAATCTTTTCTAAGAAGGCCGAAAAGGCACTCTTGCAGTCCATTGAGGCTCAAAAACATGGTGATGCATTATATTTTTGGGTTAGCATGGACAGGGATTCAAGAAATCCTCTACAGCAAGATTTCTGGTCTTTTTGTGATGCTATAAATGCTGGAAACTGCAGGTTCTTAAAATGTCCTTATTTTACCAGTGCCTTGTCAATGCTTTATATTCTGCTACTTCTAAGATTCTTCTGAACTTCTTTTTCTAATTTGTTGAATCTTAAAATCTTTTGTATTTGAACTTCTGAAGCCAAGGAAATGATTCTCAAAGGATTAAAACCGGAGTCATATAGTCATGAAGCTTTTTTTCCAATTAACAGGAAACAAGCTAATGACAGATCTATCCAGTAAGTTAAGTGTCGTGTGCCAGAAATAATCCCTGCAAAATGAGGGAATAGGAGATTTATGCCCTTGCTTTACACATGCATTTAAGAAGATGGGAAGATATAGGGTTATTGCATTAAAAGAAAAATTCATTGGTCTTACCTAGAAGAGAAACTTGCACTATCAATATAAATGAAGCACAAGAGTTCATGTCCTTTGAGAATTTTGATACCAATATAACATTGTTATTGTGTTAGTAAAGATGATGGCAATGATGTTTGAGGTGGCAATGATGGTGGACATTTGTCAATGCAGACAAGTAGATGCAACATTAACAAGCAATATCATGTTAGCTGGTCATATGGGCATCAAGGATGAGTAGTAGCTTATCATAGTAAGTGTCATAGCCTGACCCGAAAGCTTGGAATGTCAAGGTGGGAACAGATGGTTGAACGGAAATGATTTTTCTTTTTTTGAAAATTTGTTACTTTCACTAATATCCTATAATCGATCATGGCTATTTAAGGGTTTAGGTAACAAAATAGACATAGAGTTGTATAAATTTTGAAATTTAAAATTATATATAAATGTATTTCATCAAATTAGAAATAAAATTATGTCAAAGGTCTTATCGATAATCGAGCAAAAGCAAATTTTATCGTTGCTTGCAAAGCTCCTAATTTAATAATAACCTAAATCAATTAAGTAAAATTTTTCTTTTAAAATGTAATCATTATTACATTTATTGATAATTGAAGTAGGAAACAAAAGTCAAATGTCAAATTTATAAAAAAAATAAAATCTTTTATAAATACCTCTTTTTTCCTCCTATACCCCGAGTTTGGCGTGCACTCAACCTCGACTCCTCCTTGGCCTTGCACTTTTTACATTAGAGGCACCTTGGCTCACACATAGCCTCGGGCTTGCAGGGAGGCACAAGGTTGGTACTCCTCTTCTCCTTGGCTTTGACCCTCATTCACAACGCCATAAAATTGGTACCTCTTCTTCCTCCACCTTTGCTTTCCTCTTCCTCTCATGTGGTAACAGCCATTCTTGTCATTCACCATCATTGGCAATAGCGCGAGGTAACATTTCTCTAGAGCTACAAAAATTGTAGGAAACTTCTAATCACTGAGCCTATGTATAAACTTGAGGGATTATTTAGCCACTTAATACTTACCTGAGACTGACATAAGAGATTGCAGCTATTATATATCAAAATTTATGGAAACATGGATTAGTATCTTTGGCAACATAAAGCTAAACTTGGGGCTCTTTGTTAAGAGATCCAAAATACCATGTTGTTGGTGACAACTTTGTGATTGTACAATGCTGGTGATTAATCAAAGTTGGATTGATGAGAAAACATATGAGACTCATTCCTTGTTTAGGTCCTGCAGGAATATACACTAATGTTTGCAAAATTTATTCCAAAAATGTTTCTCTTGTGAGAACCAACATTTAAAGACAACTCTCAACGGTGAAGTATAGAGGTAGCAATAATTTAAAGTTCTTTATTTCATATAATTTTAGTGGAAAAATTGGGCATGCCAGAAGCCAGGGAGTCCTTCAAGGCACTCGTCACTAATGTGTAGTGTCAATATGTTGTTCAATTTCCCCTAGCTTATGGTGCGGCTTGGACCTTCTTTTCATGCAACAAATGAAGAAGCCTGATGTGCTTTGGTTGGCATGGGTACTCACATTGGTTCAACCGATTCTAGTGTTCTTTGGGTTAGCTCGACCTTTTGGAGTTTGTTAAGAGGATCACATCAATCTAGGCTTGTTTGGGGGCCAATTCAAATTAAACTTTGGTTTGTTCTTTTTGAGGCATATTAACAATTTGTGTTGTATTAAAATTGTACTTGATAATATAGAAATTTTTAGGTTCCTAACAGTGAATAATAAAATAGGCATGAAGTAATACTGAAAGCGGGCTTCAAAAATTTACGTTTGGCCTTTTGTTAGAGAGAGTTTTTGAGTCAAATTTTTTAGGAGATAGGTTAAGATAAAAGATTTCGACTATTTTCGAACTTAAGATTTGGTTGGTTTTTCATACACGTAATCACTAGTTAAGCCCTCTTGATAATAGGTTTTCAATAAAGGGTTGTCATTAGGTTGTCAAATGCTTAACTTATAAGGGTTGTCACTTATGGTTAATAGCCCCTCTTGATAACAGGTTTTCAATCAAGGGTTGCCATTAGGTTGTCAAATGCTTAACTTATAATAGTAGCAACTTAAGTTATAAGATTGAGAAATTTATCATTCTTAACTTAAAGCGAATGGTGGTGAGGAAATGATGGCTGCTCGATTAAGATCCAATGATTATCTCGGGTTATCATAGACCATAATCTACGTAGTTAAAGGATGTAATTAATCCAATTTGATCAAAGAAACATTGCTAGCAATCATGAGTTTCATCATCTAAGGAGACCTTCAAGATCTCGGTGGATGTTTGTCTAGGGGATAAATATGAGCCAACATTAGCTAATAGAGAGCTTTATGCACTTTAAAATGTACTTTATGATTCATGACTCAAAAAACAAAGTTATTGTGAAATTTATTGGTTACAATCATGACTGTAATTTAATGGTGTTATTTTATGATAAATCACTTAGAGAGCTCTTGTTGTAACCACTACTTTTTGTGCTTATATTTTATTGTAGAACCACGTGGATGGAAGATACGAGCCACATTTTTATTAGTGTAAAGTAGTTTGTGTGTGATCATAAATATACATCTTATATGACATTGATTATTTTTATCTTGAGTTAATCTTAAATTTTTTCCCTTGACAAAATGTTGTGGAAGGTTGATGAATTTTGCTAAATAATAAAATTTTAAAATAATTTTTAATTTTAGAATTCTCTTAAATCTTTTAATATTTTCATCTTGATTTAAATCTTTGGTGATTTGCACATTGTTTATAAAATTTTGATAAGAGTCCCCGGTTGAGATCTACTTTCAACATGATTATTGATCTCTTAGGAAAACACCTTTGAAATCTTCGCTATCTTATGGGATATTTTGGGAGTTTGTTCTTTATGATTGATTTATATTCAATTTCTCTCAATATTATGTTAAGATTTATGCAGATCTGGTTCAATTTCCTATGAATGCAAGCATTCATATTTACTCTTATCGCAGCGGTAGGAGAATTGGGTTGAAAAATAAATAGATCCGGTGATGGTGTGTGGATGGATAAAAGGAAAAAGGAGGGTGGTCCCGATCAAGATCCCATGATTCCATCATCCCAGGATTGTCGTTATTTCAGTCTACCAATATCAGAGGGCTATAGCGTAATGTTAAATTGATTATTTCTTTCGCCTCATATCCAAATCTAGTAGATTGATTTGTTGTGTAGGTTTTTTTGTAGTGTTTATTGAATTATTTAATCTAAACTTAATTTTTAAGTTTACTTAATAATTCAATTTTATGTAGTCTTCATTGTAGGCATATGTAGGGCTTACATCTGTTGGAGTATCATATTTTAGAGAAATTCACATTACGAATGAATGATTGGGCTTACATCCATTGAAAAGTCGGGTTGTTTCATATGTGGAGTTCGCTTTGCGAATGAGTTTGATTTGGCTTACATCCATTAAAATGTCGATTGAATTAGATTTTGTTTGCATGGAAAATATAGATTGGACTTATGTCTACTAGAGTGTCATATTTTAGGGAAGATTGCATGGTGAACGAGTGATTGAGCTTAGATTCCTTTGGAATGCCATGTTTGGATTAGTGTTTGCATTGTGAACAAGTGATCGACTAGGTTTACATTTATTGAGATGTTAGTTTAGATTGATTCAATTTATGAATCTGTGTTGGACTTACATCCCTTTGGAATGCCCAGTTGGGTTAATGTTTGCATTGCACACATAGATTAGACTTACATTTCTTTGGAATGCCATGGTTTAGAGAAGTTTACATGACGAGCATATAAATTGAACTTATATCTCTTTGAAATGTCATATTTTAGGGAAGTTTGTATGACGAACAAATAATTGACATCCATTGGAAAGCTAGAGTTTGGTTGATTAAAATCTGCATTGTGAACAAAACAGAACTTACATTCATTGGAATGCCATATGGATTGAAGTTATAGCTGTATAGATTGGACTTACATCCCTTTGGAATGCCCTATTTTAGAGAAATTTGTATGACGAACATATAGATTGGACTTACATCTATTTGGAATCCCATATTTTAGAGAATTCACATATTGAATAAATAACTAAGCTTACATTCATTGGAAAGCCAGAATTGGGTTGATTAAAGTCTGCATTGCAGACAAATATAGGACTTACATCTATTGGAATGTCATATGGATTGAAGTTCTCGTGACGAACATATAGATTAAACTTACATCTCTTTGGAATGCCATGTTTTATACATGGAGTCTAATTTTTATCTCTACGAGGCAGTGCTTCAATGTTGAAGTGGAGGTTTTCGACGTCGAGGTAGGTGGGGAAGGCCTTCGCCTCAGTTCCAATGTTGGAAGTGGAAATTGAACTTCAAAATCAAAGGAGGCAGCTCCTCGACTCTAGGAAGCATCGTCGTCTTTGGTCATAATGCCTCGCGCTTTAGGACAACAACACGGTATGGAAGTAGAAATTGAACTTTTAAATAAGGAGGCTGCGCCGCGGAGGGTGTGCACTGAGTGCTGGGATGCAGTCTTGAAGTGGAGCATCCATAAGCAAAAAAGGTAGAGCTGGCTCGCTGTAGAAAAGCTAAGAACAGATGGCTAGGCGTGATCCGCCATCATGACAGTTCGTGGAGACTTATCCAATTCCTTCTATAGTTTATTAGGATATTAAATTTAATAATTTTCATATAAATTTGAGCATAGACTTAGCGTATATTTCAAGACATTTAGTGCGATACGTACTCTTTTCCCTTGCTCCAGTTCCAAGATCGATGGAGAGAGGTGTATCATCTAAGATCTAAGATGGAGGTTTTTAATTTCTACTGGATCCAAGATCAGCGGACAGTTAATTTTAAAACTTGTGATTTATTAAATTCGAGATAATTTAAATTTAAGTTAATTTTAAATTTGAGAGTTTTAAATCTTAATCTTTGATTTTTGTCCTTCATGTACTCTCTTCCTTTGCTCCGGATCCAAGATTGATGAAGGATGATTTTCATCTCGAATCTTATTCGACGTGAGGTCTTCGATTGGACTTTAGAGGCAAGCTTAATTATAATAAATTTCATTTTGAAATTTACTTGAAATTAATTTTGAAGGCCCTTTCTTTTGATTTGGACGAAAACGCTTTGATAACTCTTATGCAAAAGCTTAGAGAGGGTAGGTATATGAAATAAGCTTCTTTACTTCTCTTAAAATGGCAAGAGAGGGACCTGGGCTTGCGGTTTGGGATCACTCCTGAGAGGGATGATGAAATAATAAACCAGCCAGCGACGATTAATTTCATGAGAAACACTGGGGTTTCGAACACGAGAGGAAACAGAGAGAAAACTCAAGAACCAACCTTGGCAGTGAAAGAGCAGTCGACAAGGGCATCATCCTGGGAGTCGAAGGAGAGAAGGGGAAGCCAGCGACGCCGCTCTGCAAGGTCGCTGGTCAGCCTCGAGGCAGCAAAGAAATAGGAAGGAGCCTCGCAGATCGAGAAGGAAGGAGCTCTGAGGAGAGGAAGAAAGGCTTGGGCGTCAGAACAGGAAGGAAGAACAATTATATATTTATTAATATAGTTAATCAGTCAAATTAATTTAGTTTTTAATTTGAGTTAAAATAGTAAAATTTAGTTTAAGAATCATTTTAAGATCATTTCAGAATTATTTTAAAGAAAAATAAGAAAAGAGTATTAAATTTAGGAGAACCTATAAAGGGAAATACATGTTATATTATAAAAGAAAAGTATGTATATTATTGTTAATTAGATTAGAATCATTTAAGGGGTGATGATAATCAATTAATCACTTTAATAAATATGTTATGTTATAGAATTTACTTAAGGAAGGAAGCATTAAAGAAAGGAGGTTCAAGCTAGTTAAAAGTGGGTAATTATTTCTACATTTATGGTAAAAAATGTCTTTACTTTCGCATGAAATCGTGTTTAGATGATTTTGACTTTTCTTTTTATATTGTGATGATTTTCACGCTTATATAAATTGTGAATAATTTCCGCTTCTTCATGTTGGATAATATCTCGAAATCTTATCATATGCCATTCATTTTTAAAGCTCGTTGATTCTCTTGGCATGAATTAATTAATAGTGATATGATTGTATCTTTATGAATGTGTATATTGAATCTTGAGTTCCTATAGATGAGGGCGCCTTGCTATGCACGATTGCATTAATGAAAATGGTAAGGTTATGGATACTCATCCTTTGGGTGAGTATAGGAGATGACTTCATGGACGGGTGATAAAAGTAAAAGTTCATATCTTCTATTAAATGTTTTATTATCGCCACTATCTTTACTTCAAATGTTTATGTATTCCATCTTCTTTGCAAAATTATTACTTCCTCACATACGATTGATTGTTTGAGCGATTATTCTTTTATTGTGCGCGGAAACGCATCACATCTTATTTCTTTCTTGTTTATGTATAATAAGCATAATCATTTGAATTATATTATTTGTTAGTTGTTTAATCTTTTAATTAATAAACAATTTAAATGGCGATAGAAGGGAAAATCGGTTTACCGAGGCTACTGATATGTATGTGGATGTATTTGAGTTAGCATATTTAGCGTATTTTCTTTATGTATTAGGCGTTATGGACATTTTATGATTATAGTTGGAGGCTTTAAATTTATATTAAATTATAAATCTTATCCATAAGATCGATGCATTCTCCGCCGGTAGTGACAAGAGTGAGTATCGGTATATTTTTAGATTTAGGGATATAAGTATGATCATGTCAAATAGATTGGAAGATGATAAAATTTAGGAAGAATTACATATGATTATATTGATTGATGTAACGGTTATAATAAATTTGTGCTTCAGCCTACTGGAATCAATTCATGAAGATGATATGAGTGAAAATAGAGATGGCTCCTTCCAAACATCGATTTGGTGCACCAATGATAGATGCATTACTCAAATGATGGAAGAATGACTCTGAATGATAAGCTAGTGGAAGTGGTGGGGTTTATTGATAAGAATCTGAGATATGAGACCATTCTCAGAGGGGACATAATCGAGAAATCAATCTTAGAAAAGCATGTCACCTATTTGCTGAGAGAGATGGTGAGACAGTCTAGAAAGAAGGGAGAGGGTCTTGAGAAGCTTGCCTTCGTGGGAGGGACTTATGAGAGACTTTTAGATGGTTTGTACTGGGTAGAGACAATCTGAGATCGGTCAGATGTCTGGGAGATCAATGTAATATGGTTGATGCTAAAGATATCGACTGATTGAAATCTTGAGAAAAAATGTCAAGTTTATCAGAAGGATGTCAATTGCATCTGAATTCCTGGGTGATGATTACTCTAGAAGGATAGAATTGGATGCAAGGATATTCCGAGGAGGAGAGATATTGATAGAGGAGGAATTTAGGCAAAATGTATTTACCCGAAAATCAAATGGAAGAAGTCAGCAAAATGCGGTAGTAGTATTCACACATGCCCAGATGTGGAAGAGCAGTACAGAGAGAGTGTCTCTGACGCCTACTTTAGTGTGTCGGTGACATATGGCAAAATATTGCCTCTCTTTGGATCTTTAATGGATGCTAGGACAAATATTCAACCTCCCAGGACATGGTAGACAAAGGATGGTGAATCAAGCGTGATCCACCTCAAACCAACCGAGAATACTGACACCGAGTTTATGCACTCACGCGAAAGCAAAGACTACTGATGTTATTACAGGTATGTCTTTATTTATATTAGCACTGTTACACTTTTATTATTGTGCTAGATATAATTGCTTCATATGTCTATTCATTATAGGTATCATCTTTATTGAAAGTAACTCAGTTAGAGTTTTATTTGATACTGGAGCATCACATTCATTTATATCTGAAGATTGTGTGAGGATTTTGGGATTACAAATTATGAAAATGTCATAGTACTTTCGAAGAAGAATGGGTCTGAATGAATCTTGAAAATGTTTGCGGTGAAGAACTAAACATCTGAAAGAAGCTTGAATCTGAATTTAATAGTCTTGATATATGAATTGATGTAATTTTAGGAATGGATTGGTAGCTAAATATCATCTTCTTATAGATTGTTAAAAGATAGTCAAATTCAATATTCACGGAAAGAAGAATTGATTCATGGGGCATAGGGGTATTAGCTATGATGGTGTCTTGCTTGAAAGTTCAAAAGATCTTGGTAAAGGCTATGAAGGTTTTCTTGCTCAAATTCGATGTTACTAAGAGGTAAAGAAGATGGAGGATATACCGGTAGTAAAGGAGTATCAAAGTCTTTACGGATGATTTCTGGGTTTACCTCGTCGAGAGATAGATTTCTCTGTTGAGTTAATTCAAGGTGCAAAACACATGAGACCATATAGAATGGCTATCAAAGAATTACAAGAGTTGAAGAATCATTTAGAATTATTAGAGAAGGGATTTATCGGGCACATCTCCTCGGGAGCTCCTCAGATATTTGGAAAGAAGAAAGATGGGAGCTTAAGGCTATGCATCGACATAGAGAACTTAACAAACTCACCTTGAAGAATAAATATCCCTTACCAAGAATTGATGATCTTTTGACCGCCAAGGAGCTGATTTTCAAAGATCGATTTAAGATCGTTATCATCCGAGAATTAAAGAAGAAGATATACCAAAGATCGAGATTCAAGCATGGTATGGGCACTATGAGTTTGTGGTGATGCCTTTTGGCTTAACAAATGCTCCAAAGATGTATTTATGGATCTCATGAATAATCTTTAAACCCTTTTAGATTCATTTGTGATCAGATTCATGATGATATTCTAATTTATTCTAGATGAAACATACCATGAAAACCACCTTCACATTATTTTGCAAGCTTTGGAAATGAATTATATGCAAAATTTTCAAAGTGTGAATTTTGGTTAAATAAGATCATATTCGCACATGATTAGTAGTGGGATGGATCGGTAAAGTCAGAGCAATAGCTGAATGGCCCAAACCTACCACCGCCACGTAAGTCAAGTTTCTCATGGATATTATAGAGATTTGTTGAAGGGTTTTCACAGATTGCCGCCACTATCGAGATTAACTCGTAAAGCAAGTTTGAATGGTCGATCGGTGAAAAGGCTTTTCAAAAAATTGAAGAATTATTTAATGACCGCACCAAGATAACTATTCCATCGTGACGTAAGGATTTCAAATTTATAGGATGCATCATTAAGAGGCCGGATGTGTACTTATGCGTAATGGAAGAGTGATTGCTTATGCTTCAAGCGCAATTGAAAAAATCATGAAAAGAACTATCCCACCCATGATCCGAGCTAAGAAAGTATTTGCATTAAAAATTTGGAGACATTATTTATATGGAGTAAGTGTGAAGTTTTCACCGATCATCAAAGCTTGAAATATATCTTTACCGGGGAGCTAAATTTAAGGCAAAAGAAGATGGAACTCATTAAAGATTATGATTTAGATATTCAATATCATCGGAAGGCAAATGTATTGACGATGCTTTGAGAAAAAACATCGCAATGCTTATTGGTTGATCTCTCATCGTGAGTTGATTAAAGATTTAGAAAAATTGGAAATTTCAATTATCAAATCTATGATGATCATGCTTTATCTAAATCGATGGCTATAAAATCAAATTTGAAAGACAAAATACGGATGCTTTACCTCAAGATGGTGACTATCGTAAAATTTTAGATTTGGTAAAGGTAGTCATACGATCATTTGAAATCAATGAAGAGGGATTATTGAAATATCATAACGTAATTTGCATTCCAAATATTGAGATTCGAGAAAAGACATATTACATGAAGACATCATTCTAATTATACAATTCATCCGCAAGAAGAAATGTATCAAGATCTTAAGAAAATATTTTGTGGCCGTGAATGAAAAGAAGGAATTTGTCTCTAAATGTCAATCATGTCGATGATTAAAATTAACATCGAAGCCGTGGACTTTACCCACATACCCGAAAGTGGAAATGGGACGATATCGCTATGGATTTTGTGGTTGCCTAGATCCGTAAGAGCGGATGCTATTTGGGTTATTATTGATAGGTTGACTAAATCGCACACTTTATACCTATCAAACAACTGACGCCGTCAAAAAAACTAGAAGAAAATATGTCAATGAAGTTACATGGTGTGCCAAAATCTATAGTCCGACGGGATGGCCGATTTACAATCTAAAAAAAAATTCAAGAAGCTTTAGATTAAGCTTACTTTCAAGATCGCATTCCATCCTCAAACCGATGGCCGTAGAAGAACAATTCAAACACCGGAAGATTTGTTGAGACTCGTTTCTTGATTTCGGAGGAAATTGGGAAGTTCATTTGCCTTTGATTGAGTTTGCTTATAATAATACAAGTATTGGTATGGCTCTTATGAAGATCAGTATAAGGAAATGCGTAACACCACTTGTTGGGTGGAGACAAAAGAAGAATCATCGCGTAGTAGATGAAGCTACCGAGAAGATCCGATTGATCCGTGATAAATTAAAAGTCGCTCAAGATAAAGAAGAAATACTATGATGCTAAACATCTACCAAGAGAATTTGAAGGGAGAATTGGTATTTTAAAGTCACCATGAAAGGTATAAAACGATTTGGCAAAGTTGGAAAGTTAAGCCCACGTTATATTGGTCCATATGAAATCTTGAAAGAATTGGGAAAGTGGCTTTATGACCTTTTACCTTCTCACATGCAAGGAGTGCACAATGTGTTTCATATTTTCTCTAAAAATATGACATGATGAGGGCAACAAGATTATTACTGATCCTATTGATATTCAACTGTATCTCACATTTATGGAGGAGAATTATAGATTATGATATCAAGCATCTCGTGAATGTGGAAATTCCATTTGTCCGTGTAGTGGAAACATGGATCAGATCGAGAAGCTACGGAGAGAAGGAATCGAAATGCGAATTTTATCCTCAATTGTTTAATTAAAGGTATGTGTATTTATTATCGTCATTTAATTTCGAGGACTAAATTTTATAAGAGGAGAGATTGTAATAACCTAAAAAAAAAAATAATAATAAAAAAATAAACCGGTGACAATGTAAGGAGAACAAGATCAAAGGCGGCTCGGATTTCAAATAACGAGAGGAAACAGAGAAAGAGAAAAGAGGAATTGCACTCACCATGGAACCCGAACGCCGCCTCAAGAAGGAGGAAGGAAAACCGAGACGCCGTCCCCCTGACGCAAGGCCGACCACCAAGGAGAAGAAGGGGAAGCTGACGCTGCGTCTCTGGCCGTGAGGCTCATCGCCGACCTGGCCGGAGCAGCGCAATCGAGAAGAAGGAAGGAGCCTCAAGGCGGACTGAGAGAGCGAGCGCGCAAGGAGAAGAAAGAAGTCTTGGGCAAGAGGAAGGAAGAACGAGTAAGCAATTATATATTTAATTAAACTCGATTTTAATATCGTTAATCTTGATGTTAAGTCAAATTAATTTAGAGTTTATAATTCTAACTTAGGGTTATAGATTTCAAGATGAATTTAAATTAGAATTAAGAAAGATAAAGTAAAATTTAGTTTAAGAATCATTTTAAGATCATTTCAAGAATTAATTTTAAAGAAAATAAGAAAAGAGAGTATTAAATTTAGAGAACCTATAAGGAAATACATGTTATATTATAAAAGAAAAGTATGTATAATCTAATTAGATTAGAATCATTTCATGATAATCATATATAAAGTCACTTTAATACTTAATATTTTATGTTATGAATTTTAAGGAAGGAAAGGAAAGGAGGTTCAAGAGAACCGCAAAGTGTGGTAATTATGTTCTTACATTTATGGTAAAAATGTCTTTACTTTCCCGTGATGAAATGACGTAGATGATTTTGACTTTTTCCCGTGACCGCCAGTGATGATTTTCCCGCTTTTATATAAATTGTGAATAATTTATCGCTTCTTCATGGATAATATCCTCGAATGCTGATCATATCGCTGATTCATTTTATAAAGCTCATCGATTTATCGCTATGAATTAATGTCCATAGATGATCAGATGCTATGAATGCCAGAATGTGAATTTCAACAGATGCTGGGACTAATGTCGCAATATATGATTCAAAAGGCCAAGGAAATTGGCAAATGGTAAGGTTATGGATACTCATCCTTTGGGTGAGTATAGACGCGACTCAACGGGTGATAAAAGTAAAAGTTCATATCGCATCGCTAAATGTTTATGTATACCGACCACATGCTACGCTAAATGTTTATGTATTCCAACCTCATACGCTATCGCAAATGTTATGCATACTTCCCTCACATACGATTGATTGTTTGAGCAGATTATTTTCTTTTACGTACATGTGTAAAAAACCGACGATACCGCTTTTTTCTCTTGTACTTATAAAGATAATCAATCTAATCAATTATATTCATTTGTTAATCTTTTCGTAATAATCCTAATTAAATGACCGATAGGAAAATCGTGCTACCGTAGGAACCGCAGAGATGTATTTATGTCAAGAAATTATGTTGAGTTATGTTAAAGATTTTTTTCCCGAATCAGATAACATTTATGTATGGACGATTTTTAAATCATTGATCAGAGCTCTTTTTTTATGATTGTATAGGAGACTTTAAATTTATATCGAATTGTTATAAATGTTTTCTTTTATCCGTCCGATCGTTCTCGCTGCAGATTCCAAGCTCCCTGGTACAGTGAGAGTTGCCAGGGCTTCATGCGGGATGACATTACTATGAGAGGACACGACCTCCTCTCTCTCTCTCTCGAGTTTCTCTTTCTCTCTAGGTATGGGGCATGATGCTGACCGACTCTCTCCTCTTTTATGGATCATACTCCAACTATTTCGCTCCATATGTTTAAGCTTGGGTGATGTGGGTTATGGTGTAGTTAGAGTTTGTATTTCCTCTCTCTTTTTTTTATTTTTTTTATTTTTTTTTATTTCAGCCAATAGCTATCATCAAGTATTATTTTTTAGTACTAGTATTTGTTCTTTATTTGAAGTTAAACACTTAAATATTATTAAAATTATCAATTTTATCAACTCTAGTCTTTGTAAGGAGGAGACTTAAACTAATTAATTGAGATTTAGGATCTTGCTTTATGGATGAGATATCTTGTTCAAGGGCATGCATAACTTGATAAACTTTGAGTTTAATCTTCAAAGAGAGTTTGTAATTTTAAACTACTTGTAAACTATTTAAAAACATTTGCATGTTTTCGAAACAAAAACTATTTGAATTATAGCTTGATTTTAGCTAGCACAGCTTTTTCATCCTAAATGTGAGCATTTTGATGTATTGGTTGGAATACATGTGGGCTATTTTGAAATTTTCTCATAATTATATGAGCTTCCATGTACATGCATAATACTTTTATACAAATTGAATTCATCTACATAATGCGCTTATAAATTTAGATGCATTTGGATCTTGTACATACATAAATTTTAGTGCATAATGTGATTAAATGAATACCAATGCACTTGCAATGCTTTTCGAAGGACTTGCACAACTTCCAAGATCACTGAAAACTATCTTGAAAGGCATATATGACTTATCATTTATTTGTTTATCTTTACTACTTGTATGAAAATTACATTGTTAAGAGCCCATAAAGTTTCATTTTCTTGAATTTTAAGAATGCATTCTATTTGTTGATAAATTTATATTCGAATCTGCATTATATGCAACCTAAATTATTGTCATACTTAAAATAGTGCATTTTATTTACATTCACTTTACACCAGTATGGACAAACTTATAATGGCAATCTCTTTTCACTAAAATATTGCATATTGCATTAATAATACAAGTCAAAAGTACAAAAATATGCATGTACAAAAGGAGCCTTATCATCTCTAGGATAGCAAAAGAGAATGATTTTCACATATATCTTTTGAAATAAAATTATTTTGTAAGGCAATTTGTGCATAGTGGTGTGCCTTGCTTCTTGTGTTAGTGAGTGAACAAAACTTATCTTAAGTGTGATAAAAGGCAATGTTAATGGTGCCTTGCCAAAATTTGGTGTTCGTGGTGGTTCTAAGAAGGTTGATAATGTTGATGTTGTCACTTTCTACTACAATGCTTTTGCATTTTGTCATGTAGTGGTCCAAATGTCACTAATGCTAAGGATGTCTTCAAATTCAACTTGAGAGTTGTCTTAGTGTTTTGAGTGTTTACCCATGACTGTTTTATAATTGCCCACTTCATCTCTTATAATCACACCAATTTAACGCATAGGATGGGAGAGTCATTTGCCTTGAGCCATCTCAAGAGGAGGGGTGGGGTGGTGTGTTTGACTCATATGACATTTTAAGATTCTTTTTTAGTTATTTAACTTTATTTTAATCTTTCATTTTTATATGCATATTCAAAAGTGCTCTTTTAATGTTTCATATGACTTCATGGTTGTATGGGTGAGCGCTGGGGAGATTGATCTAAAAAAATCACTTGTAGTGAGAAGGGTTGTGAGCATGAGTGACCGTGAGGGATTGGTGGACTAGCAAGAGTTCTCACATACATGGACAAGAAGATGGGTGACATTGTGGGGATATGCACCATATTGAGCAAGTGAGAGAGAAATTTGGTGGCATGTGTGCATACTCTACTAGGTCTTAGATAGAGGAGCAAGGCAAGTAGGGATTTCTCAGAGCGAGGGAGGCTAGATTGGCAAGGATCTAAGCGATGAGAGAGGATTGCACGAGAGATGCGAGTGGCAATCATGAAAGGTTGAGGGGTCAATATTCAGTAATGATTTGGCTATGTCACTAACAAAGGAGTTACTGATTGGGGTTGAGATTGGGTGTGAAGGAGTCAAGAGAGAGAAAAAATCTCAAAGTGGGGGATGTGTGAAGGGTCATTCTTGTGTCTTGGTCAGAGGAATAGAGAATGAGATGAAGAGGGAAGGAGGCCATGTATGTAGTTGGGGATGTGGGAAGATCATGGAGCATGGGAGGCAACTATATATATTTTATTTTATTTTATTTATTTCACTTTCCCTTTTTTTAACCAATCAACACTAAAGCAAGGATCATAAAGTAGTTTGTGATTGTAGTTGCATAATTTCTTTTGTAACTCTTGTGCTTATTATTGCTAAGGGTTTGTTTGGGATCAATTTTATTTTTTATTTTTTATTTTTTTTTCTTTTTACATTACTTTTAAAATCATATTTGTTTGGTGTGTTTTTAAGTGTTTTATTTTTTGTTTTCAAAATCAAATAATATTATTTTTAAAAACACTCAAAATAGTTTTAGATTTTTTGAATATTTTTAAAAACAACAATTACCACCAAACATATTTTATTTTGAAACAAAACACAAACGAATAAAAATAAAAATGTAAAACAAAAAAAATAAAAGAAAAGTGATCCCTAATTCTTAAGTAAATAAAGCTAAATAGAGCATATGTGAGAGAGTTGATATAGAGATGTATTATATGGTCACAAATCTTTCTCATGAAATTTATTTGATTATAGTTTATTGGAGGAAGTGTGGGCTCTAAAAAGTCATGCTTGACGCTTATAAGAGTTTGATTATTTTAAGTCAGACTTTCAAAAGATAGATTGGATTGCAAATAAGACAATATCCAGTGATTTCACCTTCCTTTTCATTGATTTTAGATATTATTTCAGATTTCTCATAGCTCTAAATCCTTATGTTTAATTATCCCTCTCAGTCATGAGAGGGAACTTTGGATTAAGACTAGTTATTAGATGTTAAGAACTTAATGTATGATAGTGCTATAATAGTAATTTATGTTTTAAGATTTACAAATTCATCACTTTTAGCTCAGAGCAGATGGTCCACATTTAGCTTAGAGCAGATTTCGGGGAGTGTGTGACTAATTCAATCAAGATCATATGGTTTCGTCATCTTGGATTGTTGTGGTCTTTGATATATTTAGAAGAAATGCTCAATTCAACTTGATCGAATGATATTTGTTAGTAGCAATAGGTTGAGTCGACTAGGAAATTTTATAGACCTGGGGTGGATTTTTGTCTAATAAGATAGTCTCGTGATAATTTTATCTCAAAAAAGGCTTTGTACTTTATCAAATGCACCTATGATTCAATATTCACAAAGCTATTAAGGAATATATGGTTATAAATTTATAATCGTAATATGTAGATGTCACAAGAGGTGAACTATCTCATCATGTCATTATTTTGTTGTGTTGTTTTGTAGCAAAATTACATAATGGATATGGGTCATGTTTCTACTGACATTAGATTATTTGAGTGTTACCATAGGAATATATTTAATATGATATTAGCTAAAGTTCTCACAAAATTGTCACTCGATATATCGTTGTGGAGTGTGGAGGTAATATTACTTAAGTATTAATATAATAAATTTTACTTAAATATTTTATGTCTAGTAATTCATCTATTTTTTCACATTTATGTTGAATTTTAAGTGAGAGCTAATTTGATTTAGAATTTAAAGACACTATGATGATAATATTCTCTTTTGAGATTTTAATCAACACTATGTAATTATCATCGAGTATTATCATTTGAATCACTTGTATTTTTTTAATTTGAGTTTTCATTTTAATAATGAATCTTTAGTTGAGGTCTTCTTTTAACACAATCGTCATCTGATGCATGATTAAACTTGATTGCTTTGAATGATGCTAACTCTATCTAGTTATACACAAGGATCAAGTTTATTTAGAATTTATAATTTGAATATATTAAGAAAATTTATCTCTTTGCAGATTTTGTCAACTTTATTTTAAATATAAAGATTGGGTATTATTTAAAACTTGTGCTTCTTTATGACCTCAAGAGTTTGTGTTTTAAAATTTTTTTATTAATGTTATTGCAGGCATATGTAAATGGAGGATAGTATAATTTGATCGATATAATGGATTAAAATAATTTTTATTTGAAATTTTGTTGAGGCTTATTGCTTGTATTGTTGAAGAATATTATCTACTCCAATTTTTATAAGGAGGGATAGACTAAGCTAAGTAGGGCTCAGTCCTATTAATTGTAGTCCTTATGAGGAAGAAGGTCAAATTGGTTAATTAGTGGTCCAATCTTGTCTACTCAAGCCTTTATGAAGAAGAGTATCAAATTTTGTATGACATATGAAGTAGCCTCACTGAGAATGTGTGTAATTTGATAAAGCTTGAGTTTAGTTTTAACAAGAGAGATATTTGTGATTTATCTCATGTTTATAGAGAGAAAGGGAGATAATGTGAGTGAGTTTTCTCATCGTTTGAAGAGACCAAATAAAGAGAGAAAGAGAGATGAGAAAGTGAGAAAGTGAATTGGAGAGAGGATAGCTATCTCTATTTTAGAAAGAGAAAGAGAGTGAATTTCTTACTGCTTTTAAAGAGATAAAGATAGGGGGAGGTAGAGAGAGAAAGAGGGAGGTGAGAGAGGATGGTTGTAAGTATATGAGGAAGATGGATGGTTGGAAGTAGTAGTTGTTGTCACTGGAGTTAATGGCTTGAGAGAGGTGGTTAGTGGGATGATCGGTCCTAAGGGGATATATGCTCTACTGAGGTTGGGGCTGGGTGGAGGCAGAAAGGAGATTAGGAGATGGTTATATGCATGAAACCCTGAGCTCGCGGAAGAGGAAGTTTTGATGGTTGTTTGGACAATAAGATCGAGAGCAATGATGTCACGACTACCTAAGCTGGAATACCAAATATATAACATCTGATCTAATAAAAGAAAATCTTACATAACATTTCCAATTTTAAACAAAATCTCCAATCATATGAGAGTTACTACAATCCACAAATTTTTTTTTTAACAATTGTCCACATATATATACTAAACAAAATTCATACGAAATATAATTTAAATATAAATTAACATAACTCGACATATAATTACTTATCCCCCTAAGCTCTAATACGATAAACTTAACCATTCCTTCTATCATCTAGTTTATGATAGTTACCCGAAGAAAAAAAATAAGAAGAATAAAATTCAATAATAATTATGCTATTACACTATAAGAAATAAGAAAGAATCAAGAGATGCATGCCGCTTTTGTTATAACATGTACATAAAAGAATTTGCTCATACAATCAAACATATGAGAGGTATGTACAAATGAACATTTCATATGAACTTTTACTTTTACATTTATCTTCCATTTTAGGAGTCACCATCTAAACATTTACTAAAAGAAAATCTTTACCAATACTTATCTAAAGCAAGTATTACCATTCAAATTTTATCTCTTTTTTTCGCAAGACCTGCACATTGCTCAAACAAGTCAAGGGGTTGAACTCCACTTTCAATATACTTTCATAAAGACAATTATACAAGCATATTAATTCATAACTAACAAGAATCGAATTTAATTTTAAAATACGATCTAGATTCAGCTATTATTCAAATAAAAGAAAACATGAAATTACATCGCAATTATGAAGAAACGGAAAATAAATCACAAGTAATAGAAAAGTCATAACCATTTAAAATATTTCATCACAAAAATTAAAGACATTTTATCATAAATGTAAAACGTAATTACTCTTTAATTCATAGCTTTCTCAATCTTTTTTTTCTTTAATGCTTTTTTTTCCTTAATGAAATTCCTATAATTAATTAAAACATTAATTTGATCAATACTCTTAATTATCTATGCATTATATTAAAACATAACTACCTCTCATAATTCTCATTGTAGACATTAAGTTTTTCCACATAATTTTTCATTCTTATTTAAATGATCGATATTTATCTAAAATACTTTAATTTATTAAATTCTTTATCAATTATCAATTTTATTTTATTCATTATTAAATTTAGATTTCACTAATATATGCAAGTAATCATTTTATAAGAAGTTATATATATATATATATATATTTTTTTTTCTTACTTTCCCGAATTAATTATTTAAATTAATTAAATATTTTATTCGATTCATAAGAAAGACTAATTTTTTGTATTATTATAAATTATAATAAATGTTATATTTATGTACATTTATTTAAATATCAAGTTAATATTTAAGTTGTATTTTCACGCGCGTTGAAGTTTAAATAATTAAGTTTGATTTGTATTATAAAAGGTAAAATTAAGCTCAATCTATTAATACAATTAATCATATTTTTACTACATCCATTTCAATCATAAGTTTCAAATGCTAGCATTTCATTTATAGGTTCTCATAAATTTAACATTTTCATTTATTATTTTTTTCAAATGAATTGTTCTTATAAATTTTTGGCATGCTTATGGTTTATTTTAATTAACTTTAATAAAATTAAAAGACATCCGTGAAATTAAATAAAATTATATAAAAGTTTGAAGTAAGACTGGTTTTCAATTTTTTTGAAATTGAAACTTATGTGATATATATGCATTTTCTTAATAAAAAAAAATAGAAAACTAACCTATAATACCTCTCTCTTTAGGGCGTCGTGCTGTTCTGGTCACGCGATGACCACCTCCTCTCTGGCACAGTTCAGCTTGTTCAGTTAGCTTAAGCCTCACTGCCTCATGGCATGCACCACTCCTTCCTCCCGGCCATCCTTCTTCAATCGACCATACAAAGGCCCTTTTCCTTCTTTCTTCCGGCCGACGACTGCAGCTAGAAGGAAGTCGTCTTCCTCTTTTTCTCCTCGCTTTCCTCTTTTTTTTGGTTTTGCTTTCAAACCGAGCCTCGATTCTTCTCTATTGCACCCGTCGCATTGATTTTACATTTTATTTTATTTTTCTTTTTTTTTAATTTATTACAATCTTTCCTCTTATAAAAATTTCACATCAAATTAAATGACAATAAAATAAGTATACCTTTAATTAAACAATTGAGGATAAAGTCTTCAGATTGATTCTTCTCCCACATCGCTTCGATCGATCTATGTTTTCAAGACATGGCCAATGGAATTTCTATTCCTCAGATGCTTAACATCATAATCTATAATTCTTCTCCTCCACAAATATGAAATCCATTGTCAATAGATGCAATAATTCTGCTTCTCTAACATATTTTCAGAGAAATATGAAACACATGGCACTCAGAAGATAAAGTCACTATAAATCATTTTCTCAATTTTTTCCAAGATTTCATAACCAATATAGCGGGCTCGACTTTTCAACTTTGCCAAATTATTTTATACCTTTCATGTTGACTTTAAGAAATACAAATTCTCCCAATTCAAACTCTATCGACAAGATCATAAGATTTCCTCTATATTCAATGCCTTTAATCTATCACTAATCACGGATCTTTTCGAGGTTTCATCATCAGATCTGATCAATGATTTTTCTTTCACTGCCTCCACCCAACAAAGCGTGTCAGATTTCCTTCCATACAATGCTTCATGGGAGTCATACCAATACAAAGCTATTATCAGGTAAACTCAATCAAAGACAAATGAATTTTTCAATTTCTCCCAAAATCAATGATACAAAGTCTAACCAAATATTCAAGTGTTTGAATTGTTCTTTCTGACTGGCCATCAGTTTGAGGATGAAATGCAATACTAAAGTAAGTTTGCATCAAAGCTTGAAATTTTTTCACAATCTAGATAAATCGGTCATCCCGACGGACACTATAGATTTTACGCCATGTAACTTCATAATTTCATCAACATACTCTTGCTAACTTTTCAACAATATCGATTGTTTGATGTATAAAGTGTGCGATTTAGTCAACCTATCAGTAATAACCCAAATAGCATCGCATCCTCTTCTAGATCTAGGTATGCTAATCACAAAATCCATATCAATATCATCTCATTTTCACTCAGGTATTGGTAAAAGTTGTAAACGTCTATTTGGCTTTTGATTTTAATCATACGATTGACACTCAATTATACTCTTTTCATTCGTCACCAAAATATTCTTTAAGATCTGATATATTTCTGTAGGAATTTATATAATTAGAATGATGTGTAATAACCCAAACTTAGAATAAAAATAAACCAGTATGACGGTTAGTAAGGAGAACAAGATCGAAAGTCGGACTCGGTTTAGACAAATCGAAACAGAACCAAAACATCTGAGAGGAAGCGGGAGAAAGAGAAAGAGGAATTGCACTCACCTGCGTGAACCCTCGAGCGTCGTCGAGGAAGGAGGAAGGAAAGCAAGGCGTCGTCCCACAGGCGTCGTCATTCGGAAAGCGAAACGGCTACGTCCTTACTGGCGTTGTGAGGCGCCTCCATTGTGTACTGCAGGAACCATCAGGTGTCGTCGGTAGGAAGAAAGGAAGAGCAGCGTTCGTGTCGTCGTGAAAGCAAACGTGTAGGAGCGAACTTGTGTCTTAGGGAAAGCAGAGGAGGTAAGTAAATAATTTATATAATTATTTTAATTGAAATTTGATTGTTATGTTATTAGCTTTGATTTAGTCTTATTTCAAGTTAACTTAGGGTTTATAATTTAACTTAGGGTTATAGATTTCGATGGGACTTTAAATTAGAATTAGGTAGCATAAATTAAAATTTAGTTTAAGAATCATTTTAAGATCATTTCAAGAATAAATTTAAGAAAAATAAGGAAAGAGGAGTATTAGATTTTAGGAGCACATATAAAGGAAATGTATTTATATTATCGTTAATTAGATTAGAATCATTTGATGGGCGGTATGATAATCAATTAATGTTATATATTAAGTAACTTTAATACTTAATATTTTATGTTATAGGAATTGCAATTAATGAAGGAATCATTAAAGGAAAGGAGGTTGAGAGAAGCTAAAAGTGAGTAATTATGTTCTTACATTTATGGTAAAATTCTTTACTTTTGTGATGAAATGCATGTTTAGATGATTTTGACTTTTCACATGATTTGTGATGATTTTCACTTTTACATAAATAGTGAATAGTTTATTCTTCTTTGTTGGATAATCTGCGAATCTTAGATCATATTAGCAGTTTCATTTTATCAAGCTTTTGATTCTTAGTTATGAATTAATGTGTGATATGATTGTATCTTTATGAATGTGTATGTTGAATCTTGAGTTGCATATAGTGCGGGGGCCGCGATGTACGTGCATATATGATTGAAAATTGGCAAATGGTAAAGGTTATGGATACATCCTTTGGATGAGTATAAAGATGACTCATGGGCCGGGTGATAAAAGTAAAAGTTCATATCTTCTTTCTTAAATGTTTATGTATCTACACATATATCTTCTTAAATGTTTATGTATCTGACATTATCTTCTTATTTAAATGTTATGCATACTTCATATGATTGATTGTTTGAGCGATTATTTTCTTTATACGCATGTCTGTGACGAAAAGCGGCGTCATCTTAGTTTCTTCTTGTTTCTTATAGTGTAATAGCGTAATTGGCCATTTGAATTATATTCATTTAGTTAATCTTTTTTTGAATAATATTAAATGTGATGAGGGAAAGTCGGGTTTCGTAGAGAGCTGCGGAGATAGGTATTTATGTCGATAAATTATATTGAGTTATGTTAAAGTGTATTTTTCACGAATCGTATTAGAACATTTATGTATGAATTTTTTAGATCATTTATGGATTGTAGTGGCTCTTTTATGATTGTATAGTTGGAGCTTTAAATTTATATTGGAATTGTTATAGAAATGTTTTCTTTTATCTCCGTCGTCATTTCTTGGTATTCGCTCCGGTAGGTACAGAGTGGTATCGAGCTAGATTTTAGATTTTAGATTTTAGATTTAGGGATATAAGTATGATCATAATCAAGCCAATAGGAAGATGATAAAATTTAAGAAGAGAATTACATATGATTATATTGATTGATGTAGCGGTTATAATAAATTTGTCTTCGGCTATGGAATCAATTGAAGATGATATGAGTGAAAATAGAGAGCCTGAACCACGAGCAATTTGGTGCAACCACCTTCTGGCGATAGATGCATTTACTCGAATGATGGAAGCAATGACTCAAATGATAAGGAATCCCAGCTAGTGGAAGTGGTGGGGTTTATTGATAAGAATAAACTATTTCAAGATATGAGACTCTTTTCTCAGGAGACGGGAGGACTATAATCGAGAAAAGCGTTGATCAGGATAGAAAATCTTAGAAAGCATGTCATGCTCAGAGTTGCTTTGGCTTTTTTGCTTTTGAGGTGAAGGCGAGAGATGGTGGCGAGCGATTCTGAGAGAATTTGAAGGTCTTGCATCTTGGAGGACTTTATGAAGACTTTTAGAGATTGGTTTGTACTCATTTAGGGAAAATCTGAGATAAATTCATCAGTTGATCTGGAGATCATATAATGCTGATATAGGAGTTTAATCTTTCAAGGTATGCACCTCAATTGATACCAAATCTGAAGAAAAATCTGTAGGTTTTTGAAAGATGTAATCAGGCAGAATTCCTTTGGGTAGATGATTATCTTTGTCTTGGTGGAAGAAGGATGAGTGGATGTGGCCTCGAGGAGGAGAGATATTCAAGAGGAGAGAGGAGGAATGATGATAGGAAAAGGCAAAATGTTCAAAGCTCAAAGCTGGAAGAAGCTAATACAGTAGTAGTAGTAGTAGTATTCTGCAAGATGTGGAAGAGCACATAAAGGAGAGTGTCTCTGCACACTTGCTTTTGGTGCCATCGAGGACATATGGCAAAATATTGCCTCTCTTGAGTCGGGATCTTGATGGATCTTGGGACAAATAACCTCCCAGGAAATTTGTTGGTAGCAAGGATGGCGATGCAGTTCACTTCGAGCAAATGAGAATACCTGAGTTTATGCACTCTGACGAAGCAAAGAGCGATGTTATTACGGTATGTCTTTATTTATATTAACCTTTGTTACACTTTTATTATTGTGATATAATTCTTCATATGTCTATTCATTATAGGTATCATCTTTATTGAAATGCTTCGGTTAGAGTTTTATTTGATCTTGGAGCATCACATTCATTTATATCGAAGATTGTGTGAGGATTTTGGGATTACAAATTATGAAAATGTTTGTAATACTGATGAATCAAATGGGTCAAATGAATCAAAATGTTTATAATGTGAACTTGAATATATAAAAGCTTGAATCTGATTTAATAATCTGCGTTATATGAATTGATGTATTTTAGGAATGGATTGGCTAGATATTATATTACTTATGATTGTAAAAGATAGTCAAATTGATTCAAAGAAAGAAGAATTCAAATTCATGGGGCATAAAAAAGTATTAGATGATGGTGTCTTTGAAAGTTCAAAGATCTTGAAAATATGAAAGTTTTCTTTTTCAAATTGTGATGTTCTTAAGAGGTAAAGAAGATGGAGGATATCTGGGTAGTAAAGGAGTATCAGAAGTCTTTAGGATGATTCTGGGTTTACCTCGGTCGGAGATAGATTTCTCATTGAGTTAATTGAGTGCAAAACACATTAAGAATATAGAATGGCGTCGAAGAATTACTGAGTTGAAGAATCATTGCAAGTATTAGAAAGGGATTTATCGATCTCCTTGAGCTCACGTATTATTTGTAAAGAAGAAAGATGGGAGCTTAAGAGGCATCGTCGATTATAGAGAACTTAAACTCTTGAAGAATAAATATCCTTACCAAATTGATGATCTTTTGACCTAGAAGGAGCTTGATTATTTTCAAGATTGATTTAAGATCGGGTTATCATCGGTTGAGAATTAAAGAAGATATCAAAGCATTGATTCAGGTATGCTATATGAGTTTGTGGTGATCTTTTGGCTTAACAATGCTCATTTGTATTTATGGATCTGAATAGAATCTTTAAACCCTTTTTAGATTCATTTGTGATTGTATTCATAGATGATATTAATTTATTAGAGATGAAAGCATGAAAAACCTTCACATTATTTTTGCTTTGAAAGGAAATGAATTATATGCAAAATTTTCTAAGTGTGAATTTTGGTTAAATAGTATCATTCTTGGGGCATGATTAGTAGTGAAGGGTTTTATGGATCGGGGGTAAAGTCGAGCAATATGAATGGCAGGACTATTGCTGTCAGTCGAGAAGTTTCTTTTGGCGGGATATTATAGGAGATTTGTTGAAGGGTTTTCCTGCCATCTTGTCAGATTAACTTCGAAGCAGTCAGTTTGAATGGGTCGTGTGAAAAGGCTTTTCAAAAAAATTGAAGAATTATTTAATGGATAGGTATTAACTATTCCATGACGAAGGATTTCAAATTTATAGTGATCTCATCATTAAGAGGCTTGAGATGTGTCTTATCGAGAATGGAAGAGTGATTCTTTATCTTGAAGCGATTGAAAAATCATGAAAAGAATATCCCACCATGATCCGCGGTGGTATTTCATTAAAATTTGGAGCATTATTTATAGTAAGGTGAAGTTTTCATTTGTCGTAACTTGAAATATATCTTTCGAAGAAATAAATTTAAAAAAAGATGGTTGGAACTCATTAAAGATTATGATTTAGATATTAAATATCATCAAAATGTCATCAAATTGGTAAAATTTAATTATTAAATTAGAAAAATGATCATCTTATCGAATCAGCTATAAATCAAAAAAAAATGGATGAGATAATGAATATCGAAATTTTAGATTTGGTAAATGGGTCATCTGAAGGAAATCAATGAAGAGGATTATTGAAATATCATAGCAATTTGCATTCCAAATATTGGAGATTTGAGAAAAGACATATTACATGAAGCATCATTCTAATTATCTGATTCATTCAGTGATAGCAAAATGTATAGATCTTAAGAAAATATTTTGGTGGCGAATGAAAAGAAGTGTAAATTTGAATTTGTCTAAATGTCAATCATGTCGATGATTAAAATTTGAACATCAAGCCAAGTGGACTTTTACAGCCCTTGCCGATACCTGAGTGGAAATGGGACGATATTGCTATGGATTTTGTGGTTGGCTTGTAGATCAGAAAGAGGCTGATCTTATTTGGGTTATTATTGATAGGTTGACTTCATCACACTTTATACTATCAAACAATCGATCTTTGAAAACTAGAAAATATGTTGATGAAATCATTGAAGTTACGTGGTGTGCCAAAATCTATAGTGTCCGTCGGGATGGCGATTACATAGATTGTGGAGAGAAAAATTCAAGATCTTTAGATTAAGCTTACTTTCGATCTGCATTAATCCCCGATGGTCGGAAAGAACAATTCAAACATTTGGAAGATTTGTTGAGACTTTTGTGTTCTTGATTTGGAGGAAATTGGGAAGTTCATTTGCCTTTGATTGAGTTTCTTATAATAAGTTTTCAAGCAGTATTGGTATGGCTCCTTATGAAGCATTGTATGGAAGGAAATCTGAACAGCTTTGTTGGGTGGAGGCAAGGTGAAAGAAGAATCATTGTGCGGTAGTAGATGAAACTTGAAGATCCGATTGATCAGTGATAGATTAAAGCATGTTCAAGATAGGCGAAGAAATACTTATGATGCTAAACATCGACCAATAGAATTTGAAGTGGGAGAATTGTATTTCTTAAAGTCGACCATGAAAGGTATAAAAGCGATTTGGAAGTTGGAAAGTTAAGCACGTTATATTGGTCCTATGAAATCTTGGAAAGAATTGGGAAAGTGGCTTATAGGCGCTTTCTCCACGCATCTGAGTGCACAATGTGTTTCATATTTCTCTTACGAAATATATATTCTTGATGAAGATTATTGTCGATCTATTGATATTCAACGATCTTATATTTGTGGAGGAGCGGAAGAATTATAGATTATGATGTCAAGCATCTCGAATAGGGAAATTTTATTTGTCAGGTGTATGTGGAAACATGGATTAGATCGAGAAACGTGGAGAAGGAATCAATCGAGCTTTATCCTCAATTGTTTAATTAAAGGTATGTATTTATTAATGTCATTTAATTTGAGGGAAATTTTTATAAGAGGAGAGATTGTAATAACGAACTTAGAATATAATAAAATCATGGTATGACGGTTAGCAAATGAGGAGAGAACAAGATCGAAAGTCTCGGTTTCGACAAATCAACCACCAAAACATACTGAGAGAGGAAACGGGAGAAGAGAGAAAGAGGAATTACCTTGCGTGAACCCTCGAACGTCGTCGAGGAAGGAGGAAGGGAAAGGCGTCGTCCCAGGCGTCGTCAGGAGAAGAAGGGAAGCGATAACTACGCCTAGCCGTTGTGGCGCCTCCATTGACCTTTGTCGAGACCATCCAGGTGTCGCGTCGGCCGAGGAAGAAGGAAGAAGCCAGCGTCGTGGTGGAAACCGTGTAGGAACTTGTGTCTTAGGGAAAGAGGAGGTAAGTAAATAATTTATATAATTATTTTAATTGAAATTTGATTTTATGTTATTAGCTTTGATTTAGTGCTATTTCAAGTTAATTAGGGTTTATAATTCTAACTTAGGGTTATAGATTTCATGGACTTTAAATTAGAATTAGGTAGATAAATTAAAATTTAGTTTAAGAATCATTTTAAGATCATTTCAAGAATAAATTTAAGAAAAAAAAGGAAAGGAGTAGAAGAACATATAAAGAAATGTATTTATATTATCGTTAATTAGATTAGAATCATTTGATCGGGGTATGATAATCAATTAATGTTATATATTAAGTAACTTTAACACTTAATATTTTATGTTATAGGAATTGCAATTAAGGAAAGGAATCATTAAAGGAAAGGAGGTTCAAGAGCTAATGAGTTAAAGTGGGTAATTATGTTCTTACATTTATGGTAAAATGTCTTTTTTTCGTGATGAAATGCATGTTTAGATGATTTTGACTTTTCTGCGCCTGTGATGATTTTCCCTACTTTTACATAAATGTGAATAGTTTATTGCTTCTTCATGTTGGATAATACTGCGAATCTAGATCGTATTCGCGGTTTCATTTTATCAAATTTTGATTTATAATGAATTAATGTCCATAGTGATATGATTGTATTTATGAATGTGTATGTTGAATCTTGAGTTCACCCCTTATAGTGCTTGGTGGGGGCGATATGCGTGCAATATATGATTCAAAAGGCCAAGAAAATTGGCAAATGGTAAAGGTTATGGATACTCTTTGGATGAGTATAGACGACTTCGTGGGTGATAAAAGTAAAAACATATCTTCCTAAATGTTTATGTATCGACCCATATCTTCTTCTAAATGTTTATGTATCTGACCACATATCTTCTTGCTAAATGTTATGCATACTTACCTCATATGATTGATTGTTTGAGATTATTTTCTTTTATACGCGTATGCTGTATGAAAAGCGGCGTCATCTTAGTTTCTCTTGTTTCTTATAGTGTAATAGCTAATAATCGAATTATATTCATTTGTTAGTTCTTAATCTTTTTTAATAATCACAATTAAATGTGATAGGCGGGAAAGTCGGGTTTATCGTAGTAGAGAGCTACGGAGATAGGTATTTATGTCGATAAATTATATTGAGTTATGTTAAAGTGTATTTTTCCCGAATGTATTAGAACATTTATGTATGACATGATTTTAGATCATTGTGGATTGTAGTGGCTCTTTTATGATTGTATAGTTGGAGGCTTTAAATTTATATTGGAATTGTTATAGAAATGTTTTCTTTTATCCGTCAGTCGTCACATTTGTATTCCAAGCTCCGGGTGGTCGTGACAAGAGTGGTATCGAGATTTAGATTTTAGATTTTAGATTTAGGGATATAAGTATGATCATAATCAAAAGCCTAGGAAGATGATAAAATTTAGAAGAGAATTACATATGATTATATTGATTGATGTGTATGGTTATAATAAATTTGTGCTTCTATGGAATCAATTCAAGAAGATGATATGAGTGAAAATAGAGAAAACCCAGCACAATTTGGTGCAACCACCTTCACGATAGATGCATTTACTCAAATGATGGAAGCTGAAATGAATGATAAGTCACTACCAAGCTAGTGGAAGTGGTGGGGTTCTATTGATAAGAATCAAAACTAGATATGAATGACCTCTTTTCTCGAGGGACGGAGGACTATAGAATCGAAAAGCGGTTGATCGGATAGAGAAAATCTTAAATGTCATAATAAAGAAGAGTTGCTTTGGCTTCTTTTTTTTGAGGGTGAAGTGAGAGTGGCGAGACATTCTGAAGAGAAGTTTGAAGGGAGGTCTTGCAATCTTATTTCATGGGAGGACTTTATGAAGACTTTTAGAGATTGGTTTGTACCCCTCTCAGTTAGGAGACAAATGCAAGATAAATTCATCAGATTGATACAGGGAGATCGCTCTATAATGCAATATGAAGCTGAGTTCACAATGCTTTCAAGGTATGCACCTCAATTGATACCAGAAGAAAAAAGGCCATGTTTCCATCGGGAAAGATGTAATCGACTTAATTCCTTTGGGTATTGATGATTATCTTGTCTTGGTGGGCGGGCTAGAAGGATAGAATTGGATGTCTGCCACTCTCGAGGAGAGAGATATTCATAAGAGGAGGAATGATGATAGCCAAAATTTAAGCAAAATGTTCAAACCGAAAAATCAAACCTAAGAAGCCTAAGTCGATACCCATGCCAAGAGATAGAGATACCACATGCCCAAGAAAGAGCACATAAAGGAGAGTCTCTCGTGCACAAACACTT
This sequence comes from Cymbidium sinense, assembly GCA_021442155.1. Classification (NCBI taxonomy): domain Eukaryota; kingdom Viridiplantae; phylum Streptophyta; class Magnoliopsida; order Asparagales; family Orchidaceae; genus Cymbidium; species Cymbidium sinense. Next base: position 11,237,624 of record CM038228.1, read on the forward strand.
GCTTTTGGTGCCATCGTGACATATGGCAAAATATTGCCCTCTCTTGAGTCGTGGATCTTCAATGGATGACAAATATTCAACCTCCCCAGGACTCAGTAAAAGGATGATCAATCAATCGCACGCTCCACCTCAAACTCGTAAACTGTAATAACCTCGAAGTTTCTCACGCTGACAAGAAGCAAAAGACTCCGCTGAGGCTGTGTATGTCTTTATTTATATTAAGATCGCATACACTTTTATTATTGTGCTGGGATATAATTGCTTCATGTCTATTCATTATGTATCATCTTTATCGAAAGTAACCGCTAGAGTTTTATTTGATACCTCGAGCATCACATTCATTTATATCCAAGATTGAGGATTTTGGGATTACAAATTATGAAAATGTGAAAGATTTTCAAGAAGAATGCCAAATGGGTCTCAAATGAATAAAATGTTATTGCAACTAATATCTTGAAAGAATGCGCAATTTAATAACATCGCCAATATATGAATTAAATTTTAGAATGGATTACATATAATACTATAGATTGTTCTAAAAGATACCAAATTCAATATTCCCTGAAAAGAAGAATTCAAATTCATAGGGAGTATTAAATACCTATGAAAGTTCAAAAGAGTGAAAAGGGCTGAAAGTTTTCTTGCTCAAATCATGTTACTAAAGAGGTAAAGAAGATGGAGGATATACCAAGAAGAGGAGTATCCGTTCTCGATGATTTACCGTTTACCTCCACCGAGAGATAGATTTCTCTTGAAGTTAATTCAAGGTGCAAAACCTCAGAAGAATATATAGAATGGCTATCAAAGAATTACAAGAGTCAAGAATCAACCGCAAGAATTATTGAGAAGGGATTTATCGCCCAAGACATCTCCTCGGGAGCTCCTCAGATATTTGTAAGAAGAAAGATGGGAGCTTAAGGCTATGCATCGATTATGAGAACTTAACAAACTCACCTCAAGAAGAATAAATATCCCTTACCGATGATCTTTGATCTTTTGAAGATTTTCAAGATTTTCAAAGATTGATTTAAGATCGTGCTATCATGAGAATTAAAGAAGAAGATATACCAAAGACCATTCACAAGATGGGCACTACGAGTCATGCCTTTGGCTTAACAAATGCTCCAAATGTATTTATGATCTCAATGTAATCTTTAAACCCTTTTAGATTCATGATCAGATTCATGATTTATATTCTAATTTATTCTGTAGATGAACAACATGAAAACCACCTTCACATTATTTTGCAAGCTTTGAAAGGAAATGAATTATATGCAAAATTTTCTAAGTGTGAATTTTGGTTAAATAAGATCATATTCTCAAGACATGATTAGAAGGGGTTTCGATCGCAGAAAGTCGAGAATAAATGAATGGCCCGCACCTACCACCGCCGTAAGTCAAGTTTCTCGCAGATATTATAGAGATTTGTTGAAGGTTTTCACAGATCGCCACGCCACTATCGAGATTAACTCGCGTAAAGTTTGAATGGTCGACGAAAAGGTTTAAAAAAATTGAAGAATTATTTAACGACGACCAAGATTAACTATTCCATCGCGACGTATGATTTCAAATTTATACACGCATCATTAAGAGGGATGTGTCATGCAATGGATTGCTTACGCCGCCGCAATCAAAAATCATGAAAAGAACTATCCCACCCATGATCCTGAGCTAGCAGATTTGCATTAAAAATTTGGACATTATTTATATGGAGAGTGTGAAGTTTTCATCATCAAAGCTTGAAATATATCTTTACTCGAAAGAGCTAAATTTAAGGCAAAAGAAGATGGTTGGAACTCATTAAAGATTATGATTTAGATATTCAATATCATCCGTGAAATGAATAATGCTGAGTAAAAACATCGTAAGGTTTATCGTCGATCTCTCATCGAGGAGTTGATTAAAGATTTAGAAAAATTGAAATTTCAATTATCAAATCAGATGATCATGCTTTATCGCTAAATCTATTATAAAATCAAATTTGAAAGACAAAATACGGATGCTTTACCTCAAGACTATCGTAAAATTTAGATTTGGTAAAAGGTCACAAGATTTTGAAATCAATGAAGAGGATTATTGAAATATCATAAATGTAATTTGCATTCCAAATATTGAGATTCGAGAAAAGACATATTACATGAAGACATCATTCTAATTATACAATTCATCCAAAGAAAAATGTATCAAGATCTTAAGAAAATATTGTGAATGAAAAAAGAAGTAGTGAATTTGTCTCTAAATGTCAATCATGTGACGACAACATCAAGCAGTTTACTTTACTCACATACCCGAGTGGAAATGGACGATATGCTGGATGTGGTTTGTGGATCCGTAAGATCGCTATTAGCATATTATGATAGACTAAATCGACACTTTATACCTATCAAACAATCATTGAAAACTAGAAAAAATATGTTGATGAAATCGCGAAGTTAAATGGTGTGCCAAAATCTAAAGGTCCGACGGATGGCCGATTTACATCTAGAGTGGAGAAAAATTCAAGAAGCAGTAAGTTTTACTTTCAAGATCGATTCCATCCTCAAACCGACGCCGAAAGAACAATTCAAACACCGGAAGATTTGTCGAGACTCGGTTCTGAGGAAATCGGAAGTTCATTTGCCTTGATTGAGTTTCGCATAATAAGTTTTCAAGCCATGAAGCATTCTATGAAGGAAATGCAACACCGCTTTGTGGAGACAAAAGAAAGAAGAATCATTAGTGTGTATGAAGCTACCGAGAAGATCCGATTGATCCGCATGATTAAAAGTCGCTCAAGATAAAGTAAGAAATACTACGATGCTAAACATCACCAAGAATTTGAGAATTGATATTTTAAAGTCCCATGAAAGGTATAAAACGATTTGGCAAAGTTGGAAAGTTAAGCCCACGCTATATTGGTCCATATGAAATCTTGGAAAGAAAGTGGCTTATGACCGGCTTTACCTTCTCACATGCAAGGAGCAATGTGTTTATATTTCTCTAAAAATATGTTACATGATTACAACAAGATTATTACGATCCTATCGATATTCCCACATTTATGGAGGAGCCGTAAAGAATTATGATTATGATCTCGTGAATGAGAAATTCCATTTGTCCGTATCGGAAACAATTATGACGCGGGGAGAAGGAATAAATGCGAGAACTATACCTCAATTATTTAATTAAATGTGTATTTATTTAATGTCATTTAAATTTCGGACTAAATTTTTATAAGAGGAGAGATAATAACCCAAACTTAAAATAATAAAAATAAACCAAATAAGCTAGCGTAAGGAGAACAAGATCGAAATGCTTTCACAAATCAAACCAACCACCAAAAAACAAATGAGAGGAAACGGAGAAAGAGAGAAAGAGGAATTGACTCACCTTGGAACCCCTCGAACGCCGCCGAGGAAGGAGGAAGGGAAAACCAGACGCCGCCCCTGACGCAAGGCCGACCACCGGCGGAGAAGAAGGGAATAACGCCTCACGCCCTGGGTCAGGAGGCCCATCGACGCCTGAGCCGGAGCCATCCGCCGTCCGAGGAAGAAGGAAGGAACCGCTAAGGCGGGGAGAAACCCACGGTGAGCCGAATTGTGTCTTGTGGCAAAACCGAGAGGAGGTAAGTAAATAATTTATATAATTATTTTAATTGAAATTTGATTATGTTATTATTTTGATTTAATTTCAAGTTAACTTAGGGTTTATAATTCTAACTTAGGTTATAGATTTCAAAGGACTTTAAATTAATTAGTAAAGATAAATTAAAATTTAGTTTAAGAATCATTTTAAGATCATTTCAAGAATAAATTTAAGAAAAAAAAGGAAAGTATTAGAATTTAGAGCACATATAAAGAAAATGTATTTATATTATCGCTAGATTAATCATTCATGTAGATGATAATCAATTAATGTTATATATAAGTAACTTTAACACTTATTTTTTGTTATATGAATTAAAGGAATCATTAAAGGAAAGGAGATTCAAGAGAAACAAGTTAAAAGTGGGTAATTATGTTCTTACATTTATGGTAAAAATGTCTTTACTTTCCCGTGATGAAATGCTGTTTAGATGATTTTGACTTTTTCCCGACCGCCACCGTGATGATTTTCCCGCTTACATAAATTGAATAGTTTATCGCTTCTTCATGATAATACCGAACTGATCATATCACGCTTCATTTTATCGCTCACCGACATCGCTACATGAATTAATGTCCATATATCAGATGCTATGAATGTGATGAATTCGAAGTTCACCCCATTGCAACGCGAATGCACACATATACGATTCAAGCAAGAAATTGGGTAAATTAGAAGGTTATGGATACTCATCCTTTGATGAGTATGTATCACGACTAATGCGATAAAAGTAAAAGTTCATACGCTAATCGCTAAATGTTTACGATACCACCCACATACGCTTAAATGTTTATGATATAACCCCATATGTTAATGTACGCATACTTACCTCACATATGATTGATTGAAGGATTATTTTCTTTTACGCATACAGACTGCTGTAAAACCTGCACGCATACTCTTTCTTACTATAAAATAAAGATAATCACCCAATCAATTATATTCATTCATATTGCTTAATCTTTTCGTAATAATAATCCTAATTAAACGACCGATGAGAAAGTCGCTTTATCGCCGTAGAACGCAGGAGATGGATTTGTCAAGAAATTATATTGAGTTATGTTAAAGTGTATTTTTCCCGAATCAGATAACATGTATGCATTTTTATCATCATGATCAGATTTTACGATCAGATACGGAGGCTTTAAATTTATATTGAATCATAGAAATGTTTTTTTATCCGTCCGATTGCTCCGCGCCAGATTCCAAGCTCCTCCGTCGACATCATGTAAGATATCTTTTTCAAATCTCCAACATCCAAAATGCAAACTCACGATACTCGCATTTCTCCATCAATTTCAAAATCTTCAGATAAATTACTTTTATCAAATTTAAAATTTTTAAGTCATCATCTGACGTAAAGATCTCGATTCTATCTTTCAAATTTGATATATTTGATTTAAGATATCATCTGTAGATTTAATAATTTTTAATTTTTCTAAATCGATCCCTATTTAGAATCAACCAAAGCACTACCGATATTTTTCTACTTAAAGATAACAACTACATTTGCCTTTCCTGATGATATATCCAAATCATAATCCTTAATGAGTTCCAACCATCTCCTTTGCTTTAAATTTATCTCCTTCTGAAAAGATGTATTTCAAGCTTTGATAAGAAAACTTCACACTTTACCCATATAAATAATGCTCCAAATTTTCAATGCAAATACCACCGCCGCTAGATCTATCATGTTGGATAATTTTTTCATGATTTTCAATCTTCAAGATAAGAATCACTCTTCCATTTCATAAGACACATCCTAAGTCTCTCTTAATGATGCATCACTATAAATTTGAAATCCTTCGACATAAGCACGCTAAATCATTAAATTTTAATTTTGAAAAGTTCTTTCATTAATCGATCAAAGATTCAAACTTGCTTTCGAAGTTCCTCGACAATGACATAATCAAAACCCTTCAACGAATCTCCGTAATATCCCACCAATCCTAAGAAACTTCGATTTCATGGTTTGGTCTTCATTATGCTCGACTTTACTCGATCCATCAAATCCTTCACTACTAATCATATGCCCCAAGAATATGATGCAATTTAACCAAAATTCATACTTTAAAAATTTTGCATATAATTTATTTCCTTTCAGAGTTTACAAAATAATGTGAAGATGGTTTTCATGAGCTGCTTCATCTCTGGAATAAATTATAATATTATCTATGAATATAATCACAAATGAATCTAAAAAAGATTTTATTTCATGGGATCCATAAATACCTGAGATTTGTTAAGCCAAAAGATCACAAACTCATAATGCTCATATCTTATACTAAATGCAATTGAGATATCTTCTTTTCTCACCGATGATAACTGATCTTAAATCAATTCAAAATATCAATCTCCTTCCGGTTGATCAAAAGATCATCAATCGCAGTATTGATTCTTTAATGAGTTTGTTAAGCTCTATAATCTACGATGCTCTCCGATCTTTCTTCTTCACAAATAATACAAGAGCTCCCTATTAGACAGTTTGATAAATCCTTTCTAACAATTCAGAATGATTCTTTTTTGTAATTTTTGATCCATTCTATATGCTACTGCGCTTGAATTAAATTAATGAGAAATCTATCTCTCTCCTGAAGATAAACCCCAGAAATCATTTAGAAAACTTCGATATTCCTTTTATCGATATCTTCTAACTTTTATCTATTTAGTAATATCAAGAATCTAAAAAAAATTTTCATAACTACAAACTTTTCAAGCAAGACACCATCAGCTAAGACTCCTTTATGCCCCACAAATTTCTTTCTCTGGAATATCAATTTGACTATCTTTTACAACAATATAAGATAATGTTTAGATATAATCCATTCTTAAAATTACAATTCATATACAAGATTTATTAAATCGCATCCAAGCTTCTTTTCACGATATTCACATCGAAATATTCATTTGAGATCCATTCATCATATTAAATCATCCAAGCTTCTTTCACGATATTCGTGTTCACACCGCAAATATTTCTAAGATTCATTTGAGATCCATTTGCGCCAATAAAATTACTACATTTTCATAACTTGCAATCCCAAAATTCTCACATTCCTCGATATAAATGAATTTGATGCTCCAAAGATCAAATAAAATTCTAACGATTTACTTTTAATAATGATGATACCTATAAATGAGATATATAAAGAAATACATCAAGACAATATAAAATTGTAACAATGCTAATTTTAATAAAGACATACCAGAATGACATCGACCAGCTTTTGCTTCGCCGTGATAAACTCGAGTGTGTATTCGCTCTGAAGTTTGAGTTTGAGAATCATGACTTGATTCAATCATCATTTTCACTCGCCCTTCGAGAGGTCAACACTTGTTCTAATATCCATTAAAAATTTCTCACCCAAAGATAGACAAGATTTTGTCCCTACTGATGGCACTAATATAGCCAGTGTCTGAGAGACACTCTCCTTTGTGTTCTTCCACATTTTGCATGTTATAACATCATCGCCGACAGATATGACTGCTTCTTCTATTTTGATTTTTCAACATTCTACCCAGATTTTTTATCATCATTCTCCTTTTCTCAATATCTCTAGTACAGAAATCTAATTCTATCTTTCTAGCCCTCCACCAAGACAAACATTACATCAATACCTGAGGAATCAGTCGACTACATCCTTCACCCGATAGAAACCTATGACATTTTTCTTCTTAGATTCAATTAAGTGCATACCTTGAAAGTATTGTAAACTCGCCATACTGCATGATAATGTTCTCCCGTAACTAACTATGAATTTGTCTTGCATTTGTCTTCCAGGTGAGAGGGGTACAAACCAATCTCTAAAGGTCTTTACAAAGTCCTCCCATGAAACAAAATTGCAAGACCTTCCTTCAAACTTCTCTTGTAATTGTCCTCGTTATCATCTCTCCGCTTCGCCCTCAAAAGCCAAAGAAGCTAATGCAACTCTTCTTTCAGGAGGGCATGACATACTTTCTAGAATTTTCTATTCAGATCAACCGCTTTTTTGATTCTAGTCCTCCCGTCTCCCGAGAAAAATGTGATCTCATATCCTCAAATAATTCGGTATTTGTCCATAGAACCCGCCACTTCCACTAGATCAGTGATTTCTTATCATTCATCATCATTTTCCATCATTCAGAATGATCTTTCTATGAAGGCTGAACCAAATTCGTGTTTTGGCTCTCTATTTTCACATAACATCTTTGAATTGATTCATAGTAAGACAATTAATTATAATCACATGTATCAATCAATATAATCATATGCAAATCTCTTCATAAAATTTTTTCCTCTTCCTAATGACTCTTTGATTATTATCATACTTATGTCCCAAAATATAAAATCTCGATACACTTTCATAATGACCATCCGGAGCTTAATACTACAATGCATTTGGCTGACGGATAAAAGAAAACCTTACTTATTTTCAATCTTAAACAAAATCTTCAATCATATAAGAACTACTACAATTCACAAATTTTAACAATTTGTCACATATATATATACTAACAAATTCATGAAAATATAATTTAAACGTAAATCAACATAACGACATATACCTATCCCTCAAGTCTCTCTATGCGATAAGCATAACCCTCCTTTCTATCACCATTTAGTATGACACCAAAAAAAAACTAACAATCAATAAAATCCAATTCAATTACTTTACATATATAGAAATAAAGAAATTACAACTAAGATGATGCCGTTTTTGTTATAACATTTACATAAAAGAATTTCAAACAATCAAACATATATTTTCATATAAATGAACATTTTCGTAACTTTTATTTTACATTTATCATCCATTTGTGAGTTACCGCCTAAACCTTTACCAATACTCATCCAGACAAGATTATTACCATTCACAATTTCATCGAATTTTTTTCGCAGACGTACATTGATCCCCAACCAATACTATGGGTGAACTCCACTTTCAACATACACATTCATAACATACAATTATACAACTACGCATATTAATTCATAACTAACAAGAATCGCTTAACTTTATAAAACGAAGGAATACGATCAGATTCGTTATTATTCAACAAAAAAAAGGAAATTACATCACAATTATGAAGAAATGGAAAATAAATCACAATTGCATTTAAAAAGTCATAATCATTTAAAAATGTATTTCATCACAAATTAAAGCATATTTTACCATAAAGAACATAATTATCCAATTTTAATTGTAATTTTCTCAATCTCCTTCTATTCGACGCTTCTTTCCTTAATCAAATTCTTATAATTAAAAATATTAACTGATCAATACTTAATTATCTAAGATATATGATATCAAAACATAACTATCTCTCATAATTCTACTAATTCATTAGAGACATTAAGTTTTTCTACATAATTTCTCATTCTTATTTAAATGATTGATATTTATCTAAAATACTTTAATTTATTAAATTATTTATCAATTATCAATTTCACTTTATTTATTACTAAATTTAGATTATGATTCTACTAATATACATGTAACATAATCATTTATAAAAGTTATATATATATTTTCTTTTACTTTCCGAATTAATTATTTAAATTAATTAAATATTCCTTTATTCATTCATAAGAAAGACTAGTTTTGTATTATTATAAATTAGCAGTGATCTAATATGTATTCTACGCGTAAATTAATGGAATTAATAGATATTATGGTCAGAAAGATAAATATTTTATGTGTTCAAAACTAAATGGGTTGGTGAGAAGGCCAAGAGATTGATAGAGTTTTAAACTTTAGATTGTAAAGTCGAACTAAATTGAGTGATTATAGATAAAAATTTGAAGGATAATGTTATAAGTATTAATGTGGAGATAGAATTATAAACTTTAAAAGATTATTGTCGATACTCAAGATTATCAATGTTATAAGTGTTCATGCTCCTCAAGTAGGTTTTATAAGTGTCATACCCTCAATTAGGTTAGAATCTTGGAATATAGATACTCTTGCTGTGTAAATTAATGAATTAATATATTATGGTTCATAGAAAGATAAATATTTTATGTGTTCAAGAAACTAAATGGGTTGGTGAGAAGGCCAAGGAGATTGAGTTTAGGTTTTAAACTTTGGTATTCTGTAAAAGTCGAACTAGAAATGGTGTAGGTGTGATTATAGATAAAAGTTTGAAGGATAATGTTATAAGTATTAATAGATGTGGATAGAATTATAAATTTTAAAGATTATTGTTGATACTAAGATTATCAACGTTATAAGTGTATCTCTACGCCCTCAAGTAGTTTGGAGGTAAGCTCAAAAGAAAATTTTGGAATGAATTAGAGATTAATACAAAAGATACCTCTTGAAAAAAAGTATTTATTGGGGAGATTTAAATGGACATGTTGGTAGAGTAGAAGATTTTAAAAGTATTCATGGTGGTTATGGAGTGACTAATGAAGAATGTAGGACTATATTAGATTTTGCCTTTATGATTTTGTAGTTAATACTTTATTTAAGAAAAGAGATGAACATATTATTACTTATAAAATGGATCTAAGAAAAAACATGATTGATTATTTTTTGATAAGAAAAATAGATCGATCAGAAAGATTGTAGCCATTCCAAGTGAAATTTTACAAACATCGACTATTAGTTTTAGATTTTAAGATGAAAGGTTGTAAGAGAAAATATAAACTAATTTATTGTCCTATGATTAGATGGGGACACTTAAAGAACACAAATAAAAATATTTTTAAGAGCAAGCTACAATAAATTAGAGTTTGGGATGTTCATAAGAAAGCTAACATTATGTGGGAAAAAATATCAAGTGAAATTAAGGAAATTTCCAAAAAATGTGCTTGGAGAATCAAAAGGAAAAGCTTCTTTAATAAGAATAGTTGGTGGAGTCGAGTGCAAGAAAAGATAAGAAATAAGAAGATTGTTATAAAACTTGGTTTAGATGTAAAACGAGAATTGGGAAAGATATAAAATGACATGTAGAGATTCTAAGAAAGCAATATATGACGAAAAAAAAATTTAGCTTTTAGTGATTTATATAATAGATTATACCAAAGAAGGTGAAGATGTATGTATAAGTTAGCCAACCAAAGAGAGAGAAGAAAAAAGACATACAAGGGGGGTATTAAGGATGAAAATAATAAAGTGCTTTTAGAAAAAGATATTGAAAATAGGATGAGGTATTTTAATAAACTTTTCAATGAAGGATCCGAAAGTACGATTGATTTTAGCAACCTTAATACCCTAAACAAAATAGAGAATTTCATTTTATCGTCAGATTAGTAAATCAAGTTAGTGAAGCTTTAAAGAAAATAAAATGTGGAAAGAGAGGACCGGATAATATTCCAATGGTGTGGAAATGTTTAGAGATCAAGGAATTTCTTGGCTTACAAATCTTTTAATGTTATTTTAAAGACTAAAAAGATGCCGATGAGTGGAGAAAGAGTTTGTTGGTTCCTATATTTAAGAATAAAGGTGATGCACAAGAGTGTGCAAATTATGAGGAATTAAGTTAATGTGTCATACATTAAAATTATGGGAGAGAGTAATTGAGCATAGGTTACGATGTGATACGTAAGTTTCTCAATCGTTTGGTTTCATGCCGTAGATCTACTATGGATGATATACATTTGTTAAGAGGTTTGATGGAGAAGCATAGAGAAAATAAAAGGATCTACATATGATATTTATTGATTTAGAGAAAGCTTATGATAAAGTCTCAAGAGATGTTCTTTGGAGAGTTCTAGAACGAAAGAAGTTAATATTGGTTATATTCAAGTCATTAAGGATATGTATACTAGAGTTGTCACTTGTGTCCAAACACAAGGAGGATTGACAAACAATATTTTCTTATTTCGCTTGGATTACATCAAGGATCAACATTAAGCCCTTATCTTTTACTTTAGTTATGGATGTTCTTACGAGGCATTTACAAGAAGATGTACCTGGTGTATGCTTTTGTCGATGACATTCTTCTTGTTGATAAGACTAGAGGGAGTCCAACGTAAACTTGAATTATGGAGGTCAACTTTAGAGTCTAAAGGTTTTCGCTTTAAGCAGATCTAAACTGAATATATGGAGTGTAATTTTAGTTGTAGAAGTTTTAGTAGTGTTGTGACTTTTGATCAAGTCATTAATAAGAGTGAGATTCAGATATTTAGGCTCTATTGTTCAAAATGATGGTGAAATAGATGGAGATATTATTAGTAGAATTCAAGTTGGATGGTTGAAGTGGAGGAAATGCATCCTGCCTATTATGTGATAAAAAGTTTCACTTAAACTTAAGGAAAATTTTATAAGATGGTGGTAAGACCGCAATGACTTATGGTGCGAATGTCCAATATAAAACATAAGACTAAGTTAAGTGTTACGAGATGAGGATGCTCGTGGATGAGTGGCTTTACCCTTAGAGATAGAATGCAAAATGAGTATGTTCTGGGAAAAAGTTGGAGTAGCTCCAAAGTGGTAGATAAGATTAGGGAGAGTCGCCTTAGATGGTTTGGCCACATAAAGCGCCTACCGTCCATGATGACAGAGAGTAGATGCATTAGATTTGCCTTATGTTAAGAAAGGTAGAGGTAGACCAAAAAAGACTTGTTAAGATGTATAAAAAATGATCTTAGTATACTTGAATTAAATGAGAATTTGACACATAATAGGACACAATGGAGACGAAGGATTCATGTAGCCGACCCCACCTAGTGGTATTAAGGCTTGTTGTTGTTGTTGTATAAATTATAATAAATGTTATATTTATGTACATTTATTATGCTAAATATCAAGTTAATATTTAAATTATATTTTTCATGTAGCATTTAAAGTTTAAATAATTAAGTTTGATTTGTATTATATTTAAGGAAAGGTAAAATTAAGTTCTCAATCTAAAGCTCTCAATCTATTAATATAATTAATCATAGTTTTACTACATTCATTTTAATCATAAGTTTTAAATGCTAGCATTTCATTTATAGGTTCTCATAAATTTAACATTTTCATTTATTTTTTCAATTGAATTGTTCTTATAAATTTTCGACATACTTGTGGTTTATTTACATAACTTTTAATAAAATTAAAAGACATACTGTGAAATGAAATATAATTATGTAAAAGTTTGTGAAGTAAGAAGGACTTAAGGTTTTCAATTCTTTTTGAAATTGAAACTTATGTGATATATATGCATTTTCTTAATAAATAAAAAAAAATAAAAAACTAATAATACCTCTCGCTTGTTCTAAGACCTGCTCGTTGCTTCTAAGGTCAATGCGACGCGACGATCATTCTCCTCTGTATGACTCCGGCTCATGAGGGAAGCCTCCTCACTCAGGCAGACCAACTCCCTTCCTATTCTAAGGTTTCCTCCTCCTTCCACGACGACGCAAAAGGCCCTTTTCCTCCTCATGGATCTTGACAGTGCTTTGGCACGCAAGGAAGCCTTCCCTTTTCTCCCTCTCGTTCCTCTTGTTGTTTTGGGGTCTTTTGAAACCAAACCGAGTTCAATTCTTCTATTAGCTCAATGGTTGAATTTACATTTTATTTTATTTTTGTCTTCTTTTTTTTTCTTTTTCTGACTTCCAGTTATTACAAATGAAATAGGGGTGTTAGTTTGAGGGAAATGACTGAAATGAATGGGATGTGATGATTACTATGGTGAGTTCTGGTCAAGTGACAAGGAGTTGTGCGAGGAGCATAAGGTATGTGCAGCACTTGGTGATGTAAGAGCTAATGAGGCTTGCGTACATAAAGAGGCAGTGGAGTGGGGGGTTCTAGCTCTGCATTCTAGAGTGGTCGAACAAAGGCATGGGGGCAAGAGTGAGCTATGGCCTAGAATAGTGGAGGTGCGGGGATTCGCATGCGGGAGTTGGGAGGTGAACTAAGTGGCAAGTAGGGGAGGATGAAGGGGAGCATGTTGGTTGCTAGCATTGGCGTGAGAGAGAGAGAGAGAGAGAGAGAGAGAGAGAGAGAGAGGAGGTGTTTGACGACTGGAGCAAGAGTGGCATGCTGGAGTTGAGTATGAGATTTAAGGGGAGTCAACTTGTGCAGTGTATAAGGGGAGACATGATGCATGAAAAATAGAGAAAAATGGGATAGAGGGTTTGGGAATGGTAGTATTCTATATATTATTTTGATTTTTTAATCTACTTTCAGTAGGATGGGTGGAAGATAGGTAGGTAAGGCAGGTGGTTGGGATTATGCAAGGCGAGATTCGATTTTTTTAAAATAAAATACAATTTCATTATAATATAAAATATACAAAAATATAATTAAGAAAATATTCTAAATTTAATTGAACTTATGTAATGATTTTAATTTAATTTCTATTAATTATTACAACAACAACAACAAGCCTTAATCCCAATTGGGTGAATGAATCCTTCGCTCCATTGTGTCTATTATGTGTCAAATTCTCATTTAAATCAAGTATACTAAAATCATTTTTATACATCTTAACCAAGTCTTTTAGGTCTACCTCTACCTTTCTTAACATAAGTCAAATCTAATGCATCTACTCTCCTAATGTCATCTGGACGACGCTTTATGTGGCCAAACCATCTAATTCTCCTAATCTTATCTACCACGGAGCTACTCCAACTTTTTCCCGAATATACTCATTTTGCATTCTATCTCTAAGAGTAAAGCCACTCATTCACCTAAGCATCCTCATCTGTAACACTAACTTAGTCTTATGCTTCTCTTTATTGGCCAACATTCGCACCATAAGTCATTCGGTCTTACCACCATCTTATTATATGTAATTTAAATTTAATTTGATATTCTTATTATTTTTTCTGTTTGTTTTCTTCTAAATACATCTTCGCAAATCTCAAATTGTGTGTCGTTGGACCCACATGTAGGTGATTTTTATATTTTGCATTTGGGTAGGGATTCAGGCTATATAGGTGCTCTTTTTTGGTAAATTTAATGTTCTAAATGTGTCAGCGTAATCCGTCTTGTGAATGGACGTCATTTGAGTGATTTCAATGACGATCAAAGTAATTCATTCCCAATACATGTGATGTCTCATACGTAGTCCATCTTCATCATTACATTTGATCCAATTGTGGAAAGTCAATTTTGGCAAATTCGATAATCTGAACACATTGACACAATCTGTTTTACCAACGGGCATCGTTTGAGCATTTTCAATGGAGATTGAAGCATTTTGAACTCCGATTTACACGATATTGCATTTATCGTTTGTCATCTTTTATTGAAATATCGAGAAGCTCTCATTTAATAATTTCAATGCTCGACAAGATTTGTTTCATGAACATATGATGTTTTGAGTAATTCTAATTATGATTAGGACATTTTGAATTAGACCAGCATGATGTTGCTTTCAATGGTTGATATTGACTTTGAATTTAACTTTATTTAATATAATTGTGTTGTGACGCCCATGTGTAGGTCAACAAAGAACAATTCAAATATGTTTGATCTAACTTGTGCTTTCAAGAGTTCCATAAATGTAAGAGTGACGTACAAGGGCAAATGTTATGGCTACATGTCATTGCCCTATGTCCTGGATGAATAACATCTTTGTTGTTTCAACTCATTTTCTTCAGTGATTTTATTATTTTAGCCAGAACAGTCAATAGGAATCATCTTATATAGGTAGCATGGGCATGGTAATTTTTATTGTCATGAAACATTAATGTATATTCCTGTTTTTTTCACTGGTCTATCTTTTTTTTTTGGAGCTAGAGTGTGAGCTCAATTTTTGTGGATTGGAATTTTACCGCCATATTTAGTATGTTGCATTTGAATTAATCTTTGTTAACTGCTTGAATTTTCATACTTGAATAGATTGTAATGTTTTGGACGTTGGTTTTAACAAGATTTGATAAATATTGACGGATGAATATAATTCGACCAGTTGTCCAAGGACTAATGGTTATGGATCCTAAAAATGGTATAACTATAAGTGATATCATTGCTAGATAGAGTGGATTAAAGTTCTTCTTGGTGCTTCAAAATTTAAGTGATATCATTGCTGCTATCACTGGCTGTTTGAGGCATTTTTTCCTCAAATTTAAAAAATTGTGCTGATATACTTAATATCTCAGCTGATCAAGAAGACTCCTTTCTGTTTTTGTTTCATATTGTTCAAATTCACGTCCAGTTTTGTGCTTGTAAACTAGTATAAGAAGCTTGTTTTGACTTATATCAAAACCTCTGTTTTACTGAAGGTTTACTGTTTCTGAAGCTCTGCGGCAGATGTATGGTGTACCACATGATTGGGATTCTTTGCCACCAATGCCTGAAATTGGCGGTACTTGGTCTGTTATGCATAGTTGGGCATTGCCTACGAGATCATTTCTCGAGTTTGTCATGTTTTCAAGGTATATTTCTTGTATTAAAGAAATTCTAATCATATTAAGGGCATTGACCCTCTCCATATGTTTACTCTTCAAGTTGCATGTTTTGTTTGACTTTCTTACCAATAAATTTTAATGCGTCAAAAACCTCATTATATCATTTTGTTTTAATTTGAACTTACCCGACTTCTTTCTGTGTTTATGCTGCACTGGATAAATAGCATTATTTGTTCGTATGGATTGATGCCTGATTTTGGGAAAAACTTTTTTATTTTCATTTGTTTTTTGCACACTTCTACTACAGAAATTAGAAACAACACTAATAAACATGTGCTTGTTTTTTCCTGCAGATAACTTGTTAATTGTATCCTTGATCTAACGCTACCTCCATAATTGCAGAATGTTTGTAGATGCTTTGGACACACAGATGCGTGAGCAACACTATCGAAGTAGTTATTGCTATTTAAACTCAGGGAAGGTAACGTTCTCTCTCAGATAATTTATTCATTCTTTGGTTGTTTCCTCAAAAATTTAAATACAGGGTGCGAATTGTTTGGATATAACTGAAAGATTTAACTGAATTGATCTTATTTGGTTGGTTTGATTCGGTTATTAAAATCAGTTTGATTATTAGTTATATTTTCACTTTTAAAATTTCTGGTTATTGATTCAGTTTTTTATTTTTATAAAACTAATCAGATTAAAAATTAAATTATATTATTTTTTTCAAATATTAATTTAACAAAGCTCTTGATCTGTAAATAAGAATGTGTAATGTTGATATTTTTTATTCTACATGCGAGAAGTATAAATTTAGCAGAAATTGCTTGGTATATTTTTTAATCCATGCTATTTAAGCTACGTTCATTATTAAAGTTAGTTACATTTCAGTTTATCTAGAATTGATCTGAACAACCAAACTAAAGTTTGGTTCAACTCAATTTGGTTTGAAAAATAATTTGGTTGATTCAATTTTTTTGAATTTTAGAATTGGAACTAATTGTTTTAATAAATTCTTAAACTAAATAGACGAAACAAACTAAAGACACTCTTAGTTGGACCTAACCATTCATATTGCTTGTTAGGAGTCAACTATGTCCCTATTGTTAGCAACATGGTGAAGTGTCATGTTTTTTTCACCTGCTTCAAAGTAGTGCCACTGTAGTGATTCTCTTTCATTTCTCTAAGAAGATGACCTCATTCTCTGATCTTAAGTGACAGTTTATCATGCTATTTGCTAATGCTTAGAAGCTGCTGAAAAATTCACAGGCTTTATTGAACATGGTGCAAGGTCTGGCGACACTCACCGCCATTTTATTGCTTGTTTACTAAAGAGATGGTGGATATTTAAGATTTGGAGTCTGTTGTAGCCCATGTAACATTATTGCAGTGCTTTGGAGAGGTCCATTTCGTTATGCTCTTATAGCAGTCAAAAACATTAGTCAATTTTCTTCAAATTAGGATCATGGGCATGATATAGAGGATTATCACCACCTACATGGCTTAATTAAGGATTTTTTAGGGTTTAGGAGTTAATTCATGTAGACAATCTAGAGGAGGTCATTCTTGTTGACCAAGTGAAGACATGATAATATGCCAATAGAAAAA
Source organism: Cymbidium sinense (assembly GCA_021442155.1). Lineage (NCBI taxonomy): Eukaryota > Viridiplantae > Streptophyta > Magnoliopsida > Asparagales > Orchidaceae > Cymbidium > Cymbidium sinense. The sequence goes on from CM038228.1 coordinate 11,255,124, forward strand.
AATGAATGAACCTATCCCAACATGAATGATTCATATAATAGAGAGTCTCAATAATTCTTAGAGTTGGAGCTGAAGTGTTAAGTTAGATAAGTCTTAAGCGACTTCCATTTTGCATGTTGTCTATATTTTAAATTTTTTGTTCAGAGATGTTGATTACTTTCATTATTTTTTGGTCAAACATTGATTGATTATCCTTATAATGATGCGTCATCATCTAGCGTTGATCTCCAATTACCAAATTAATAGTAATTTGATTGAAATAGGAAGTTCCACAAACATAATCTTTAATTTGATCAAATCAATTTAAAATTTCTGAGTTAGACACCCTTTGTTGGGCCCTTTTACAACATTTTTTTGGGGATCACATGGAAAAAAATGACACCACGAACAAAGTCTACACCATCATGATTGACTTGATCATAGTTGGTGCCTCGTATATAATACCACTTTTCTTAACAACATCCCCATGCTTTGAAGGCAGTCATCTCTACATACCTTGTGATGGTGAACCTTTCTACATAGGTCAACATCTTATTATTTAGGTAAATCTACTATAATCTTAGGCATGCTACCTCAAATTAACCTAATTGGTCCATGAAAGTATTGCAATTTGATGTCCAAAGAGGAGCAGGTCTTGAAATGTCCATGATAATAAAAGATTTGTCTCAAACAAAGTCCCAATTTGTACACTTTATGTAAGCACCTCTTTCGATTCAAATCAGTAGACCAACTTAACAACCACCTGATTAAATATAGATGTATTTTGCTTGGTCTACATTTGAAATTCTTTGAGTTGACATCAAGGTCGCATGTCATCCTGAGTGTTGACAAGCCGGTTAAGTCAGTCAAGTAGAAAATTTGTTAAGTCGTTATGACTTAGATTGAGCCTAGCCTATTTGTTGTGGGGCCCAAGAGTTATTAAAGGTTATCTTTATTAGAGAAGTATAATACCCAGACTGGATCTCTAATGTTTTTTTGTTCAAAAAAGTTAAGTGAAAATAGAGAATGTGAATAACTTTACTAATCTAAACCAAGCTTATATCAAGGGAAATTAGTGTTGTGGATAGATTCTCCCCAATTCATCATTCATCCAACTTGCTATAAGCTTTCTTGATGTCTTTTCAAGCTAAAATCAATTTAAAATGCATCACATCAATCATGGGAAAATTGCTTTCAGTACATATCATAGGTGGTATCTGAACATCTTCATGTCATTTGGATGAAAAATGTTAGGGTAACTTACTAGTGACTGATGGATGATGTTTTCAAAGACCAAAAGAGTCAAAATATTGAAGTTTATGTCAATGACCTCAAAAGTAAAACTTCAACATTACACATCATAGATCTTCAGGAGACATTAAACATGTCTTTATCCTTTAAAGTGCATCTTTAGAGATAGTTCGAGAAAGATTTTCGGCTTTCTATTTATTTATAAAGCAATAAAAATCAACATGATGAAGTTAGAGCGTTCTTATTGATATCTCCCCTAAAGAATAGCAAATGAACAATAACAATTCACTAGGTGGATTGTTGGCCCTAGTCACTTCATCTTGAAATCTAGAGATAAGCACTTGTTATTTTTTAAAGTTCTTAGAAGGACCAAGTACTTAACTAGACTGACAAATGTGACTAGCTATACAACTAAATGAAGTTGTTACGTTCATTGTCGCCTCTTCTTGAATTTTCATAACTTGACGATAACTTAATACTTTATCTTGAAGGGCAGTCAGCTAAGTTCTCAATGATTGAGATGGAAAGTAGCGAGCAATGATTATTCATTCTTATCAATATTGATTATTTAACAAAGGGAAAGTAGCTTAATATTTGTTTTTTGCTACTTTATTCATATTTCTTAGCTCATTCTATAGTTGTTGCCATTGACCATCCAATGAAAGTCACTCTTGAAGTCGAATCGATTTGCTGGGCTTTTGAAGTGGTTAATAGAACTCAACAAATTTCAGATCTCCTATGTCAAGAACTACCATTAAGGTACACAGACATTATTGACTTCACAGTCCTCGGAGTTGAATAGGAGGTTGGAAATCATAAGATTTACTTTGGACTCTCTTTGTTAATGGTTCTTCTAGAGCTCAGGGTGTTATAATTAGGGTTTTGCTAAAAAAGTCTTACAGGAACAATACTTATGCAGTGAAATTCTATTTCCAAGTTACTAATAATCATATTGAGTGTGAAACACTCACTATCTTATGATTTCTCTAGGAATTGGGGTGAAGCAACCTTTTTTTTTTATTATTGTTGATGGTGAAATAAATGAGGATGTTTTTAGTAGAATTCAAATTGGATGGTTGAAGTGGAGGAATGCATTTGACTTGCGGTGTGATAAAAAAGTACCGTTTTGTCTTAAGGAAAAATTTATAAGATGGTGGTAATACATGCAATAATTTATTGTGTAGAAAGTTGGCCATTAAAAGAGAAGCATAAAATTAAGTTAGGTGTTGCAGAGATGAAGATGCTCAGGTGGATGAGTGTCTTTACTCTTAGAGATAAAATGCGAAATGATTATATACATGATAAGGTTAGAGTAGCTCTAGCGATGGATAATATTAAAGAGTCGTCTTAGATGATTTAGCCACATAAAATGTTGGCCGTCTGATGGCCTAGTTGGGAGATTAGATGTATTAGATGTGCCTTATGTTAACAAAGATAGAGGTAGCACTAAGAAGACTTGGTTATGATATATAAAAAAATGACCTTTCTTTATTATAATTAGTGAGAATTTGACACGTAACAGGACACAAAGGAGAAAAAGGATTCATATAGCCGACCCCACATACTGGGATAAAGGCTTGTTGTTCTTGTTGTTGTTGGTTTGACTTCCAACTAATCATCATTCAAGTCAATGGTGAATATGTAGCTCAAGATCCAAGTATGCAAAAATATCTTCTGAAAATTATAACAAATTCAATAAACTATAATACTTGTTGCATTAAGCAAATCTCTTGAGAATAAAATCAATTTGTTTGACTTGTCCAAATGTGGTAAGCAATGATGGACGACCTGCAATCAAACTCATATGTTCAAGAATTAAAGAACTAGAAGCTACGCAAGTCCAATTTGCCAAAAAAAATTAAAAAAATCTCTCAACAAAAAATATCTTTATAGGTAAAATTCTATTGTTGTAGATCCAATGGGTCCAAATGAAAGCAATTCAATATTTGATCATCATTGACCAATTTTTCAAAGGATCACTTACAACTACAAATCTTTATTATGCGTGAGATTCTTAAATTATTAATTTCTTAAGGATATTTATTGCGATGAATGCAAAAGTCATTCTAGAGGGAGAATGCTAACTCATAAAATTTTGTAATAAGGTTTTTTTACTAGTTCTTTAAAAAGATACAAGAGAATTATTGGGAAGGTGCATTATATTGAAAGTTTGTTTCATTATAATTCCAACCTTCTTCAAGCTTTAGCCAATCTCTAGTCTTTCTCCATTTACTGTATGGGGGAATCTATTCAGCTTCTCCCCTCCAGTGAGTGATGAATGATGATTCATCTTTATCAATGTTGATTATTTAACAAATGGATTAGAAGTATTAGGCTCTAGCAGAAGCAACTTCAATAGTAGGTAAAAACTTCATATAAGCCAACATTATTCTCCATTATTTTTTACCTATGGTGACTATCATTGACATAAATCCACAATTCCTTAACAAAAAGGTTGAAGAAGTTATATAAAAGTTTGAGCATTCACTTTAAATTCACTTCATTACACTATCCCGTAACTAATAGATAGATGAGGGACACTACAAAACTTCTTAGAAATATTCTTAGGAAGAAATTTTAAGGTGCAAAAAACAAATTAATTAAAATGCTATATTTTGGACACTGCAAATAACGCATTTATCTCTCCTCTCATGGAGCCATTGCTCTGCTCTCTTGCCATCAAGTACACTATGCCCAAGTAGTGAATCATGTTGTATAAAACTTAAAGGGAGAATTTTACAACTGTGAATGGTAGAAAGTGTTCAAAAAGAGCAAATATGATCTTCCCAAATTCTAGGTTATTTGTTGAGGAACTAGAGGGGGGTTGAGTGTTATAATATTTTTTATTTCTTGATGGAGAAGAAGATCCTATTGACCAAGAAGAAATAGCTGTGCTAGACTGTAAGAGAAGAAGAGGATTTAGGACAGATTTTAAGTGGTTTGGCCTATGTCCAATGTGAGAGATGAGGGGGAAACTTGCACTATTTTGGGAGGAACAAAAAGTTACAAATTAAAAGCCTCCAAGCTCTCATTCGCTCTCAAGGCTTCAGAATTACAAAGGTGTAAAACGATCCCTTAACAAGCTAAGGAGAAAGTGTTTATATACAATGGCCTCATTTAAGTCATTATTGAGGTGAAAAATATCAAGTGAGTCATGAGCGATTGTACATAACAGCAACAAAGGTAGTGCTCCACGTGGCAGACTTAAGACAATCAAGTGCTAGTTGGTGGACATCAAACAACCAGATGGTTGATTGGCGGTTTTATTTTTGAGAGCAATGAGGAATGCAGAGAGATGTTGCAATGTCATAGGAATTCTTTTTGGTGTGGCCATTGCTTCATACATGTAGTGATAATGTGATGCAACTTGATTGGTTGGACTAGGCGATGATGGTTGCAGATGCATCAGGACAAAAAGTAGAATCTTTTGATGTAAAAGTAGTGGATCCAAACAGGTGTAGAGTAGAGATCTTGGTGACTATGCTAGGAGCCAATCCTGTTGGTATATTCTGGAGCAGTTTGATTGACTTAAAAGGTCAATAGACTTGGGTTATAGTCCTCATGTGGTATGGTATGGGAAGCCTTTCCTTTAAAAAAGCTATAATTGATTGATACCTTGCTAGTTGGATTGATTTGGGTTGGCACTAGTAGGCCCTTACCCTGCCAGGAGTTGAATTTGATCAGCAAGTATTGATATATTGATTATTATAATTTAAATTTTCATAACATATAGACGTCCCCAATCACGCAGACAAATGAAAAGCATAAACCTTGTCTTCTTTAAATTCTTCAAATCCTTGTTGAAAAAAGCATTTGAAAAATCAACCTTCAGGTGTGCGTCACCATGGAGCACCAAGCCTGCACTTTGAGGCTTTGATTTTTGGCTTGCGTAAGATTTACGTTTTTTTCATTCAAGACTTATGCTTCAAGGTGTATGAAGCAAACGCCTCAAATTTAGACTTAAAAAATACTTTTAAGTTATATATAAGAGTGTTTAGGTTTTTAGCTTTATGGTTTAGATTAATTTGGAGATAGAGTTCTGATTTTTTTGCTTTTAAGATTATGCCAATGTCTCAAATTAATTATTTTTTTTTAACTAGTTTTTTAATATAAATTTTTTTATTTTTATTTTATTATAAATGTTTTTTTTTCTCTTTTTTTTTGTTTGCATTTGAATTGAAACAATAGAAAGTAAAAGGTGGAACTTGGTGTGAAATCAGTTTCGACTCATAATTCCCGTCACCGTAAGCTTCAATTCATTCCCTCTCAGCTCCAAGCAAACCATCACGCCCATGTCATCAAAGCCATCTAGGGAGCGTGAACTTTTATAGGCTTGATCGACTATTAAAGAAGAGGGGAGAGGTCGGCCGAACGAGTTCTACAGGCACGAGCCAAGAGAAAGAGTGAGAGATCAGGAGAGAGGAGCCCTAGCTAAGAGCCTTGTAGCGTGGAAGAACCCTAACCTAAGTTGATCCCCCTTGCCTTGTCGCCTGCCCTAGTCAAAGCCAACCCTTTAGAATGTAATTGAGCCCTTGTCGACCCTCTTAAAGGAAAAATGGGGAGTAGTTTGAGAAACTTTGGGAGGAAAATAAATTTGATATTTGCAGGATTTGATATTCGAAGACCTATACCATCGATCTTGGGTCCAGTTGAGAATAATTTGAAGACCTCTGTCATCGATCTTGGATCTGGATTAAGGGAGAAGAGCTTTAGCCGCACTAAATTTCACGTAATGTAGTGCTGTTAAGTTGTTATGTTGTCAAAATTTCATCAAAAATATTAACTTTAATTTTATTTTTTTTATAAAATCAGAAAATTTTAAAGAAATAAAATTATGATGTAATAAAAAAATTAATCATGTAAAATAAAAAATCAGAATAAAAGTCATCCTCCTAGTCATATTAAAATAATACATTCTAATCAAAATTATAAATTGAGAACTTGGATATAAATTATTTTTACATGCTTCTAAATATGTGATTTAAATATGAGTTGATTATTATAGATATTTGAAATGTTAGATTTGTTTGTGATGATTTAATAAGATTCAGTTTTCACCTGCTTGTGTTGAATCCTTATATGTCAGAATGAGTTGATGAAAGCTGCGTCTGACTAAGTCATCTTATTCTATTACATCCCATATTGACCCTGGGATGGGGGGCTCATTTGGGGTGTGATATATTTAATCTCTCAATGAGTTTCAAATACATAGATAAATTAAGAAGTATCTCATTTATATGTGGATTTTGTAAAATCCTCGAAACTTTAATCTTTAGGATGAAAATATTCGCATAAATGCAATTATGAATAATTATCAATTATTCAATTAACGAGACACAAGTCTAAGTGCATTACAATCAATCTCAGTAAAAATCAAAGTCCATACCAAACATGAATGAGATTAAATCAAAGATTTATCTCAAACATAAATGAGATTAAAAATCAAAGATTTATCTTAAACATAAATGAGATTAAAATCAAAGATTTATTTTAAACATAAAATGAGATTGAATTAAGCATTCATCTCAATAAAAAAAGAGACTAAATCAAGCATTCATCTCAAAAGGAGATTGAATTAAACATAAAACAAGATTTATTGATTGATTTGGGTATAAGTTTAAGTGCATTTTAATTGATCTTATTAAAATCGAAGATTCATCGCAAATGAGATTTAAATCAAATATTTATCTCAAATCATAAAATGAAATTGAATCAAATATTCATCTTAAATGTTGAATCAAAGATTCATTTCAAACACAAAATGAGATTAAATCAAAGAGTCATCTCAAACATTGAATATAAGATTCGCCTTAAACATAAAATGAGTTTGAAATCTAAGATTTATCTCAAACATAAAATGAGATTAAATCATTTAAAATTGACATTCCAAAGGGATGTAAGTCCAGTATATTCATCTTAATCATAAAATGAGTTTGAAATCAAAGATTTATCTCAAACATAAAATGAAATTAAATCATTTAAAATTGACATTCCAAAGGGATGTAAGTCCAGTATATACTCATAAAATAAATTACATATAATAATTGGAATACCAAAAGGATGTAAGTCTAGCATATACTCATGAAATAAAGTACAGGTAATAATTTGAATTCTGAAGGGATGTAAGTCTTGCATATACTCATAAAATAAATTACATGCAATAATTGACAATCTAAAGGCATGTAAGCCAGCATATGTGTATAAAACTCACTTCACTTAATAATTGATTTTCTAACAGATGTAAGTTTGACTTTTGTTTGCAAAACAAACATTGTATACAACATGACTTTCCAATAGTTGTTTGTAAAGTGGACTAACACTAGTATAAAAATTCAAATTAATGTATGATTGTATTTAATGATTGGCATTTCAATGAATAAGCATAATTCAAATTCATAAAATGAACCATCACACTTACAAATGATATTCCAAAGGGATATAAGTGCAATATGCATTCATAAAATGAATCAATTAACATCATTCTAATGGAATGTAAGTCCAATATACATTCATAAAATGAATCTATGAACATGGCATTCCAACGGATGTAAGCCCAGTTTATGTCTTCAAGGCAATCTTCAATCTTACATTAAATATGACATTTCAATGGATGTAAGCCCAATATTTGTTGCAAAGCAGACTTTATTAAGTACAATATTTTAATGGATGTAAGCTCAATACATGTATGCAAGGTAGACTTCAATCACATAAAATATGACATTCTAATTGATGTAAATCTAGCTATTTTCATAAAGAAAGAATTCTACATCTAAACATCAGCATTCCAATGGATGTGAGCCCAATGTATGTCTGCAAGGCAGACTCATATAAATGTAGAACATTCTAATAAATACAAATCCTACCTAACTCATAAATTCTCAAATTATTTTTGTCTACAGAATATGAAATTATAAGATCGAATGATCAGAGAAACTTGTAAGTTTGATTTAAATAATTTAACAAATACCTGCATGATAACTCTAGTCTACTCATGAATTCTGGGATGAATCTAACTCCCTAGACATTATGATTAATCCCATGATGATACTTGTGGACTCCGAAAATTAGCCACCGATCTCTCACATTGAAGAGAGTATGATTTGATGTCAGTGAAATTTTCAGAAGGCGGATGGAATAATAGATAAGACATTACCTAGAGATTTCATCCTCATTTTGTGAGGACTTTAGATATGGTTCTAGGTTTCCTATAGGCGCAAGCACCTATAGTTAATTACCCCTCCCAATGTTGAGAGAGAACTTTCGATTAAGGATAGTCGTTAGATCGCTAAATGCATGATGTATAGTAGCAACATGTGGAGTATAAAATTTGGGGGTTTAGAATTTATGAAATTCATCATTATTTAACTTAAAACATATGGTTGGTTGAATGATGGCGTCTCTAGATCTCAAGTTCTCGCCTGACTATCTTGGTGCTTAGTCGGAGGAGGTGGTACCCACGGCGAAGGATCCTTGTCGAACACATGAGTTCGTCGTTAGAAATTCTTGTAGACGCGTGATATTGTGGAGACAATCTTAAATCATCTTAGCTGATAGAGGGCTTTTTGCCCTATCAGGTGTACCCTATGATTTACAACTCAAAGGACAGAGTCATTGGGGAGTATACGGTCTGTCAGATCGTAATATAATGTGTCATTGTCACCGTCGAATGTCAGTAGCGCATTATATGTGGGCTTTTTTGCACGCATCGGGATCACATCCCTGCGGCGTTAGATTAATTAAGAGTGAATATAGTAGAATACTTGATTTGACATTGGCTCCTTTGTAAGTTAGAGTTTTCTTAATTTGTCACCTCCGACAAACAATTGCGAAAGGTGGGTTGGACTTTGCTTTAAGTTTTTAAAGATTACATTTCATTTAAACATTTAACGCTTAGTAATTTATCCGATTTTTATATTTTTATTGACATTTGATTTTGATTAATTCAATTTGAACTTGCAAGCATATTTTGATGGTAAGTATCCCCTCCGGTTGAAATCATCATTCAACCATCATCTTAGGCGTCAACTCGATTTTTTTTTAACGGGATGAATTATAACTTGCATTTATAAATTTGAATTTGAGATACAATAATTTAAAAATCAATAATAGTAATCCCATTTGAAATCCATTCAACACCCATCTATTAGACTTTGTCAACTCTACTTATTTCTTAATAGAGGGATGGATTACATGAATTAATTTCTTTTGAAATTGACATAATTTGTCAACTTTATTGCAAATATGGATGGGTCTTATAATCTAATATAATTTAAGTTCATTTAGAAGTTGATCGTTTAGTAGGCTTTATCAACTCTTTATAAATATAGAGGATTAGGTATTGTGATCATATTCTAGTTGAATATTTTCTCTTTCATTGATTTGAATTAGCGTATGGATTCATTAGCCGCATACAAATAGTCGTAAAGTCAATTAATTTCATCATTCTTCTTTTTCCCTCAAGTTTAAGCGCTTAGTATAAGTGTTTGGCTATTTGATAATTGATTATTATATTTTTTTATTATGAGATTAATTTCATATTTATTTAATCTCAACTTACTCTTACATACATTAAAATTTGCATTTTAAGTCTACATGTCCGAGTACGTGCGGTATTTATGATTTAGATAATTTTAATTAATGAAATCATTGATTTTGAAAATCATAATTAGAATAAAATTTTTTAATTTTTGGATTGAAGGAAGTTCCGTTATTAGCATTTAATTTAGTGTCGTATTACGTATCATGCAATTGCATCAGTGGTGAGGAAGGCGTTTTAAATTATTCTAATATCTTATTAGATATCTTGAAATAACATATATATATATATATTGAAGTGCCAAATTTATATTTACTGTCAAAATATTCAATTCGTTTCAAGTTCATAAATCTGTTTGAGTTTAATCCATATTTCTTTATTTGAAATATAATCTTCAAATTCATTTCAAATTCATTCTTATTTATAATTCAAAATTCAAGTCGATATCAATTTTATTTTAGCGAGCTTAGGCAGCGCTATTTATTTAGCTTGAATTTTGTTTGCAATTATGAATTTTAGATAAAATTTTGGCATAGTATTGATTTATCCGCGTGGGGTTACATCAGGATTTTTGCTATCCATATCTTTTATTAAGCGTATGGTGTCTTAGACACCACTATCTTCATCACTAAACTATTGAGCATTAGTGGGATCTTCGATCACCTGCATAAAAGCAAATATGTATGTAATTTCAAATCATTCAAATTTCATTTTAGATTATTTCCTTTTGATATGCTCGATTTCTTTTTAAATGAATCTTGATTCTTCCCATTTTTTTCTAAGTCAAATTTAATCAAAATTTATTAACATCATCCTGCGTATTCATTTTATGCGCTTTTATTAGCGTAGCGACAGTTTCCGCATAGTATTCATATCCTAAGCCTTTGAGCATTAGTTCTTGATCACACTACGTAAAAGCAAATATATATGCAATTTCAAATCATTCAAATTTCATTTTAGATTATTTATTTTTGATGTGCTCGATTTTTTTTTTTAAATGAATCTTGATTCCCCCCTTCCTTTTTTTTAAGTCTAAAATTTAATTTTTGTTAGTATTACGGTGTCATACAGTGAGGCTACATCCAGGCTGTTTTTAGGCTTATTTATTGGCGTATGGGGCTCTTCGACACCACAGTTGAGCCTTCATGCCCACTAAATCTTATTGAACATTAGGGGAGTCTTCGATCATCTGCATAAAAGTAAATATATATGCAATTTCAAATCATTCAAATTTCATTTTAGATTATTTATTTTTGATGTGCTCGATTTCTTTTTTTAAATGAATATTGATTTTTAAGTCAAAATTTAATCAAAATTTGGTATAGCGTCATTCCATGAGCTACATCGAGCTCTTTTGGTGTCTTTGCGATCTGTGATCTTCCACCTTAAGCTAGAGCATTGTCTTTCTGCTGCGATAAACATATATAATTTTCACATATTTAGGCATCTCTAAGTCCTTAGTCGATTTAAAGACATTTCGTTGCTGACATAACAATTTTTGAACTACTATGTCGCGTCTGTGGCGTGTAGTAATTGTCTTTCGACCTTGATTTTATCTCATACAATGAGCGTGACATTACTTGCGTAAAAGTATATCAAATATACAATTTCTTTTTACATTCAAGCATCTCCATACATTCACAGCAATAATGATTTTGTATGTGTTTGGAAAGAATTGAATAGGAGAGAGAGTATCGTATTGGTTATCTAGGTTGAATAGGTGGGGAAGATGCAGGAGTTCTTTCTTGGCTGTGAAGGGGATGATCGGGGTAGGAAATTGGGTATGCCGAGAGGGAGGGAAAGGAGGAGGAAGATGTCGAAAATCGAGAGGAACCTACCTAATGATGGAGTTCTTTCTCGGCTGCGGCAAAGGAAATGATCGGAGTAGGAAATTTGAAAAGTTATGCCGAGAGGATGGAAAAGGAGGAGGAAGATCTAGGAACTCATCTTATGATGTTGCCTCTTGATTCTGGAGTTTATGGATTATGAAGGTTTGGATAAATGGGAGGTTGGTTGCAGTCTATATTAAGGGATAAAAACAAAAAATTTTTTGGTGTGATTTCTCTGATAAATTTACTACATTCTTGCTACTCATAATATTACTTGTGACGCTACTACGGTGCTTCAGTACCGCGGATTCGATTTTTTTTTTTGGAGGAATTAGTGCTATAGTGCGGTAATATAGCACGGAAGGATTCGCGTTGGGATATCGGGTGCTCGCCTGCAGAAACAGATGGATCGAGATGGGGAGAGGAAGAGACACGTGTGGGACGAGCGAGAGAGGGTTGAATGAGAGTGCTGAGAGCTGCAGCTTCAAGGAAGAATTTTTTTCTTTTTTTTCTTTTGATCCCGATAGGAAAGAAAAGATTAAAACCATAGCATATTAATTGCTTTCCTTATGAGTTTAGGCGGGATTTTTTTTTAAATTAGAGTGTAAATTTGAACGTCATTATAGAGCATTTAGGAAAAGTGTATAATGTAATTAGTCATATTATGATTTAATTAAAATTAAATCGATCATTTAATTAAATTGGATATCTAATTTTCACGATATCATGTTAAAAATTTTTATGAATCTTGCAATCAAACCACATAATATGGGTGTCATTTCTATAAGTTCAGCGTTCCGGATTCAACGTGTAATCTTTGCGATCGGGAATAAAGTTGATGTCGAATCGAGTCAATTTTGTTCAAAATCGCGTCGTCGCTTACTCAATCGAGGCTCGTCCAAATTGGCGTACGATCTCATTTGATAGGTTTTGATGGTTTGGCAGCGGCATCATTTCATGAGCGGATGTTGTTCGGCATCATTCGACCTCACTCGATATGCGGGTAGGCACATCGATGGATTTTCTTCTTGATCGTTAGGATTGTGCAATATGTATATTCGATCAATTTTGACATTACGAGATAAGCGGTCGTTCGTCGATCGAATCATTTACTAATTTGACATCGAGTGTATTTGACTTGAGCGTCGTTGCATCCGAAGTCCATGTTATCGTGTGATCGACTTGATGGAGCATATATGTAGGTCAACAATACTCTCCTTTATTTCAAACAATCATCCACACCACACCACAAACAACGATTTACGGAGATTAATGCTCATTTTCAATCTTAATAAAGAGTGCTCTCTCTGGTAAGATAGGTAATTAATTATGGATGATTGCATCCATTGGAAGTAGAATCTAAATCTAAATAAATCGTAACATAAATTTAAGAGGAATCTGGTTGAATATAAATCAATGTACATCATGAAGAACAAACTCCCTAACATCCGTAAGATGGTGAAAAATTTTCAACTGTTTTTCTTGAGAGATAATTTTCAATTTTTTTTTAATTTGATTTTTGTATTTTTTTAAATTTTCTTTTTCAACTTTTTTATCTTTTTAAATGATTTTTTGCTTTTGGTTTAATTAATTTTCTTTAATAGTTAGTTTTTTTAACTATTTGTTGATGATTTTTGATATATTTATGAAATATATTTAATTTTATTATTATTTTTTTATTTAGTTTAAGGCTTGTGCCTCAATTCGTCTTGAAGCTTATGCCTTACCTCAATAAGGGAAATTGCTATAATTCTCGATTTCACCGTTTTAAATGTCACTCTTGAGTTCAAGCATTATTCTATGAAAAGAAATTTAAGAGAGAAGTTGTAAGGAACTACGATGCAAATGCTCTAGAAAGAAGCTTCCACTATGAAGTTGTTGTCCTTTGCATAGTCAACATTGTAGCATGACAATTTGTTCTCTGTATGCTCAGATCCATGTGTTAAGAACCTTAAATAGTAAAGAATAAATCAACTCCGATGCTCAGCCACTTCAATCACACACTAGAGAAGATATTTCATAAACTTGGAAATTTAGATGACTTAACAATTTATCTATTGAAGGGATGCATTTATCAAGAAATTTATAAATTTCAACTTAAATTAATAAAATAAAAAAATTTGATTTTTGAGTTTTTTTTCTTTATTATGGAAGAAAATTTTGTGATTAGTCTAGCTTTGAATATATGTTTTATATATAATTGTCTAAATTAGAGTCAAGAAACTCATTTTCAAGAATTCATGAATTATTTATACTTCACCAATTAGTTGTACTCATTATAATTTTGTGAAGTAAACAAGCATGGTGGATGATCGCTCAGGAAAAACATCTAGAAATCTATGTCATCTTAGGATGTTAGAGAGTTCGTTCTTCATGAGGTAGATTGATTTATATTCAATTAGATTTTCCCCAACATTATGTTAAAGTTTATATAGATATGAGTTATACTTTCTATGCAAGTATCCATAATTAATTACCATTTTACCGTAGTAAGAGCACTATCGATTAAGGTTGGAAATAGACATTAATCCCTGATGTAAATCAAGGTTTAGTGGTGTGGTGTGGATTCCTGTTTGAGGTAAAAGAGATTAGTCCCGATGAATATCCCATGGTTCCATCATCCAGGAACTACTATTATTCTAGTCTGTCAACTTCAGAGGACGATTAGCCGTAATGCCTAGGGAACTTAATTAGCAGTCATGTGTTTCCTCATCCCAGGAATCCTGAGTAGACTAGGGTTATGTGGTGTAGGTTTTGTTGTTGTTGTGCAATTGTTTATTTAATTATTTAAGCTAAACTTATAAGTTTATTTAATAATTTAATTTTATGTAGTTTGCAGTGCAGACATACGTAGGGCTTACATCTATTAGAATGTTATATTGAATATGATTGAAGTCTACATTGCAAATATGCATAGGACTTACATCCATTGAAATGCCCTGATTGATATGATTGAAGTCTGCATTGCGGCTGTGCATAGGACGTAAATCTATTGGAATGCCATGTTTTTGAATATGATTGAAGTCTGCATTGCAAACATGCATAAGACTTACGTTCATTGGAATGCCATATTAAATATGATTGAAGTCTGCATTGCAGACATACATAGGACTTACATGCATTGGAGTGCCATGATTGATATGATTGTAGTGTAGCATTGTAGGCGTGCATGGGACTTATATGCATTGGAATGTCATGATTTAAATGATTGAAGTTTGCATTACAGGCATGCATAAGGCTAACATCCATTGGAATGCTATGATTAATATGATTAAAGTCTGCATTACAGACGTGCATAGGACATACATCCATTGAAATGCCATATTTTTGAGGTTTGTCTTGCAAATGAACATAGGGCTTACATCCATTGGAATGGCTTGATTGATGTGATGTAGACATGCATAGGGCTTACATATGTTGGAAGCTTGGGTTAGAGTGATGTTTGCATTGCAAACATAAGTTGGTCTTACATCCACTAGAATATCGATATTTAATATGTTTATCGAAGTCTGACTTGCAGAAAATTATTGAGCTTACATCTATTAGGAAGCCGAGCTTAAAGTGATTTTTGTATTACAAATGTAGGTTGGACTTACATCTATTAGAATGCTGTGTTTGAAGTGCTGTTTGCATTGCAAACATAGGTTGGACTTATATCTATTAGAATGCTGATTTTGATGTGGAGTTTGCCTTGCGAACAATGGCTGGGTTTACATCCTTTGGAATGCCAATTTTGATTGGACTTAACATCCTTTTAGAATGTCGGTTGAGTGGTGTTTGCATTGCAAACATATTTTGACTCACATCTTTTGGAATGCCGGTTTGTTTATGTGATTCATTTAGTGAACCTATGCTGGAGTGTTTTATATGTTGATTGAAGTCTGTCTTGCAAACAAATATTGGGCTTACATAAAATGAAATGCCGATTTTGATTGGACTTACATCCCTTTGGAATGTTGGATTTAAGTTGAACTTAATCCCTTGAGAATGTCGATTTAAATCGGAATTACATCCCTTTAGAATGCCAATTTGGATTCATTTTATGAATACATACTGAATTTACATCCCTTTGGGATGTCTTGTTGAGTAGTGTTTGCCTTGCAAATGCATATTGGAGTTACATCTATTAGAAAGTTTAGATTTGAGTGATGTTTGCATTATAAACATAGGTTGGACTTATATCTGTTAAAAGGTCAATGTTTAATGTGATTTAGTTTGTAAATGCATATTGGACTTACATCCTTTTGGAATTCTGATTTGGATTTGACTTACATCCCTTTGAAATGCTGATTTAGATTGTACTTACATCCCTTTAGAATGTTGATATTTGATTAATATTTATCTTGCAAACATTAGTTGGACTTACATTTATTAGAAAGCCAATATATTGTTCGCCTTGCAAACAATGCTTGGGCTTACATCCATTGGAATATTGATTTGGATTGGGCTTTCATTCTTTTGGAATGCCAATTTGGAATGGGCTTACATCCTTTTGGAATGCCAATTTGAATTGGACTTACGCTTTTTTAGAATGTCATTTGGATTGGGCTTACATCCCTTTGCAATGACAATTTGAATTGAACTTACATCTCTTTAGAATGCTATTTATCAAAAGTTTTTTTCTCATATTTATGTTTGAGATGAATTCCAAATTTATTAGATCAATTTTCATGTGTTTTGATCTTCAATATTTCGTGTCTAATTTGATCAATTAGATTGTATCAATTGCAACCCTAGTGTTTGAGATTGTGTCATCATCTAGATGGGACAGATTTCAAATAATAGATAGGATTATTTTAATTCTCATATTAATCGTTAGATTGTATTTGGGTCTTTAACACATTGTGTTTGATAACTGAATAATTGATTATTATTTATGATTGTGTTTGCATGCAGTTGTTATTTTGTTATCCGTTTTTATCCCTTGATTTGAATCTCTATGTGCTTTGACTTTCACTAGTAAAAAAATTTAAAATTTCTTTTAATATAATTAAGTCTAACAAAGGAATTGATAATCTAGATTTGGATATTTAAGCTTTTATTATACAATTAATTAAATTATGTTATTTTAATATGAGAGAAGAGGCTGTAAATAAATTACATTTAATAATTGTAATATTTAATTTATTCAATTTTAATAATTTTTTTGTTGTATTTATTTTTAATATGAATGATTTTTATTATATTATAAAGTCTTTTTTATTCATTTTAATGATTATTGAAAATTTTCAAATTTAATAATTTTCATGAGATTTTGACAGCCTAACGGTTTAGTAGTGATGCGTTTTGTGAAATTTAGTGGGACGCACGTTCTTCGCCCCTCTAGACCTAATATCGACGAAAGAAGATGTATTTATCTCGCACAGGACTCAAGATCAACGATGGAGGTCTTTAAAATTTTCTCGGTCGAACCCAAAATTGATGGATGCGGGTCTTTGAAACTATAAAGCCTGCAAATATCAAAAGTTTATATAATTTTATAAATTCAAGAAGTTATTATTACACAAAGTCCCAATTTTTTTCAAAATACCCTTAATTTATTTTTAAACCTTGGCTAGGGTTATTTCAAGTGAATAGGGTTCAGTTCTAGCTATTTCATGCAAGAGAGGCTCGGTTAGGAGTGTTTCCCGCAATGAGGGGGCTCGGCTTCGATTCTCTTGCGCGATAGGGAAGAGAATCGGCTCTTCCGCACATGTTAGGGGGATCAACTTGGATTAAACATGTAGTAGAGAGGGAAGGAGTCGGACTTTGATCAAGCACAAGGGGGTTGCGGCTTGGATTGAGCTCACCAAGATCGATGGTGGCTTGATTAAACAATATGGAGGTCAACTAGGTTGGTCAAAAGTTTTGGTTTGTCTCTGTCTCACATGTGTGGTTTCATGTGTGTCTGACAACTTCTTTCTCCCTCCTCTTATAATCGGCCAGCTTCAATGTTTTACTCCTTGTTGAGCGGTTTTGTAATGAAATTAGAAATAAATTCAAGTGCCTAAGATATGGCAATGATGGGAGTATGATTTAATAGAAGTTTAAAATTATTGCTACCATGAAATTGGATGGATAGAATGGTCCAAGAAAAATTATAGTAAAAAAAAAGAGTTAAGGGTCAAATTGGTTCCAATTATTTATGGATGACTAAAATAGTTCAGTAAAAGAATTTGTTATTATCATTCAAACTAACAGTTTGAGGTGTTAAAAGCAAAGGTATTTTTTAAATTTTAATTATTATTATTATTTTTTTTATTTTTTTTGTGCTACAGCTACAATCATATTCAAGGAGATTGGATTAATATAATGCATATTTTTTAGCAAATAAATTTTTTGGCATAAATTTTATGTATTTTTTATTATATTAAATGTCATTATAGTGTTAATTTATTTTATAATATTGATATTATCCCATCTTACTACCATTCTTGGGTCCCAAGTCGGATGCAAAAGTGGAGGGTTGCGTTAGGTAATTAGCGTAAAATTTGTCGAAATAATCATGACATGAATCCTTTAAATCATTGTGTTATCTTGGGCGTCCCACAGGCGGCGTTGTATGGCTTGAATCTGATGAAAAATGTGCTAGGCGTTTAAATGCGGTGTTAAATAAGTAAGGGTTCCCATTATATGGGCGGATCGGGAAAGAAGTTAGTCCATGAAACTAGAATTAGGTTAGGATCTTGGAATATAGGTACTCTTACAGGTAAATTAATGGAATTAATAGATATTATGGTTCATAGAAAGATAAATATTTTATGTGTTCAAGAAACTAAATGGGTTGGGAGAAGGCTGAGATTGATAGTTTAGGTTTTAAACTTTAGTATTAGTAAAAATTAGAAATGGTGTAGGTGTGATTATAGATAAAAGTTTGAAGGATAATGTTATAAGTATTAATAGATGTGGAGATAGAATTATAGCTTTAAAGATTATTGTTGATCTAAGATTATCAATGTTATAAGTGTATACTCCTCAAGTAGGTTTGGAGGTAAATCGAAAAATTTTGGAATGAATTAGAGGGATTAATACAAAGATCTACTTGAAAAAAAGTATTTATTGGGGAGATTTAAATGGACATGTTGGTAGAGTGGTAGAAGATTTTAAAAGTATTCATGGTGGTTATGGATTTGGGTATAATGAAGAAGGTATATATTAGATTTTCTTCTTATGATTTTGTAGTTGATATCTTTATTTAAGAAAAGAGATGAACATATTATTACTTATAAAATGGATCTAGTAAAACATAGATTGATTATTTTTGATAAGAAAATAGATCGTTTAGATTGTAAAGGTGTAAAATTAAAGTGAAATTTTAAGTACCAACATCATTAGTTTTAGATTTTAAGATGAAAGGTTGTAAGAAAAAAATAAATTTAATTATTGTCTAGATTAGATGGGGACACTTAAAGAACACAAATAAAATATTTTAAAGAAAGCTACAAAAAAATTAAAGTTTGGGATGTTCATAAGGAAAGCGTTATGTGGGAAAAAGTATCAGTCTTATTAAACAAGTTCTAAAGATGTGCTTGGAGAATCAAAAGGAAAAGCTTCTTTTAATAAGAATAGTTGGTGGTGGAGTCGAGTGTGAAAAGATAAGAAATAAGAAGCATTGTTATAAAACTTGGTTTAGATGTAAAACTTCGGAGAATTGGGAAAGATATAAAATAATGTAGAGATTCTAAGAAAGCGATATATGATCAAAAAAACTTTTAGTGATTTATAATAGATTAGATCTAAAGAAGGTGAAAGATGTATGTATAAGTTAGAAAAAAGATAGGAGAAATAAAGACATAGTTCAAGTGAGGGTATTAATGATGAAAATAATAAAGTGCTTTTCTTAGAAAAAGATATTGAAAATAGGTGGATGGGGTATTTTAATAAACTTTTTAATGAAGGATCTGAAAACGATTGATTTTAGCAACCTTAATACCTAAACAAAATAGAGAATTTCATTTTATCATTATTAATATCGAAGTTAGTGAAGCTTTAAAGAAAATGAAATGTGGAAAGCGATAGACAGGATAATATTCCAATAGAAGTGTGGAAATGTTTAGGAGATCAAGGAATTTCTTGGCTTACAAATCTTTTAATATTATTTTAAAGACTAAAAGATGCGGATGAGTGGAGAAAGAGTTTGATGGTTCTATATTTAAGAATAAAGGTGATGCACAGAGTGTGCAAATTATAGAGGAATTAAGTTAATGTGCCATACATTAAAATTATGGGAGAGTAATTGAGCATAGGTTACGATGTCATGAAGTTTCTCTGTCAGTTTGGTTTCATGCGGGTAGATCTACTATGGATGATATACATTTGTTAAGAGGTTTGATGGAGAAGCATAGAAAATAAAAGGATCTACATATGATATTTATTGATTTAGAAAGCTTATGATAAAGTCTGAGATGTTGTTTGGAGAGTTCTAGAAACGAAAGAAGTTAATATTGGTTATATTCAAGTCATTAGGATATGTATACTAGAGTTGTCACTTGTGTCCAAACAAGGAGGATTGACAAACAATTTTCTTATTTCTTGGATTACATCAAGGATCAACATTAAGCCCTTATCTTTTACTTTAGTTATGGATGTTCTTACGAGGCATTTACAAGATGTACCTTGGTGTATGCTTTTTTTTCGATGACATTCTTCTTGTTGATAAGACTAGAGGAGTCCAACGAAACTTGAATTATGGAGGTCAACTTTAGAGTCTAAAGGTTTTCGTTTAAGCATCTAAAGCGAATATATGGAGCGTAATTTTAGTTGTAGAAGTTTTGGTAGTAGTGTTGTGACTTTAGGTGATCAAGTCATTAATAAGAGTGGCGATTGAGATATTTAGGCTATTGTTCAAAATGATGGTGAAATAGATGGAGATATTATTAGTAGAATTCAAGTTGGATGGTTGAAGTGGAGGAATGCATCGGCTATTATGTGATAGAAAAGTTCCACTTAAACTTAAGGAAAATTTTATAAGATGGTGGTAAGACACGCAATGACTTATGGTGCGAATGTTGGCCAATAAAAGAAACATAAGACTAAGTTAAGTATTACGAGATGAGGATGCTCAGGTGGATGAGTGGCTTTACCTTAGAGATAGAATGCAAAATGAGTATGTTGGGAAAAAGTTGGAGTAGCTCCTGGTAGATAAGATTAGGGAGAGTCGCTTAGATGGTTTGGCCACATAAAGCGTCGGCCGTCAGATGACCGATTAGGAGAGTAGATGCATTAGATTTGCCTTATGTTAAGAAAGGTAGAGGTAGACCTAAAAGACTTGGTTAAGATGTATAAAAATGATCTTAGTATCTTGAATTAAATGAGAATTTGACACATAATAGGACACAATGGAGCGAAGGATTCATGTAGCCAACCCAGTGGGATTAAGGCTTGTTGTTGTTGTTGTTGTTGTTGATATTATCCCATCTTCTCCTTTACTTATCTACTCATTTCCATCCCAATCCAAATGATAGGACTAAATTGATCATTCTATCTAGTAGGACTATTTTGATCCTCCATTGTTGAGGATTAATTTGATTCTAAACTCAATAGAGTAGTTGAGAGGATATATGTGAAAAGAGTATGAGATTACATATAGGTCTTCCAAAGGATTTCTAGGAGGATATAATAAAGCACAATATTATGTCCGATTTATTGATAACTATTAGTTGCACTCATTTTCGAGTTTCCTAAAGTAATCTGTATAGAAAGAGGTATGTTGGTCACATTTTAAGATTTTCAGCTATTTATCATATATTTATATTAATTAGATCATTTGGGATAAGCTTGACCTAAAATACAATAAGTGTTATTTTGTTAGATATGATAGATATGAGTTGGGATGCATATTCTAGGATAACAAATATACAAAAATATTATTTTTAATGAATCTATATTATCTGATGACATGTTAAGCACTACTATAAATGACACCACTATAAAGTATGTTGAACTAGAGGTACTTATTCCAAATCAATAACTTAGAAATAGCTTAAGCCCAGTACATCAATGACTTATGTTTGAAGTTTACAAAGCAATAGATTAAGCCTAATACATCTATGACTTATTTTAGGAGGTCACAAAGAACTCATAAGCTGACTAAATTATTATTATTTATTTTAGGGAAATTTACATACATATCACATAATTCTTATGCATTTACATATTTCACATCCAAACTTTAATATTTACAAAATTAGCACTTTTCCTATGCACAAAAGGTGCATTTCACTTGGAAAAAGTAACAAGGGTGGTATTTTTGATGTAATAATAAAGATTTAGGTTGTATTTAAGTAAAAATTAAAGTTTGGGTGTGAAATATGTAAATGCATAAGAATTGCGTGATATGTATGTAAATCCCCCTTTATTTTATTACTTGTTACTTACAAATACAAGAGAGCCCAAGTGATACAACAAAGTTAAGTATATAAAGGGTTTTGTCAAGTGGGAGTTTGCCATTGAAGATGATATAGAATATAGCACTTAATATTGCCCAAATTATCCAATGATATGAGGGTATTGCAAAGTAAATGATATTCAAAATGAAAGAAGAATGGATAGTAACCAAGTCAACACTTGTTATTAAAGGGTTCCAGCAGATAGAAGGTATAGATTTTACATAGATATTTTCTCCTATAGTTAAATTAATAACTATTTTTTTACTGAATATTGTAGTTGTAGAAAATCTTTACTCTTAATAAATGGGTATCAAGATAGCTTTACTCGACCATGATTTGGAAGAAAATATCTATATGGTACAAGCAGAAGGTTTTATTGAATTCAAAGAAGAAAAGTCTTGTATGGATGAAAAAAACATCTCATTGATGGTACCAAAACTTTGGTAGGTATACACAAGATTGAATTTCGTAGATGTAATGCTAGGCATTAATGCTATGTCAATGGAACAAGAAACTTTTGATTACTTCGTTATTATATTATTGAGGTTGATATTTAAAGATCAATGATTTAGAGATAACTTATTAAAAAGGTTGACATTAAGGATCTAAGAGAACCCAAAAAATTTTTAGAATGATAAGATATCTTAACATGCTACAGTAAAGTCTTTTACTATCATTGTAGATTGAAAATGGGTTAGATATGTTTAATATGATAATGGGAAAAATGTATGTATGTTCTTAATAGTCACTTCAGATTTTTTAACGAATATATGCTAGAAATTGAAGAGAAAAAAGAGTATATGACTAAAGTCTCTTGTTTCAACAATCGTTGGATCTCTTTATAAAATAGTTTGCACAAGAATAGATGTTGCTTAAGCAGTGGTAACAATCAACCGGTACATGTTAAATCTGTTAAAAAATATATTGGAAAGCTATTAAATGAGTATTGCAATATGTAAAAAGTACAATCAATCATTTCTTGAAGTTTAAAAGAATTGACTTAAAACTATATATATTATGAAGTTGATGCATTACAACTTACCAAAATGTATAGTAAAACTCCCATAGTTATGTTTACAAACTTGTTACCTATTGAAGAGTTGAGGTTTTTGTGAAGCCTTAGTTAATATTCATGAATGATAATATGCTAGCTCATCAAAAAATTTGACTTGAAGTGAGAGTTGTTTAATATGGAATATAATTTTTCGTAATTATTTTGGATAAGACTTGGTTTTATTTGTTTAATTTTTTTAAGATTTGCAGTTGTAAATTTGTGATCTATTTACATAATTTTTTTAAGATGATGACTACCTAACTTGCTTGTTCATATTCATTCCTTCACTTCTATCACATATTGTAATTATAAAATTGAAAGAATTTAGTAGTTGCTATATAATCACAAGTAAATAAAGGGGAGAAAAGGAGAAGAGAAGGGTAGAGAGAAAAAACTCTTTCATTAGACAAAAGAGTAGTAGCAGCATCATTGTCTTATTCTTCATGTGCATCCATTATGTTTATAATAGGTGGTTATATTTCCTCTTAATTATTAACTGATATGAACACATATCCCCAAAGCCAACAACAGAGAATAACATACGCCTTAGAAGAATAAAGATATAAATATTAACAAGTTATTACAACAAGAAATAATCATTAATAAAAGATCCCCAAAAGAATGCATAAAGAATACATCTAACAGATGCACCTCCCAAGGAACCATATACAAGAGAAGTCGCTCAAAACAGAAAGGAAAGACCTTCCAATACACATCAATTAACGTGAGAGATTAGTAAAACGTAAGAATAATAGCAGATCAAGAAACCTAATCAATACACGGCAAGATCTCTAAATTAGTTAAGTGAGCATAGCAGAAAGATTCTAGAAGAGTCGATGCGAGATCTATAAATGAGGAAGACAGACAACCGTAAAGGGGAATGAATCAAGATTTAAAAGGAAACTTATCTTCGCCTCCTCCTCGTCTCTTCCTCCCTAGCCTTCCTAGGTTTTCACGGAAACCATCGCCACCGAGAAAGCTTTCCTCCGATCAAACGCAGCTCTCTCCTTCTGGAGTTCTTCGTCGACTAACGTATCTAAACAAAACAAACCAAAAAGAGAAATAAGGTTAGTATCAATCCAAATATCATTCCACGGTCCAGATACAGCCACCGCAGATAACATCCACGGCTCAGATTCAATTCCGAGATCAAGCCGCTACCAATGCAGCACGCGTGATCCACTAACGCCAGAAAGCAATCAACCACCGCTGATCAAGAAACATCCAAGGCGATCGACAACAAGGCAATCCAACGCGCAAGATTCAATCTAAAAGAACTCAATCCGGGTTAGCATCCAACGGCCGCAAGAAAGGCGCATCCAACGGATCGGCCGTTCCAACACTCAAACCGAGTCAACTCGAGGTGAATCAAGCTCAAATTTACGCAAATGTACCTAATCATCATCATGCAATCTAAATCCGTAAATATGTATCATTGGTTTCGTTGAGTCCCACAACTCACACCTACAACACTCTAAAATGGCATGAACCGTAAATACAACAAAACTCTTGAAGCTTGTGTTACCGTGACAACAAACAACAATAAAGAATGACCTCAATCACTATGGCATTGAATGAAATATCAAAGAGATTGACAATAGAAAGATTAGAAAAACAACCTCGTGTGGTATGTGATGCATTCCTTTATGAATCCTATTCCCCAAACACCACACACACACATAATGCATATTAAAATAGATATGCATTTAATGGAGACAACCCTAAAGGTCGGCTCAAAGTCATGCATTTCCAATACAATTTATCAAGAACAAAAGTTCTTAATTGCCTCGCCATATGGATGGACTGCACTTACGGTATCAATATATGCATCTTAATAAAATAAATTCATGGAGAATTTAAAAACAAGTTATGAGATTTGGCCCTTCTCTCTAATGATTAAGAGGAGAACTAGCTAAGCTTCAACAAACAAGGCTTTTATAATGAGTTTGAAGACCTAGCTAACCAAATTTGATATCTCACAGAATTGCTACAAAGTCGCTTTGAATCGGGCTTAAACCAAATTAGAAGAGAAATCGAGTTCTACAACCGCTTCCTGTAGAAAAGCATTTCAATGGAGGATATATACAAAGAATACAAAGAAATACATAAAGAAGCAACAAAGAATACAAAGAAACACCTACACCGCCTAATCCACCACATGGCAATCAATATAGCAACAAACAGCCTTAGCCAACTTATGTGCATTCATGAGTGTCAATGAAGAACAAGAATATCAAGATTATAGTCAACCGTAAACTTCGGATACAAGAAAATGCCTTAGAACCAAACTTCAAATATCGCCATTCAATCCAGTTAAGACAGACATATAAATGTCTAATTATAAAATAGCCTAAATAAGTTCAATAATTCCCATAGAATTAGCCTAGATAGCGGATATAGCCCAATTATCTAGTATAAGATAGTCCACGTGATAAGTCATGGGGCACAACAATTCCTTCCAACTTCAAGTAGATGGCCACAAGATTTCCCACGATCAATAGCCACATTACATTACAGGGCACACAATAATCATTGACAACCCAAAATAAGATGGAGCAGTGTCATATAATACAGCCACATATAGGTTGGACAGATCCATATAACTCACTGGAAGCTCAACAACAACATGAAACAAAGGGGATAAAGAGAGCTTCAATCCTAGACTTAAGACAAAACAAGCTTTACACTACAATCAAGAAAATCACCAACTCGCCTGTAAGATGGATAGATGGTAATCAAAGGACACAATTACGAGAAATTATGGCCAAATGTTTAAAATCCAAGACTACTAAATCACAGACAAGCTTTTACATTACAAACAGATTGCTCCTTTAAGAGTCAGAAGGAGGGAAAGTATCAAAGTACCGAGAAATAGATTGAAGAAACAGAGAAGCAAATATTCAATTTTGACCTTGAGGACAAGGTCAGTCTGAGAGGGAGTAATGATATGAACACATATCCCCAAAGCCAACAACAGAGAATAACATACAGCCTTAGAACAGAGAATAAAGATATAAATATTAACAAGTTATTACAACAAGAAATAATTACAGATTAATAAAAGATCCCCAAAAGAACAGACAAAGAATACATCTAACAGTACAGACCTCCCAAGGAACCATATACAACAGAGAAGCTGCTCAAAACAGGAAAGGAAAGACCTTCCAATACATAACTGAATTAACGGCCAGAGAGATTAGTAAAACAGAAGAATAATAGCATGAGATCAAGAAACCTAACTGAATACACGACAGAGGCAAGATCTCTAACAGAAATTAGTTACAGAGCATAGCAGATAAAGATTCTAGAAGAGCTGATGCGAGATCTATAAATAGAGGAAGACAGACAACCAGAAAGGGAATGAATCAAGAATTTCAGAAAGGAACTTAGCTCTTCAGTCTTCCCCCTGTTTCTTCTCTTCTTCCTGCTCAGATTCTTCTAGGGTTTCCTCACCGGAAACCACCGCTTCCACCGGAGAGACCGCCGTTTCTCCTCCGATCCCAGCCGCAGCCCTCTTTCCTCTCGGGAGTTCTTCGTCGACCAGCATCTAAACAAAATAAACCAAAAAGAGAAATAAGGTTAGTATCAATCCAAATATCATTCCACGGTCCAGATACAGCCACCGCAGATAACATCCACGGCTCAGATTCAATTCCGAGATCAAGCCGCTACCAATGCAGCACGCGTGATCCACTAACGCCTGTAAAGCAATCAACCACCGCTTGATCAAGAAACAGATCCAAGGGCAGATCAGACAACAAGGCAATCCAACGGCGCAAGATTCAGTCTAAAAAGAACTCAATCCGAGGGTTAGCATCCAACGGCCGCGTTAAAAAGGCGCAGATCCAACGGATCAGAAGGCAGCCGGGTTCCAACACTCAAACTGAGTCAACTCAGAAGTGAATCAAACTCAAATTTACGCCCAAACAGACCCAATCATCCCCTTTAATTTTTTTAAGATTTGCAGTTGTAAATTTGTGATCTATTTACATAATTTTTTTAAGATGATGACTACCTAAGTTTAAGCTTCGTTCATATTCAAGTTAATACTTCTATCACATATTGTAATTATAAAATTGAAAGAATTTAGTAGTTGCTATATAATCACAAGTAAATAAAGGGGAGAGAAAAGGAGAAGAGAAGGGTAGAGAGAAAAAACTCTTTCATTAGACAAAAGAGTAGTAGCAGCATCATTGTCTTATTCTTCATATGCATCCATTATGTTTATAATAGGTGGTTATATTTCCTCTTAATTATTAACACAAGCAAAATAGTCTCTCTCCATGCAGGTCTTTTAAAGTTTAGTGGAATATTTGATCTTTATGTGATTATGGATGTAGAATCTTACCAAATCATGTAATTTTATCTTATGTTTGAAATTTTTTGTGTGGCTATTCTCTAATGTTCATTTAATTTTTGGCTCAAAGTTTTATCATTATTCTAATATGGACAAATTCAAGAAACTTGCTTTTCACCTTCAAAAAATTAGCCTAGATATTTAAAGAGTCACCTCCTTCATTTCCTTCGAGAGGGCTAAAGATTAGATCTCTAAAGTAAGACCCTGACATTGAAGCATGTGAAACTCAGAAGCTACATATTGTTTATTTATCTCAGCTACAAAAGGGGACCCTCGAGTGTTGAACTCTCTATTTTGTGTTGGTTATGGAGGAGTTTTGTCTCTAATTCCATAGTTGGAACACCATGTCCCTCAATAATAATTTTCTCACTACACTAAGCTTTCATTGTTACATCATAAGTGTCAAAGTCTCCATCAGTAGAAGTCTTACTCATTTGAGGACCTTGTTCCCTCAACCTTCTTCATAATGTTTGATCATCACCTTCAGCAAAGGCATCTTTGATGACTTGAACCCCATAGTAGAAAGAGCCCTTTGTGGCTCTTTAGCTCATCAACAATAATAGAGCCTGAAAAGCATTTTAACTTTTGTCATCTTTATAATTCTTAAGAAAGTAGAATTAAAATAAAATTGATGACTGATGCACAACTAACAATATTTTGAAAGTGAATAATGAACTTTATATTTATAGAAACTGATGCTGATAGTCAATCATGTGTCAAAAAAAAATTTATAATTTGTAGAGCCAACACTCTAGATTAATCTAAGTTACCTAGACCTAATTGGGTTTTTCATACATTTTATTCTTCTATCTTATCGATTTGTCAAGAGGGATAAAAATCAAGGAAGTAGTCTACACTTGCATTCGTTAAGTCAAATTAATCAAGCTATTATGAGGACCTAAATTGTGTTCAAAAGTCACCGATCATAAACCAACTTGAACCATTTGTTTGTCAAATTTGTCAAATTTGAAGTCACCGAAAGACTTGGGTCACTTGGAGCAGAATCTCATTATGTTGTCCCAGAATTATCCCTAACTCAACCTCGGTATTGAATACTAGAAATCACCTAATAGATTCATAAGGTAATTTATTAACCTAGGCTATTCTCTCTAAAAACAAGCCAGAACTTGCTCAAATTACTTGACCAGCACATGATTGCAAGCTAAACTTGCTCGTTGCATATTTAGCTATATATACTTTTTATGTAATCGCGCAAAAAAATCAATGTTCTAGTGTTGATTTTGATCCTGATCTATTAGTAGGGGGTTAATGGTAGAGCGTAGATGTATGTAACCGGAAGCTTGAGTTTAAATTGTCATATTAATGTCTCTCAGATTCTTTTTAGGATTCTTTTTAGAATATCTATTTGACTTTTTTCTTTAGTTAGGTTTGACTTGTCCATCTCTATCAAAGAAATTTGATCATGTCTTTTGTATTGGTGCTTGGGTGTAGTGTTAAATAAGCAAGGGTTCTCATATTATGGATAAATGCAGGTAAAGATGTTAGTTCATGAAACCAGAATTAAGATAAGCACTTGAAATATAGGTACTTTTATAGGTAAATTAATAGAATTAATTGGTATTATGATTCATAAGAAGATATATATTTTATATATCAAAAAAACTAAATGGGTTAAGAGAAGGTGAAGGAGATTGATAGTTTAGTTTTAAAGTTTGATAGTCAAGTATGATAAATTAGGTGTAGATGTAATTATAAATAAGAGTTTGAAGGATAATGTTATAAAAATTAGTAGGATTGGAGATAGAATTATAAATTTAAACATTATTATTGATGTTATGTTTATTATTGTTATAAGAATTTATATGCAGTTTGGATGTATACTCAAAAGAAAGATTTTAGAATGATTAAGAATGATTAATATAAAATATACCTCTTGAAGAAAAAATGTTTTTTTGAGGAGATTTAAATAGATATATTGGAAGAGTGATCAAAATTTTTAAAAATATTCATGGTAGTTATGATTTAAGAATTAATAAAGTAAGATAAGATTAGATTGTACTTTAACTTATGATTTTATAAATACGTTATTTTAGAAAAGCGATGTGCATATTATTACTTATAAGAATGGACTTACTAAAACACGATTGATTATTTTCTAATAAATAAATAAATTTTTAGATTGTAAAAAAGAATGTTATTCTAAAGTGAAAGTAATCAACATCAATTATTACTTTTAGATTTTAAGATGAAAGGTTATAAGATAAAAAAAAAATCAAAATATTATTTTAAAATTAGATGAGTGCCTAAAGAATACTAATAAAAATATTTTTAGGAGTAAACTACAAGATCTTAGTATTTATAATATATAAATAATGTTATGTGAAAAAAAGTAAAAATGGGATTAAGCAACAATAACAACAAGCCTTCATCCCACTAAGTGGGGTCGGCTACATGAATCATTCGACTTCATTGTGTCCTATTATGTGTCAAATTATTATTTAATTCAAGTATACTAAGGTCATTTTTATACATCTTGACCATGTCTTTTAGTCTACTTCTACCTTTTCTTAACTTAAGAAAATCTAATGCATCTACTCTCCTAACCGTCATTTGACGGTCAACGCTTTATGTGGCCAAACCATCTGGCGACTCTCTAATCTTATCACTACTATACTCCAACTTTTTTTTCCAACATACTCATTTCACATTTTATCTCTAAGAGAAATGGGATTAAGCAAGACGAAAAAAAGAATAATTAATTAAAAAATTATTAAAATAGTAGGTAAAATATGTAAGAAAGGATAAAAAAATAAGAAGTTTTATTATAAAATAGGTTAGATGTAAAAGCTTGAAGAATTGGGGAAAATATCGAGAAACATATGATTCTTAATATGTGATGCAAATAATTTAGTTTTAATGATTTATATAATAGATAGATTAAGATACAAAAGACGATACATAAGTTAGTTAAGAGGGGAAGTAAGATAAGAAGCAGAATAAAGATCATGTCTTTTAGAAAAGATATTCAATGTAGATATATGAGATATTTTGATAAACTTTTAGCTTAAAATGATGATGATATGATGATTGAAATAATTTTGAATGATATCATGAAGTTTAATCTTTTAAATATTTTAAAGACTAAAAAGATGTTAGATGAGTGGAGAAAGAGTTTAATGATTCTTATTTTTAAGAATAAAGGTGATGTATAAGAGTGTGCTAATAATATAAGAATTAAGTTAATGTGTCATGCATTAAAATTATTGGAGAGTAATTGAGTATAGGTTTTCACATGATACAAAAGTTTCTCAAAATCAAATTGATTTCATGTTGGGTAAGTCTACTATCGATGCTATATATTTGTTGAGAGGTTAAATGGAGAAGTATAGAGAGAGTAAGGAGGATCTACATATGATATTTGTTGATTTTGAAAAGTTTATGATAAAGTTCCAAGTGATGTGCTTTGGAAAAGAAAGGTGTTAATATTCCTCGATATGTATGTTGAGTCATTTGTGTTAAAACACAAGAAGGACCAAGTCCTTTTATATTTTAGTGGGATTATATCAAGGATCAATTTTAAGCCCATATCTTTTGTTTTAGTTTTAGATGTTCTTACTATACATTTACAAGAGGATGTACCTTGGTGTATACTTTTTGTTGATAAGACTAGAGAGGGATTCAAGAGAAACTTGATTTATGGAGATCAACATTAGAGTCTAATGACTTCGTTTGAATAGATCTAAAATCAAATACATAGAGTGTAATTTTAGTTGTAGAAGATCTAGTTATGGGGTTGTGATAATGGGTGATCAAGTTATTAAAAAGAGTGAACATTTTAGATATCTTGCCTCTATTGTTCAAAGTGATGGTGAAATGGATAAGGATGTTATTAGTAGAATTCAAGTTGGATGGTTGAGGTGGAGGAATGCATTGAATCTATTGTATGATAGAAAAGTACTACTTAGACTTAAGGGAATATTTTATAAGATGGTGGTGAGACTTGGAATGCTTAGAATGTTGGCCAATAAAAAAGAAGTACAAAATTAAGTTCAATGTTGCAAACATAAGGATGCTTAAGTGGATAAGTGGCTTTACATCTAGAGACAAAATGTGAAATGAATATATATGTGAAATGGTTAAGTAGCTTTAATGATAGATAAGATTAAAGAGAGTCGCCTTTGATGATTTAATGTCATAAACCCGTTCAAATATTAGATGATATTAGGTTCTATATAAGAAAGACATAGGTAGACCTAAAATGGCTTAGTTAGAAAGTAAAAAAATGACTTTAATTTAAAAAAATTAAATGACACTTGATTTGATACAAGAATGATTCATATTGACTCTATGACTAGTGGGATAAACGCGTTTATAGTTGTTGTTTGTTGTATGTTCTACCATAATAGCAGCTCTAAGATCCATATTAGCCACAAAACTCGAACATTTTATCAATTGAACTAACAACTCTAATATTAGTTGTTAGAAGGGTAAAGATTTTGAGGCTATCATATAAGGAGAAAGGGAAATTATTGAGATCCACATGAGAATTGCATAATCTCATATTAGAAGTGAAAGAGTTTAATATTATAATAGTAGTGGTAACCTTTACCGATTAACTTCAAAATTTTCTAGTGGATCAATGTCCATCCATTAGTATATTAGTCTTAATCATTATTTCACTTTTAATGTAACACCATGTAACAAACCATATGATTCTCATCATAGTAAGGCATTCCTCCATTTGATCACCCAACCTCAACTCTCAAAAATTATTAGCTACAAATCATAAAAAATAGTAATACTCTTGCATACGTTAAACAGGATAACTACTCTCGAGTGCTGGAACTACTCACAACGTGTGATAACCAGATATATGTGAATCCACAAAGGAGAAATGCATGAACATCATCAACTGAAGAGAAGAAGAGGTAAAATGTGGATCAAATGGTTCTCATTCGCCACTCTCAAGAGCATGGATGAGGACTTGGCCGAAGAATCCGACTCCGACGACCACCCCAACCCCAACCGACCATGGCTGTGGCCTTCCACCGGCAGGGCATCTATGATCGGGAACGGAGCAGCAGCAGAAGGAGAAGAGGAGGCAACAGAGCAAGGATAAGATTCGAGAAGTAGGACTAGGCAAAAATCTCTTGGGAAGTATATAAAGCCACCCCCTGAAGGCATTGCTGAACCTACAAGAGGTAGCTGATTATTAGTTCTGCGTACAGATTAATTTGATAATTCTTATTACTGCTGATTGTTATTTCATTGTGTTTTTATCATTGGTTCAGTGGTCAGAGATACAATTAGATTTGTATTTTTTTTTCTGTATTTATTACTATTTTTTGTTTGTTTGTATTATTGGCATTGGGTATCCTTTGATGTAAATTAAAATGTATCCTTGTTTTGCTGTTGATTTAGTGTATTCCCTCTGTAACTGATGACATAGAATAGAATGTTAAAAATTCAAAATTAAGCTTTGTTTGGCATGGCTTTTTTATATATATTTTTTATTTTTTTGAACATTGTTTAAACTATTATCGAACATCAGTCGAACCATATTCAAACTTTATTTGAGCTATATGATTAAAGATGATTTGAATCTAACTCAAACCTTGATTGAAGATAGTTCTAATCATTATTGAACCTCATGGTTCAAACAAAGTTCTAGCATGTTTAAATCATGTTTGGGATTTAAAAAAAGTTTAAACATATGTTCTAATAAATTTCAAAACAAACTCTTTGTTATTCTATATAATTTTATGTTAAAGTTTTATCAAAATAACTTAAATCTATGATACATGCTAGAAATATTAAAAAAAAAGTGTCCTTGTTTGTGTAAGTCATTGATGAAGGAAGAAATCTTAAAACTTGACTAGTGCCTTGTGTTCTTCTCCTCCTCCTGAGTGATGAGCATTTGTTTTGTTTTGAGAATTATGTTTGTGATATGAAGTTTTAATATTAATAGAATGTCAAATGAGTTAAAATATATTAATTCTAATGAATGGGTTATGGGATATATGCTTGAGGATTAATATAATGAAAATGTTTTGTACTAAGGTACATTTAATATTGACGTTTTGGTATCTAAAGCAATGGAAATGTATTTGTGGAAAATAAAGGGTTTCATGAGATTATTAGTACTTATAAAAATATGATTATCTTATGACACATTTTCATGATATTGATAAGGAAAAAAGTTGTAAATTATGTTTGCAACAATAAATGAGTAATTAGAGAAGCATTGAGACAACCTAAGGGTTTGTTTTGATTCATCATTGGATTACATTGAATTTAGTTAGAAGAGACTTATAGTTATGCATATGAAAGATATTTAATTTTGAAATTGTAAGTTGGAAGGACATTGCTTAGTCACCTCAGCCTTTTGCCCTCACATTGAGGGAAGAGTTTGGGCTATTCTTTTTGAAGAAAGCCTTCTAAATCCTAAACTTTATAGGAATTTTAGACTTCTCTATAATATAAGTGGTGCTTGTTTCAAGCAACAAAGCAAGTGGGTTGGCCATCTTAGAAGGCCTCATGCATAACTCGATGCTTGAAATGCCATTAATATTTAAAAAGATTTACATATATATAATATAATTTTTATGAATCTAATACTTAAATTTTGATATTTATATACTTGAAAGTGTGCATTTTACTTTATATATATATATATGTAAAAATTAAAATTTAGGTGCTCGACATATAAGTGCAAAAGAATTATGTGGCAATATAAATTCACCTGTTTAATATTTAGAATCTACTTATCATCCTTGCTCTAGCTAGAAATCATTTTATCCATCTCATTGGTATAGGCCTACAATTCAAAGGCTTTAACATCAATAAATTCTAGGGTAATTGATAATTGTTACCTCTTGTCATCCTTTATGAAGAAGAATATACCTCCCCAACCTTTATTGGAGAAGGATTATTATGCTTAAAGGTTGAGAGGGCTTGTCCAAGTAGATGTCATCTAAACATATAACTTTGAAGAACTAGATGAATTGCTATGCTAATCAAGCCACTTCTCTTTTAAAAGGGAGCTCTAATCACATCTCAAAATATTATTTAAAAAGAGGGATCTCCTTAGTCAAATAGGCACCATTTTTATCTCTCTTCTTTGATAAGAAGCTTGAAGTTCTACTTGATGGCAAATCTTATGCTTATCTTTAACCTCTCTATTGTAGTGGTTTTAGTAATACATGCTGAAAAGTTGATTCTAATTGAAGAAAATAACTTCCAAAGAAACATCTTTTTAGTCGAGATTCTTTTTAAAACAATCAATGAAAGAACAAGAGAATAATGGGAGGGCATACTTATATGATTTTGATTAGTAGATGCATTAGATGTAGAATATTGCATTAATAATTTTTCTTTTACATTTAAGAGTGGTAATAATACAAATAGATAAGGATATATAATAATGTGAATTTTAAAAATTATATTATCTTGTTTTAAATGCATATCATGTATCATAATTATACAAATAGTAATTTTTATGCAAACCATGAGTTTTATGTATTTCCAAGAAAAAGTCACTCTTTAAAAGAATGTTTTATGATACATGGATGGTCTTTAATATGGTATATGTTATTTGAGGCATTTCTTCTTTGAAATATTTTGAAGTCATCTTAGGATATTCTATATAAATTAAGACATTATTTGATGTCTCTATGGAATTCATTTATATTATTATATGCACTTATATTTCTTACATAGCATATAGAGCCATAGTGTGGACCACCTAAAAAAGAACATATAAATATAAATCACATAATTTTATTCATATTTTTGCAACTCAATAAACAATAAACTTTATTTTCATTAACATAAATTTTTTTTACATTTCATCAGAGGATGAAAAAATAAAATGTTTATCAAGCACCTTTGAGATATTAGGGATGCACTCGACTAAAGAATCTTCTCATTCTCGACTAAAGAATCTTCTCATTCTATCTAATGTTGAGTGTTAGAGCACTCACTTGTGAAACTTATCGAGTTGTAAGCTTAACCTTGAGATTAAACTTGAACTCAAGTTCAATATTAACGAGGCATAGCTTATATGCATGTGAGCTAGCATATATATCCAACTGTTTGTCATCTTAATACATTCTTCGCCCCTCCCTCGACACACACGTATTTAGCCCCTTTTTAGTTGCATTTAATGATTTCTAATTTTTTAGCTTCCTTTTGCCTATATAAAGCTACATTTAATGCTATTTTGTCTTCTCTTTGTTTTTCAAATGAATGAAGTAAATTTCTAATAACCTTTCTTCAACAACATTAATGTCTTCTCCAGTGAGCTCCCACTGAAACTAGTCCTTTTTGACTCATGACCATGAGTCGTCTTGCAAGCCCACTATTATTATCATGACCTGAGCTCAAACTTACATTTTGAGTTCCACTCAAGCTCACATTTAGTAAGCGAACTGAGCTCGAGTTAGGCTTGGTTCGAGCTTGGATCAACTCATTTATACCCTAGTGGTCATTTTGTAATTGCTTTGAATTGTATTAATTATCAATAAAAATTTGCTTCTATATTATACAATGATATAATGCTTTTTTATGGTGATATGTTATAGTTATTAGATTGTAAATATATGTATCTTTCAATCGGACTTATTAAATCATCATGTTCAATATAATTTGAATCTTACTTGAACCATGTTCATATATTATCCAAACCTTATTTGAATTTGAACATAGGTATGAATCTTATTTGACCCAATTTTGATTCTTTCAATTCTTACTCAAACCTATTTGAGTCATATTCGAACATTATTTCAATCTTATTTGAATGATGCTCAAATCATGTTGAAATCATATACGAACTGAACCTTATTCAAATTTTAGTCAAACATGTCCATCAATGGCTCCAAAAATAAGCTTCGACTAGAGTTCAAATAAGGTTCAAATATGATTCACATAATTTAAATATATTTAAAAATGGTTGAAATAAGTTTGAGTAGGATTCAAATACTATATGAGAAATATTCAAATTTATGTTTGTATATATTTAACTAGTATTTCAATAAGGTGATTGTGATTGGCACATATAGCATATCCTAAGCTTTATAGAAAAACTATGTTCTAATTAAGATCAAACATATTCAAATCTTTTTTTTAATAATTGTAAGATCATTTCAAACTGTATTGTTCAATCATGATTTGAAACATGTTTGAACATATTCTAACATCGTAAAAGAATAACAATGTTTGAGCATACGTTCAAATATATTCGAATAATTCAATTATAATTTAAATATATTAGAATATGACCAAATATATTCTTCCAATAAAGGTTGAACATATATTCAAATATGTTTAAATAATGTTATATTATGATTCAAATAATATTTAAATACCTATGCTAAGATGATTTAGAATATAATTTTTGATACTCTTATCTAAATTTGATGATAAGCTCCATCAAAATTATCCCATTAATGAAATATGATAAGAATATTTAAAAATTAATATTTAATATTCATTAAAATCACTGATAAATAAAGAAATTATAAACTCCACTATATCATTCATCTTATCTCTGTGAGTAATGAAACACTGACTTAAAAATTATATAAAAAAATTAAACATCATTGTTTCTTGTTATAGTAAGCATAAAAAGATATTAAAAATATTATGATTTTGAAATAAATTTTTAGATGTATTTTCATTTTTAGATAATTTTTTAAAGAAATAATATGACAATAATTTATCGTTTAGAATATTGCGTTTTGTTTGTATTTTGAAGATATAAAATGAGAAAAGTGTGCTTTTTTAATCTAATTTAGCTCTTTTGTGAGGCCTCTTTCAAAAACAAAAAAAAAAACAATTTTGTAGGCCCCATTGCTATATTACATTTTTATCAAAGTCCTCTTAAATCTATAAAAATCGTAACCGAGGCCTGAAAGGCACGCTGATATTTTATTCAAGTATATCACTGCACGAAAAAATTGAACAAATTAAAGGACCACGCTCCTCTATCCATCGAATTGTCCTCTAAGTTATGGTCCCTTTCTGGTCACTATTTTCCTTGGGCAGACCGCCTTGACTGAGAGTGAGGCGTACTCGCAAGAAGCTCATGGCGAAACGCTTCCCACACCCGCCGCCACGCAGCCACCCTCCTCCCTCTTCCCTATAACTGCTCCCTTTTCTCTCCTACGTCTCTGAAACCCCCTCGCCGCCGCTGCCCACTATGCTTCTCTGCGCCTCCTCCGTTATATTTTCTCCCTCCACCAGATGGAGACCGAGTTGTTCCGCAGAAAGGACGGCTGCGGAGAAAGGTTCTCACCGGTGCGATCGGACCTCTGAGTTATCCTTCTCAGATGGGGATTTGGGTCCCGTCCGCAAGTTCAGGATGTCATGTGCTGCCGTAAGCGTCGGCCTCCAGGGCAGAGTGCGTTCCAGTCTCATGGTTTAGGTTTTATTGACTTTGGAAAGCTTTTTGGATTGATCTATGTTTGCTATTTTGTAGAGGGACGAGGTGATATTTGAGGCCACGGTTAGGATTCCAATAGGTGAGTGCAGTTTATGCTTAGTTGGTTTCCAATTAGAAGATCGCAAGTGAAATTTTCCGAATTATTGGGATTTTGGGAACGTTGTACAACTCGAGGGTAGTGCTTCGTGATCTCACTAGCGTACAAGCGAAGCGGCGTGGTAGACGAGCATTGGAGGTGGGAGGCTTATAAGAGTTTTTGTTTTCACTTATCGGTGAAAGCCAAACGAGGCTTTGACGTGTGCATTTTTATGCATTTTGTCTGAAGGTTTTGAAGAAACTTATGCGGCGGCAGCTTATGTATCACTCTTATGCGATGCAAGTTCATGGTTATGTTTCCCCATCAAGCAGCGAGGAGGGAAACCACTTCATCTTGGTGCATGGTGTAAGAATCTCTGATCACGTTGAGTTAGTGTCGTTTTGAGTAGATGTGTTGATAATGATGACATTTCAATAATGAATTGAACTCTGATGCCATTACTTTTTATTTATGTGATTTCTCATCTGTCGAAAATCAATTGATTCTGTCTCTACTTCTTATGCTATTATGTATTATCATGTGTTGAAAGGAGAAGAGTTTTGAGCTCATAATTTGTTCTCTTGTTGGTACTTTGCCTTTGAGGCTTTGATCTTCTTGAATTTCTGCGGATTAAATGGTTTTGGATTAAAAGAAGAAGAAGAAGAAGAAGTAAAAATTGGAAGAACTTGAAATTCAATTTTTTGTTGAAGACTGACATCTTATCACACCTCTTTCTTTTGCAGTATCAAGGAGCTATTCCTTAGGCATTGGCTTCAGTTATCGGACTGGTTTCCGATGTTAGAGGCAACATTAGCTTTGGATGAAGAATGGGTTAGACGAGTTGGAGATGACACCATAGGAGGGCCTGATGTAACTCGGCAATTACGCCTTATCAGAATAATAATGAGGATCTTTTAATCGGTGTAAGCTCTTTATTTTATCCAAAGCAACCTGATAACCATGTTACCATGCATCATACATGCATGACTATGTTTCACATTTTTTTTGCTACTTCTTAGGTAAATTATTTGCATAGCCATGGATTGGCACATACTGAGTTGAGGCTGGAGAATGTTCATATTTGTCCAGTGGATAGGCATATTAAAGTATGTTATTTATTTTCTTAACCTATTTCATTTAATTTTTTGTTTTGTGCCTTTATTTGCAGAAACTCAATGTCAGGTTGTTTTCTACTGAAGTACCTTGAGCAAGAATGCTGATATTGTTGATTCTTGACGGAAGATACTAGAGAAAATTCTTTGAACTGGCTTTATTAAGTTTGAGAACATATAAGTTTTAAAAAGGAGTGACATCATTCTATAATTTCATGTAATGAGATTTCTGTAATTCGCGCAAGTTTGCAATGCAACCACCACACTTAGATTTGTCCAAAAAGGTCTTTTTCAAATTTCAATTGAATTATTAAACAAGAAATGTAAACATGAGTTAATTTCTCTCAAATTGTGGAATAAAAGGTATTTTCATTTTCATGGCTTTTGCTTGTAACTTTTCTTAGATCATAATAGAAGGCGATAACTATCTCCAACATTGTTCATTTTCCTTGTATGATAGAATTGTTAAATACTAATTTCTTAGCATGTATTTAACTCTAGAATCACATTTTCTTTTGTAATGTAAAATTAAATTGATCTACAAAAGGTAAATTACTGCATATTGAAGTCTAAAGTTTAATTAGAATTTTTTCCATTTGCTATACTTGCTTCTCCCTTCAGAGTTAGCTTTGACTTCAGAAATCAACTGCAATTTGATTACAGTCATTGGCCCTAGGTTAGTGCAACAAAGGGTTTTTTTTTTCATTTATTTGGATTGACGTTGAAATAATAGTGGAGGCTTAAATTCATTGTTAAGTGGACTTTGGCATATTTATTGTATGGCAGCTTTATAACCAAAGCTTATATTACCTTGTAATTTTGAAGTTAAAACTCTCAAAATTGTAATAGTAACTTATTTCATAAGTAAGAGGGTCAAGTGAATTGATAGTTTATTTGGTTGAACTTCTTTCTCTATTTTGTGATGTGCATAGCTATTGCATCTGCATGAGAATTTTATGCCTTGACTTTAAATAAAATTATCATTTTTATTTTGGTTGTGCATGTCATTTTAGGTCAGTATGTGAGAAGCTATTCTTGATTTCATATTATCATATGATGTTAATCACAAAAATATATGCTAAAAATGAGAAGTAATTTTAATTACTTTTAATTGGGTAGCCACCAAACCAGTACTAAACCACTTTTTACTTGGAAGGACAGAAAATTATTTTAAAATGATTTAAGGGTGATTCTTGGAGAAAGTTTGACCACATTATATAGAGTTGTGCTTATGAATATCAACAACAACAACGAGCCTTAATCCCACTAGGTGGGGTCGGCTACATGAATCCTTCGCTATTACATGTGTCAAATTCTCATTTAAATCAAGTACCAAGATCATTTTTTATACATCTTAACCAAATCTTTTAGGTCTACCTCTACCTTTCTTAACATAAGGAAAATCTAATGATCTACTCTCCTAATCTACATCTGACATCGACGCTTTATGTGGCCAAACCATCTAAGTCACTCTCCCTAATCTTATCTACCACTGGAGCTACTCAACTTTTTCCCAATATACTCATTTTGCATTATATCTCTAAGAGTAAAGCCACTCATCTACCTAAGCATCCTCATCTCAGAATAACTTAGTCTTATGCTTCTCTTTATTGGCCAACATTCTCGCATCATAAGTCATTGGTCTTACCACCATCTTATAAAATTTTCCTTAAGTTTAAGTGGAACTTTTCTATCACATAATAGGCTAGATGCATTCCTCCACTTCAACCATCCAACTTGAATTCTACTAATAACATCTCCATCTATTTCACCATCATTTTGAACAATAGAGCCTAAATATCAAACGCCACTCTTATTAATGACTTGTTCACCTAATGTCACAACACTACTACTAACTTCTACAACTAAAATTACACTCCATATATTCATTTTAGATCTACTTAGACTAAAAACTTTAGACTTTAGAGTTGACCTCCATAATTCAAGTTTCTGGACTCCCTCTCTAATCAAACAAGAAGAATGTCATCAACAAAAAGCATACACCAAGGTACATCTTCTTGTAAATGCCTAGTAAGAACATCCATAACTAAAGTAAAAAGATAAGGGCTTAAAGCTGATCCTTGATGTAATCCAATTGAAATAGGAAAATATTTTGTCAATCCTCCTTATGAATATATCTCTTAAGTGTATAAAGAAAGCTAGCATAAAAATAATTATTATTGTAGGATAGATCATAAAAATTTACAAGTTTTTAATATTGCTAGATCAGTTATTAGGGGAGACAAATCCATCTATATAGTTGAGCCAAATTTGATGTAGTAGGATAATATACCTCATTTCACATAAAATAGTGTCAAGTCTTGAGATAGAATGTCATGTATGTAAGGATACTTGATCATGGAGAGGGGCATTGAAATTTTATTTTGGAAAAGAAATATTCTTTGAAGAAATGCAAAAAAAAAAGCAAACTTTTAATTTAAAATGATTATTTAGGAGCTAGAAGTCTTGAAAAGAGAGTGGTAAATAAAACAAAAGCTTTATTTTTATGATTTATAAAATAAGTAGGTTCTATGGGAGGAGAACATAAAATATTGGGATAGTTTTAAGAAAGATATATTTTAGAAGAGCATAATTAATAGGATATTGGGCAACTTTATAGATTTATTCTAAAAAGAAAATAAAGTCAATTGAGAATGATGCCTAAAGCTAAATCCTTAGGTCAAAATAAGATATATATCTTAGGGAGTTATTGGTGATATTCAATGAAAAAATTTTAATGAAATTTTGAAAACTAAGATGTTATGAAATGATCTGAAGATGTATTTTAGTATCAATATTCAAGAACATAGGAGATGTTTAAGATTGTAATAATTATAAGGACATCAAATTTATTATTCATACAAGAAAGTTTTTACTCAGAGCAATGGAACCCATTTAAAAAAATAATGTAAGTATCAGAGAATCAATTTGCTTTTATGCTGGAAAGTTTGTCCATGGAGCAGATTATTGTTCTTATGTAATTAATGTAAGAGTATAGAGAGTACAAAAAATCCTTGTTTTATTTTATTTATCTTGAGATGGCATATGATCATACTGTGAGAATT
Source organism: Cymbidium sinense (assembly GCA_021442155.1). Taxonomy (NCBI): domain Eukaryota; kingdom Viridiplantae; phylum Streptophyta; class Magnoliopsida; order Asparagales; family Orchidaceae; genus Cymbidium; species Cymbidium sinense. Next base: position 11,297,152 of record CM038228.1, read on the forward strand.
TATTTGATTCACATTAAAGGTTGGAAAGGTGCTTGTCAAATGTATGTTGAGGTTATTATATATATATAATTTTTATCTCTTCTTATTGGTTATAACTTTTCTTACTACGGATGCTCAAAATGAAGTACCATGCTATATGTTTTTCACCAATGCATGTAGTTTTAATTGATGAAAATAAGTGAAAAGTTGGAACAGTGAAAATTTTGTTCAGACGATAAAAGGCTTTGAAAATGTGAAAGATGGATTGCAAAATGACGACATTAGAGGTCAATGGGAATAACATTTATTAATGATAAGATAATAGGAAAAAGACTTAGGTAGATAGAAGATGCATCAATAATATATATATTCAAATTTAGCCTCAAAAGATTAAGAGAAGAAAAGGTAGATTGAATGTAATATAAAATTAATGTCCAAGGATTAGAAAAAAAAAGGGTGAAGTTAAGTAACATTTATAGAATTTTTGTAGGAGGACTTGTTCTAACTAGGTTTATTAGGAACAAATAGAGAATGAGAATTTATGCAGCTGACTTCAAATACTTTGAATAAGGTAATGATGATGAAAATAATCCAAGTTTATTGACATTTTTTAATGAAACTTTTGCCATTGTAGCTAATTTACTACATAAATGCTTTCTAATGTAAGAACACACATATATATATATATATATATATATTCATGCGTTTTGGGAATTAATCAACTCATTTCGGTCTATTCCATTTAAGAGGAGAAATGAGTTTCATTAACATGTTTTGGTTTGATATAATAATTTGTTGATATTGATATCATTATGCATCTATTATTTTCTAACTTTCTTTTTAATAACACTATTTGACCTTTTTCTTAGGTAGGTATTCTAGGAAATGCAGTTGATTTTCATGACAGTGATAACAATGGTGCTATGAATTTCGATAGGGAAGGCAATGATGATAGCCTTTGACATGAGGTATGTTACATAATACGAGGTACAAGTAATAGAAATCATGGAAATCTACCTTACAACCTCATGCAGAAATGTTTTACATCGCCAATTAATAAGGGTTTTTTTTTTTTTTTTTTCTGTTGTTCAGATGCGTTGGTTACATGATGGCTAAGATGGTTTTAAAAGAGCTTATGGATCCTTCTACCTTTACGAAATTTAAGTTGTTTCTAAATAAGGTTTGATGAGAAAAATCTGTTTCCAGCTTTGCAATTCAGATTTGGTGCTCATCTTGTAATGACCAGCTCCGGAACATCTGCTACATTTGGATTTCATTTTGTATTGACATCCTAGAGAACATTTACCCTACAACTTTAGAGATTAGGTTAACCTATTTGAGTCTCTTATCAGATTACTTGCTTAATGAATTTTTCTAAGGTTCTGTTCTCTAGAATTTTTAGCTTTTGATTGTCATGGTGGAACCATCAATCCATGCCTAAAGTCTAAGTAATTGATTTGCCTCCCGACCTTTGTTCTAGACCAAGTTGATCCATTGTGAATTTGAATTTGATGCATTTTGACGTACTTAATTGCATGTATCATACAATTTATCCTGCCGCACCATGCCCCCATAGTTTATTTTCTTTTTTGAGCTGAAACAAGTACTTAGATTTCCTATAGCATAACAATTCTTTGTAAAAGTGAAGATAATTGCCTTACTCCCTGTGTTCGGTCTCTATAATCCGAAAAGGCAGCTGCCTCTTGTTGACGTTGATCTTCTGTATTAGTTTTTGAGTTTAGAAACATTCATGTCACGTGGAATATCTTACATCTCACTGTTTATGGAGTGCAGGGAAATGACTCATCTTGCCTACGAGAATTCCTTTTACCCATTCTGTGTCAGGATTCTCCATCTGGAAATACTGGTTTGCAAGTTAATAGTCTTTCTTTCTTCATTCACAGCCATCTAAATGTACATTATACAATTGTTCACTGTCATGATATGATGCACATCATTTTCTTACCAAGCAAATTCTATCTTATTTTTATTTATTTTTTTCTTTTATTAACAGATGCTGGATAGGAACTGGGGTGCTGGTTGGAACCTTTTATCCTTGTTTCTTGCTACAAAACCATTTTCAAGGATAAGGTATTAAAACGGTCTGGGATGCGACTTCTTTTATGATAGTTCACATACGTATTTGTATCTTTCTTATAGTATTTGGGCCATGTTGTAGGATATTATCATCTCTTTTATCTTTCCTGGTTGAAAATTTTAATCAAATTCATTAGTTATTGTTAGTTTTTGTTCTCCTTATTAAACGGCTACTAAATTTTAATGTTCCGCATTTTATTGCAGTTGTTTGGATGCATTAAGGCATCCATTTCTTTGTGGACCTAAATGGCGCATAGACCCATCTATGGATTTAATCAGGTGGGGATTAGGATCAACTGCTGTCCGAATGGCAGAAGATTATATCTATGGAAGGCATCAGGTATTTGCAATCCTTAATATAGATATTTTGTTAGCTTGTTGTGTGCGGAATAAGATGGAAACCATTTTAGTATAATGCACAGTAGCGTAATTTTCTACCTCTGTTTCTCTTAGCTGCATTATCGTCTATATCTAAATCTCTTTCCATTATTTTGTGTTGCCTTCATAGTAAGCAAGAGGGTGATTCACTTTCAACCTTATGTTTGCTTAATGGATCTTTTTTTTTGTGGGGCGGGATATGCAGGCATACATTTCTAATTTTTTGTTTCAATTTTCTAGCGCCGGAGGCTAGCTTATTTGATTGAACTGATGGAATTACTGAATCCCCATCCTAAGTTAAAGGTAACTCCCTTTTTGACTTTCCGTTTTTTTTTTTAGATTTTCTATGAATTTAATTACAAACTCACACCAGTACATATGAAATGCCTTAAAGTCTAAGCTTACCAACCAATAAGGTAAATTTGGGTTGCATACTTTTTGTCCCTTTCATGTTGTCTGTTTTTCTCCGGCATTTTCTTGAAACAACAAACGAGATAGACTTTCCACGATTAACTTGCTGATTAAAATGGCCGTTAAGTTATTATAATGCAACTTATTCATAGGAGAAGACCTTTCAGATTTAGCATTCTCACTGCTCCAATTTTATGAGTCTGTTGGTTGAAACAAGCACTGATGCCTTGAACACCTGGGTTAATTATTTTATTTTCATGCATTTTTTTCAAATTGAAACTATAATGTCTTTTTTTTTCCCTGATCAACCACCACTTCTTAAGCACGTATAGGCTTGCCAAGCAAATTCTGATGGTTTCCAAGTGCCATGCTGTTGAACTAGTAGTTTGCATTTGAGAAGTTTAGCTGACACAAGAGTTATCTGTGGCTGTCTCAAGTTCTCCATCATCAAAGTTCCTTCCTTTGCTCTTCTTTCTTAAACCTGCTTATGGGAGCTCACTGAGCAGCTCAAGGATATTTCTCCTCCTCTGTATTTAACTGTGCATTATCCTAGTCTTTTGCAATAGTATTCTTTTATATAACTGCTTCATCTATGAATGCCTTTTATGCTAACTAATCTATGTTCCTCCCTCACTTCATCTGATTTATAATATGTAGAACTGGATGGATCTTCTCCATGGCCGATGGCGCCTGTTATACTGCACAGGAAGACACTTGGGCCTAACCCTTCGCCAACCATCCCACCGAGCCATCATCGACGGCGCCTACCTCACTTTTACAAACAAAAACGACTCCGACGAGCCCTCTCTTCTTCTTTCTTCTGACATAACCTTCAAGGTCATGCCCATCTCTTCATGGCCTCACGATAAATCCGGCATGCCCGGTCGCTTGCTTGTCGAGTCTGGAGCCAGAATAACATCAGGTCAAAGGCTGTACCTCAGAGAAGAAGATGGTGCAATGCCGAGGAGCCAGTTCAGCTCTCAGGAATCCGTTTCGTCGGTTCTGCTGAGCAAGAAATGGAAGGGAGTGGGGTCTGTTAAGGAGCTTCCTTACAGTCTCCCAGCCGCAAAACTGCTCCAAGGTGAGATTGATGTGTCAATGAAGCTGGAGCAATCATCATCAAGCGTTGGTGACGCTCAAACTGTGCTCAACGAGGTTAGAACTCAGATCCCACCTGAAATGTTTGATATTTCTAAGCTTGTTTGTGGTACCTATATTGACTCGAGGTTGTTGGTCTTGCGTGGAGTTAACGGTTCTGCTTTACTGTTCACGAGATCGTGTGGTTTAAATTAGATGTATATTTGTTATTTATTGTATATTAGATTTTCCATTCGTTGATTGACTGATTGTATTCTTCTTTCACTTGCTTCAATGCTTTTGACAATTGTATGCTATAAGTTTAAATATAATTAAATTGATTAGTAGATGTAAAATTATAATTAACAAATCGTTCTTATAATATCAAAAAAGGTTTTTTTATATATTTTTTTAAATTTATTTTGTTGATTGTTATTATTCATGAAATATGTTTCCATGGCATTTATTGTGATTTTTAGTTTTTTTTTTTTTATAAATTGAAGGTAAAATTATTTTGATAAATTTAAAAATCATTTATTTTTAAAAGCTGTTATAATATTAACTTAATGATTTAATGTATTTGAAATATTATTTATATGAGAGTTTTAAATTGTATAAATGTTTTAAGTTGGAAGGACAAGTTATTGATATGGTCATTGCCTTCTGGTTAAATGCATCTGTGGTGCATTCCTTGTGATTTACTGTTAATTATTTATATGTTTATATAATTTTTTATCTATCATATATATTTTTATCATCTTTGATAAATTTTAATTAATAGGGACATTTATAATAAATGGCAAAAATATATTCATTCTCCTACAACTTAAATAAATGTGCAAATTCTTTTATATATTTAAGAGTTAAATATTCTTCAAATCTATTAAAGTCAACTCCCCTCTTAAATCTTGAGGTTCAGAGGACATTTGGAATTACTTTTTATTTTTTATTTTTATTTTAAATAAAATATATTTTATAGTGCTAATTATTTTTTTTTTTAAAATATACAAAATATTTAGAAGTTATTTTGAGTACTTTACAAAATAAGATAATTTATTTTAAAAAATAAATAAATAATACCTAAAAATATATTTTTAGAAATAATATAAAATAAAAAAAGATCTCAATTAGGCCCTTATTTGATATTTAAGATATTAACTTATATTGATATGTTATTGAAAAAATAGCTATAAGATCTTCAACCCAAGTTTTCTCTCTTTTGTCTATTTCTATCTCTCCCTCAAATCTCCGTAAGGCTAAAGGAGTTAAGGGCATTGATATGTTATTGAAAAGTTCATTTTTTAAGCATAAATCTTGATATGGGTATGGTTGAATATCTCTTAGAATCAAAATCATGATCTTTCAAACTCTTTTTTGCTATCAATATAGTCAAGTTAATCATTTTGATGAGGCTAATTCGATGACGTCAAAAGCAACCTGATCCGAGTCCCGATTAATCCAAATCAAGCATTTATAATATAATTAAAAATTTTGTGGTATCATTTAGATATCTAAATAGCTTTCAAAAATGGCATGCTTATAATCAAATTGAGCATCTCAATGAGAGAAATTAAATGAGCCTAAGATCAATTGATGCTGACTTCATTTGGACACTCAAATGCCTAGAATATAACTTATGATAAAGGAAATCATTATGAGTTATTCGATGAAGTGGTTTGGATTTTGTTAATATATATAAGGAATGTCACTCTCAAATTTATAAATAGGTCATCATTCTTCACATGAAGGGACTTAAGCTAGAAATAGGAGAAAGCTCTAACGGTTGAAAAATCCAAAAGCATCACCGACCAACTACCATCTCTGCCTCGATGCTGCACCGCCATCCAGCCATCCTCTATTGTCATGTCATCACCACTAACTCGCTTATTCAAGATCGCCTCATCGTTTTAACCATCGCCACCGCCACGAACCACCACTTGCCGCCGCTACCATCAAACCGTTGTCGGCCATCGCCGCTAACATCGCTAAACCACTATCGACACCTAAAAGCGTGGCTGCCACCTTCCAATCGGTGTTTGATCGCCATTACCACCGCTTAAATCACCTAATAAGGCCGCCGCTAATAACGCTATCGAATCATTGCCCGACCACCGCTATCATTGCTACCATTTCTGCCTTTATCAAATTATCAGAGTGATATCAATCCAACCATTCGCCAAATCATTATATCAGCCAACCAACATCGTAAAGCGCCACCTAACTATCGTCATTGATCCACCTATCTACACACTCATTGTCACCATACCACCATTATCCAACCATGGCCATATTGACATTATCATCACCTTTTCACCACTACATATGGCCTTTCGCTCACCACCTTCAGATCATTGTCCGGCCACTATCATTGAACTCTTCTCAACTAGCTTCATTGGGATAAGCTGCTCACAGCTAGTTTACCATCCAACCATCGTGAATCATTGGCCAACTATTGTCTTAATTATACGCTACGACTACACCATCAACATCAGATGATCATACATTCGATGCACGCTGTTAACTTACATTGTCACCATATGGTCGATGTCCCATTGATACACCATCATATAAAGCCGCTCGCTGGCTCGCTATCAATTACATTGGGTGGTGGGCGAACGGAGACGGCGGTCGATCGGCTGCGGTCCGACGCCTGGTAGCAATTACCGGTAGCGCGGATGACCGACGATGGGTGACCGGCAAAAAATTGCCGATGGTCCGCGAGTAATGGGCGGCCATGTTGGCGGCCGACGGGTGGTCGAAGAATCGGAAGCGATGGCCCAGCGTCAGAATGGTGATGACCGGCGACGATGGTGGTGACCGGCGAGATGCCATAGGCAGCATAAAGGACCGAGCAAGCCAGCATAAGATGGTGGCAGCCGACGCAGTGGTCGGCTGACAATGGCCGGCAGCGACCGCATATGATGTCAGCCATTCAGCGCATCGACGTTGAAGTCGGCGCGATGACCGGCGACGATGTGGTGACCGCGGTGCCGCACGGCGATAGGATGCATAACGGACCTGCTGGTGGTTGGCGGCACGGTGGTCGGCAATGCGAACCGGCAGTAGCGACGCGGCGACCGGCGCCTGAATGGCGGGTGATCGGCGAACGGCAGAAGCAGTAATCGCATGCGCCAGAATGCGGGATGACCGCATGATGGTGGTGATTGGCGAGATTGCCGATGGTCAGGACCGACGATAATGGCGCTGACCGATACAATGGTGGCGTGGTCCGCAATGAATCGGCGACGTATGGTGGCGACCGCGGGTTTATGGTGACCTACATGTAGCGAAGGCCGACGGGGTGGTCGAATGGTATGGGATGACCACGATGAGGATTTTACCTATCCGAGGATGTTTGAAGTGTTACCCGACATTAACCTGTGGAAGAGGTGGAATTGACCCATTGAGATTTGGTGTCGAGGACGCGAATATGGAAGAAGATGTTGAATCAGATCCCGAGATTTTGACCTATCGGTTGTTTGCCGTAGTCTGCCGATGACGTTAACTGTGTGGAAGAGGGAATTGAAATCCACGAGGATTTTGACCCATCCGGTTGTTTGTCGAGTTACCCGGCGACGTTAACCTGTAGAGGTTGTGGGAAGTTCACCACGACCTTTATCCAGGTTGTTTATCAGTCTTGCTCGATGACGTTAACCTTTATGGAAGAGGTTGAATTGAATCCGCTGAGGATTTTTGACCTATCCGAGGTTGTTTGCCAGAGTCTTTGCTCGATGACGTTAACCTGTGTGGAAGAGGTGGAATTGAATCGAGATTTTGACCCATCGAGGTTGTTTGTCGAGTGTTGACGTTATCGGGAAGAGTGAATTGAATCCTGGCGATTTTTACCTATCCGAGGTTGTTGCAAGTCTTTGCTGATGTTAACCCGTGTGGATGAGGTTGAATTGAATCGATGAATTTTGACCCATCGACGTTTGTCGGTATGTCGATGACGCGTTAACTGTGGAAGAGAGGTCGAAGTCCACCAAGGACCTTTGACCTATCTAGGTTGTTTGTCGAGTCTTAACGCGTTAACTGGAAAGAGGTTAAATTGAATCCGAGAATTTTGACCCATCTCGAGGTTGTTTGCGAGTCTCGATGACGCAACCTGTGGAAGAGGTTGAATTGAATGATGAGGATTTTGACCCATCCGAGGTTGTTTGTCGAGTGTTACTGACGGCGTTAACCCGTGGAAGAGGTGGAAGTCCACCAAGGACCTTTTGACCTATCTAGGTTGTTTGTCGAGTCTTTGCTCGACGTTAACCTATGGAAGAGTTGAATCCGGAATTTTATCGAGGTTATGAAGTTTTGCTCGCTTAACGCGTGGAAATTGAATCGAGGATTTTGACCATCCAGGTTGTTTGTCGAATCTTTGCTCGACGCGTTAACCGTATGGAAGAGGTTGAATTGAATCCGAGATTTTGACCCATCCGAGATTGTTTGTCGAGTCTTTGCTGACGCTAACTGTATGGAAGAGTTGAATTGAACTAGGATTTTGACCTATCCGGGTTGTTGCGCGAAGTTCGCCGATGTCGCTTAACCGTGGAAGAGGTTGAATTGAACCCCGAGGATTTTGACCCATCCGAGGTTGTTTGTCAGAGTGTTACCGGATGACGTTAACCTGTGTGGAAGAGGTCGTGGGAAATCCACCAAGGACCTTTTAAAGTCAGAGTCTTTTCTCGATGACGTTAACCTGTGTGGAAGAGGTCGTGGGAAGTCCACCAAGGACCTTCTGACCCATCCTAGGTTGTTTGTCTGCTCGATGACGTTAACTTGTGTGGAAGAGGTCGTAGGAAGTCCACCAGACCCATCCCAGGTTGTTTGTCGGTGTGATGACAACCCATATAAAGGAAGTCCACCAAGGACTTTGACTATCCTAGGTTGTTTGTCAGAGTCTTTGCTTGATGACATTAACCTGTATGGAAGAGGTTGAATCAAAACATCCGTTTGTGGTTGTAACCAAAGTTACTTCTTAACATTGGTCTTGTTTTTCCATGAGTATGATTGGAAAATCATAATTTGCAAAACTATATCTCTTCTCAATGTTAAAATATCCTCCAACTTTGACTTGCTTCTTGAGATGGTAATCGATTAGATGCTTAACATGGGTGATCTTCCGAGATTAAGAGTTGCGCCGGTTAACTGAAGAACGAATGAATCTTCATTCTTCGCTCCTTAAAAGCTTGAAATGCTCCACCTCGATGGTGGTTTTGATCTTGTTGGAAAACTTGGTCGCCATACAAGATGAAATAATGGGAATCAACTTCACATACGCCAAGCTATGCGTAGAGAACCAGGTAGAGTAAAAGTTTTCTCCTTAGCTTGTGAAATCCAAAGACACAACGGTATAAAAGTGTGAACAATAAAACTCGGAATTTTACGTGAAAAATCTGAAAAACCACGAGGCCCAGCCCAAGAAAAGCTTTCACATGTAGTAAGATCTTCCCGATACCGGGATTACGTATATGAGAAATGACAGCCATAATAATTAAATATTGACGACGTGACGACGATAATGCGGTGATGATAACCGATAACAAATATCGACAACGGCGGGATCAATCTGGCCACGGCGTTGACGACCGTCAGTGGCACGATTGTGCTTGGAGGATCTTTAGAGCCTCTCCTCTCTTGTTTGGCCTCCCTTCTCCTTCACTTGGCCTCCTTCATATGAGGAATGAGGCTATAGGATCGGAGGTGTGCCTCTCAGAATACATTAAAACCCGTACCACTCCACTTCATCTGACGGCTCGAAATGATCCCCTTGATCATATGATGTATTTTGTGCATTTGAATACTCAAATGAAGTTTGTAAGATCTTGTTGGAACCTCGTCGAGACGCTCGATTTGACTATAGACACTCATATTTGAGAGCTTTTAGGAATTTAACGATGTCTCAAAGTTTTAATGATATTTTAAGTCGTACCACCAGGTTCAATTCGATTAGCTGCTGCATCAAGATTCGTCCATTAGAGAATTTTCGGTCATATCAAGGATAGAACCGAACTTTTCCATTGCAATAAAAAGAAGTTACAACTGTTGCATGACAAAAAAAAAAAAAAAAAAGGAATATACACTAACTTCACTCAATATTATATTTCTATTCATAAGAAGAACAAAATAATATCAACAAGAAATAAAGAATGCAATCCGTTTACTAGTGGGATCAAATATTGAATCATCGGTGCCGTCACAATGAGGATTACCCAAAAAAAAACACCTGATGAACGAGATCAAAATTGTGCTTAGAATCAAAACGTTAGAATTGACGCAGCAGCCAGCCAGGGAGGTTCCAGAGAACCAAAAATTCAACTACAGCAAAATCCGCATCAGAAAACAAAATGGAGGTTATAAACTTGAGTAGTCCGTGATTTAATTGACTTATCCTTCTTTAAAAAAATTAATATATTTTTGTAAAAGCAAAATTTTTGGAACCATCTAGTGTCCATTTTGTGAAATAATTTCTTAAAAGTGTTTTAAATATATTATAATATTTATTGACTTTTTAAAAGCATTTTAAGAGTTACAAATTTTAAGATATAAGAGGATATATATATATATATATATATATATATATATATATATATATATATATATATATATATATATATATATATATATATATATATATATATATATATATATTTATATGAACTTTATAATTAAAATCAAAGAATTTATGTAGTTAAAATTATGGCTATTGTGTGCATCGGTGCATGAACATTTGCGGTCGTAGAAAAAATGTGTTTAACCTCTTAGTTTTGTATGAAGATCTAGCCCACAGATAGATAAAAGAAAAGTTGTAAGAGACATAAGAGTTTATGAGGCTTGACCTAGTTGAAATGGTTTCAATAATATATATCAACGATTATAAATAATATCCTTCCTCATAGCTAACCTTCATCGCCGACTACAGTCGCCGGTCACAACCGCCGACTATCGCCGGCCATCTCCGCCGGTCACCACTATCGTCGCCGGTCACCGCCGCCGACCATCGCCGACAATCTTCGCCGGTCATCATCGCTCATCTCGCGAATCGATGTTGCCGTAAAGTTGTCGATCAGCTCATGGCCGCCGCATTATAACTACTCATATCTTCGCACTTACTTATCGTGCGGTCACGCGCGACCATCGCTGTAATCTTCGCGCCACCACTATCACGTCAATCATTATCGCCACCACCATTGAGCATCGCCCCGGTTTTCGTTATCATCGCCGATGATCGCCTTCGAACCCGGTCGGTCCAACGAGGTCAGTTAACACCTCTTTCGAGGGAAATGAGCCTCAGTGAACTACGGGTCTTGATCGCCCAAACTCCGGTCCGACAAGGGGCCAACGCCTTTCGAGGGAAAATGAGCCTCGCCAGATGAATACGGTCTTGATCGCTTCCAAACCCGGCCGGTCCGACAAGGCGCCAACGCCTCTTCGAGGGAAAACGAGCTCCAGATGAACTACGGTTCTTGATCGCCTCCAAACCCGGTGGTCCAAGGCGATCCAACGCCTCTTCGAGGGAAAACCGAGCTCTGTGATGAACTACGGGCCTTGACCTCCTCCAAACGACTATCTCTCAAGAAGAAGAGAAGGTGCCTTCTCCTCGCCCCTTCTAGGGCAAAAGGGTAAAACCACCAAAAGCTTGAAACCGCTCAAACCGCTAAAATCATTATTCGTTCGGATGCCCGCCCACAGCAGGCCATACCCGCTTGCGCGCTACGCCAGAACACATTTATCGAAGCCTAACCGCCTCTCATGGCCAGAATCAGCTCATTTGGTCAGAACTGCTTCCGCCTGCCTTCAGATCGTGGTGCCAGAACTCCAGGGTGAAAATCGCCTGAACATATTCATGGCGCACCGCGCCATGGCTCGCAGAACCCGCCCAGCCTGCTTCCGTCATTCACAATACCACTCCGCTTCCTCAGTTTCAGTATGACGATCTTCCCGCCATCATCACTGGTTCATGCGGCCCGGCGACTGTGATCCCGTCAGGATACTACCGCCGAAGTCAGTTCCTGAACCCGCCGAGGTCCACTATCGCGCTGCCGCTCCATTCAGGAAGGCTGCGCCGCGCCGCATATGGCGGCCATACCACGAATATGCCGCTACGAGCCCGTCTGATGCCTCAGAATCTCGAATTTACTCATACACACATTTGCGGCCCTACATCGAGAGTCATAATATCTGTGAAGATCTGTTTTCAAAATGTGGTTAATGCTTTGCATTAAAGAATTTGTTATTTTGAAGATTTTGGCTCATATTTTTGATGATTGAGATAATATCATCCAAAATAGGAGGCCGATATGACAAAATTCCTCTCTACGAAGACGAATCTTGATGCAAAGCGTAATCAATTGAAAGCGAGATCAAGCACTTAAAAATATCATTGGAAACTTTGAGACATCGGTTAAATTCTAAAAGCTCTCAAATATGGAGTGTCTATAGTCAAATCGAGCGTCTCGACGAGCCGGTTCCAACAAGCCAAAGATCTTATAATTTCGACTTCATTTGAGTATTCAAATGTACAAAATACATCATATGATCAAGGGGATCATTTTGAGTCGTCCAGATGAAGTGGGAGTGCGGGTTTTGCATGTATTTGAGACGCCACTCCTCAATCTATAAATACCTCATTCCTATGAAGGAAGGTCAAGTGAAGGAGAAGGGAGGTCAAGCAAGAGAGAGAGAGCTCTAAAGATCCTCCAAGCACAATCGTACTCGGCGTCGTCGACCACCGCCACGGCCGTCGCCGCATTGATTCTCGATTGTCGACCATTATTCTTTGGTCATCATCACCACCACTATCATCGTCAACATCGTCAACATTATTACTTAGCAATTTGTTGTCCATTTCTCATATACAATTCTGTAATCCCGGTATCGGGAAGATCTTGTACTCTAAAATAGATATATAGTGAAAGCTTTTTACTGGGCTAGGCCTCATGATTTTTCCCTCTTTCCGAGGTTTTTCATGTAAAAATTCTGGAGTTTTATTGTTCACACTTTTTATACATGTGTGTGTCTTTGAATTTCACATGAAGCTAAACTTTACTCTATCTGCTTGGTTCTCTAGCATGCAACAATCCTAAACTTCCAAAAAAAAAATAATAAGTCGATTAAAAAATATCTTATTTGTACACAAATAATGCTCATAATATATATATATATATATATATATATATATATATATATATATATATATATATATATATATATATATATATATATATATATATATATATATATATATATATATATATATATATATATATATATATATATATATATATATTATTGCTCTTACATGTTAAGCACTTAGCAATCTAACTGCTAGCCTCACTTGAAAGTTCTCTCTCTCCGTTGAAAAAGGTAATTAATTATAGGTGCTTGCGTTTATAGGAAATCTGAAACCAGATCTAATGTCCTCACAAGAGGAGGGCGAAATCTCTTAGTAGTGTTTTATCTACAAATATAACTGTCTTCTGAAAGTTTGACTAGACAAATTAAAACTCTCTTCATCAAAAGATCGGGAATAAATTTTTAGAGCCCGCATGATGATTTCATTATTCATTGATATCACTACTCATATGAAGTATGTGGTTGATATAGTTGGTGAATCAAGCGCACAACATCAAAGGCATGTTCAAAATAAGCGTGACTACTAAGGTCATAATGCTAAGTCCAATAGCTTTGTTTAGTACATGTAGCTTTTATCCACATTATTAGCACCTCTTGTTCCAAATTTCAACTGAAAATAAGGCTTCATATACCACACTATGTAATGGATTTTGACAATTAAAAAGCCACATAAGTGTTTATGAAGCTAATTTTATAGTTAATGCATTAAGTATGTTAAGAGGAGGTGAAACCATTAGCATCAGTGTTTCATGTAAGTGGACTCAATAGATGTTGTGAACAATTTCATGCAAAAAAATGTGAAGGAACTACTATTCCTTAACTAATGCATCAACAACTAAATAGATCCAATAACTAAGAGCTATTAGAAGCACAACAACTCTTGTACATAGGTGCCAAAGAAATTCTCTTTTGACCATTCCTTTATTCTCATATGTTCATACTTGTTAAGTGTTAGCTAAGGTGTTGAACTTTTTGAATACAAATTTTATACAACTTCTAATTTTAATTTAGGCCTTAAGACTTTCATTTTTTTTGTATCTACTGATCCTATTGGTATATTTTAAATAAGTGCTCCTACTACTCCCATTGTCTCTACAACATAGTCATATCATGCTCTATCCTTTCTAGTTTTACAACAAAAACATCTTAATATTATTGTTTTCTATTTGTGAAAAGTAGCATTTATAGATATCCATATTTACATGTGTAATTCTCTCATCTGTGAAATCTAAAATCTAGTATATAATTAGCTTCTTTTCTTAGAAATGTATATAAGTGTGTATTTTTATTCATTTCTTTCTTTGTAGCTTTGAATCTAGCAATATCTAGATTTGATTATTAGTAATATATTTCCTTTATTTATTTATTTTTCTCCTTGTATAAAAATACATAAAGGTGGTTGGTTGAGGCACAAGAGATTAATAAGTGGAATTAATTTCTCCTTTTTTTCACATTCAATTTATCTCTTTTTTTTATGTTCATACTCCACATTCAAGTTACTACTTTTAATACATTTTGACTTGTTTTTTTGTTTTTTTCTTGGTTCCATTTTTTTGTTTTTTTAAATTATTTTCATCTTATCATTATATATCAATTGAGAAAGTTGTACTAAATTGACAAATTTTCCTAACTTTTTTACATTGAGTTCATGTTCTCTATTATCTTAGCCCAATGAAAGAAATTGTGTTTTTTTTTTTTTTTTGTATGCATACAAATACCCAAAAAATTTAATTTTTTAATAGAACATATATTATTGATCAATCCCTTATCCTTTTTGCAACTAACTCTCAAATTATAAGTGCATCATAAAGAGATTATTTTCATGGCTTGAATCTGTCACCTCTAAGTCAAAATGAAGGTTTCCTCTACCATTTGACCCTAAAGGTTTTTAGTTTGAGGTTCAAAATGGGCTACTTGATATCAGCTTTCAAATTGTTATGTTATATTTCAAACTATAATAAAATTTATTATAAATAATTAAAGTTATACAAATTATATTGCGAAGCATGGACAGCTGGTAATAACAGGAAGGACACCTATGTAGATATATTTATTATAAATAATTAAAGTTATACAAATTATAATAAAATTTATAATTTAAAATTAATAATAAATTTTATTCATCAAAATTATTAATATATAATTTATTTCATTATATATTAATAATTTTGATGAAACAAATTTATTATAATAATTTTTATAATTTTAATTATTAAGTAATTTATTTATTTTTTATGACTAAGAAATTAATTTTTTTATTATTATTTTAATATTTTATCGTGTCCTTATGTGCAACATGGCTTCCTGCTCATTTCACACGAGATACACCCCGCGGTTTGAGATTTTGCTAGTGAAATTAAAATGGAATCATAATCTTTTTAGGATCTATTTGGGATAGTTTTATCTTTTTGAAAAGTTAAATATAAAATTATTGTGAATAAAATAGTTTTATGAAAAAACTACTTTTATATTATAAATATTTTTTTTTTGAAAAAAAATCAAAACATAAATTTCTAACAGCCACCACATTTTAACAGATTTGATTCTCAAAATAGTTTTTTACCATAAATTTTTTTGAAAAGCAGTCAAAAAATTGATAACTAAACGAAATTACTTTATTTTTTGACTGCTTTCTGAAAAATTGAAGCAGAAAATTATTCCAAATATTCCCTAAGCTCAAATTAAATTTTATCTCAATGTTACATTTACAAATCTCAACTCGTCTGAACTCCAAACATGTGAAATTAAAATTGAATCATTGAATTCTTAGTTCAAATTAAATTTAAATTAAGTCAAGTCTAATCAAACCCAGCAAGCTAGGGATCCAATTGAAACTTTGATACTAAGAATCTATTTGGGAACAATTTTATTTTGCATTTTGAATTTTTATTATATTATTATTTTTTTAAATATATTTATTGAATATATTTTAAATTATTTTAAATTTTTATTTTGTAAAATAAATTATATTTATATTTAAATAATTTTGAATATTTTTAAAAATAATTATTACTACTAATTATATTTTATTTTAAATAAAAATATAAAATAAAATAAAATATATAATTGATCCCAAACGGCCTATTAGATATTTATTTATGCATCTAAATTTATATATTTGTATCTATGTGGTGTAATTTTTTTCTATGATTTTATATTAAAAGATTGAAATCAATCAAATTAATTAAAATTGATTTAATTTTTTTCTTAGAATTGAATTAAATTGTACAAAAAAAAATTTGCCAATATTAGCTAATATTCAGACCGGCCAATACCGACCTAGAAACCTAAATGAATAAATTCGAACAGTTTTTATTTTATTAATATTAATATTAATGATAATAATAATAATATTATTATTATTTTCAGAATAGCCATTTGTAAATAATATGGTCGTGGAAAGAAAACAGTTAACGGTAGATTATGATGGAGATTTAATGCTAACTTTGGTTGAATATTAAAAGTAGGGTGATTTACATATATATCATACAATTCTTATATATTTACATATCTAATTTCTAAATTTTAATTTTTACATATTTAACTCCCTAATCTTCAATATCACATCAAAAATATCATTATCATTCACTTTTTAAAAATAAAATATAATTTTTTAAGCATAGAAAAGTATTAGATATATAAATATCTAAGTTTAGGTGTTAGATATATAAATATATAAAAATTATGTAATATGTATGTAAATCTCCCTAAAAAGTTTAAGAGCATAATATTAATTTTATTAATTCTTTGATTTTAAATATAAAGTTCAAATATTTTCTTCAATCTTATAATTTATAAGTCTATAAATTATTAAAAAAAACTCAATAAAAATTATAATATGTTTAGGTGAATTAAATCAAACACACAGTTATAAAATTAACATTTATGAAGCTCATCATATTGTTTGCCAACTCTAAGTAAAGCTCATCGTCCTTTAATGTGATGCATAATTAAAGAAGAAGGTCACCTATGTATATCTAAAAATTTCTAAAATGTTAAAAGCAAACAAATTATGACACTTTTCAATTTTTTTTTTGCACCTTTTTTTTTTGGCATCAAAACCTTCAACCTTAACTTAGAAATAAGAGTTTAGCGTCTCCGTCAAGGATATGAAGTGTTGGTACTGAAATCTATAAATTGAATAATCTAGTAAAATTTAAGAATTTCTCTAAATTCTTAGAATCTTTCTTCATTCTTTTTATTTTTTGTTATGTGCCTCAGAAATTTTCCACAAATAAATCTAAATTTAGCGGATACCATAATACACGTGAACAAATCAAATTTCATCATCTGAAACATATTGAGCAATTCGTAAGAGGCATCATCAAGAATAAAATATTTAAGAGACATTATAACAAATATTAAAATGATAATTATAGATAATATTTTAAGTTGATATAAGATAAGGGTGCATAACATATCCTTTTAACTAAGATTATGTCAATGACTCTTGTTGCGTCTTTAGAAAAGCTAGTTCGTAGAGTAAAAGTATTAAATGAAACAGAATCAGTATGATATTTAAAAGTGAAACAATAAAACTTGAATTTTTTACGTGAAAAACCTCAAAAGATGAAAAATCGAGCTCAAAAAACTTTTATATGTCTATTTGATCTGTTCTTCCTATCAGGGATTACATGTATATGAGAAACAACAGTATGTAATACGATCGAGTTATAGATTCTAGTAGTAGAGATAATGAGTGGAGCGATCGAGATGAAATCACGAGAATAATTCGTGAAATGAACAATCATGAACGCAAATCATGGTAGGATGATGGAGGCGAGAGATTGTGATGGCAGGATCAATGGCCGGCTGGCCGGCGGTAGTGACGTCGAGTGGCAACACGGTGGGAGGATCTTTAGCTCTCTCATCTCTTTGCTGACCTCCCCTCATATGAGGAATGAATGAGAGATTGGAGGTGGCGTCGTAAATACGTGCAAAATCTCATCCATTGACGTCATGATGATTCCTTGATCATATGATGTATTTTGTGTATTTGAATGCTCAAATGAAGTCAATTGTAAGATCTTTGGCTTGTTGGGCAAACCACGCCGATTTTAACTATAAACACTCTTGAGAGTTTTTTAGGAATTTAACTAATCCCAAAGTTTCCAATATTTTAAGTATTTGATCTGTCAGTTTCAATTCGATCGACTTTCAAGTCAAGATCTTTAGAGAATTTTCAGGTCATATAACTCTAAATTTATTCTTTGTTACTCAAATTTTAATTTTGTTTTATATAATAGACAAATTAGTAATTTTCCTCCTTCCCTCTTCCTCCTTAGTAAGCCATTTTGCCCTTAAAAAAACATATGAATATATTATATTATTCAGAGAATTAGAAGCGTTTGTTCATAAATTAAACTTATTTTTTAAAGAGTATTTATATCAATAAGGTATTTAAAAATTGATTTTATTTATTAATATATTTTATTTAAGAGAGTAAACGTGTTAAACTTGATTTTTACTCGGCAGAAAGTTGACCAATCGGCGGAGTCCATTTGCACGCATTTGTGGGCCCGACAACCACACACGCTAATCGTAAGTGAAAAGAAACAGCCGGCTGAAATTGTACTGAATCGCCCGGGCTAGGTCGGCTGACGCGGTCACCGTTACAGTACGGTTCGGCTAAACCGGAGTGGTTGGATCAATTGTCCTCAAATTTGCAGAACTACCTTCACGAGGTTCGAGATTCGAACTCTAACGTAGGTGCCCTTCCTCCTCGTCCTGGGCGTGGCTGACGTCCCTGTCCCAGGCGAAGGGGAGACCGCACCGCTGATCTCCTGGCCATCACTGAAGCGTCATCGATCGGCGAGATCGGCTACGGCCGCTTTGCCTCCGGTTATCCGCTGCCTCCGAAAAGGTAGAGCATTGCCCTTTCCGGCGGCGAATTCATCTACCTCCCCGCCGCTTCCACTTTCTTTTATTGTCTATCTCTCTCACGTTCCGAGAACTCTTTATGGTGTTAGAATTTTTTTTTTCTTATTGCTTCATTGATGTCTTTGAATTTTCTTTTGTTTTACATTCTTAAGTATTTATGGTGCGTTTGATTTGAACATGATGATTTTATCTGTTTCCACTTACGCGGATGCTAGAACTGGACAGAGAGCTGATATTTGGCGTTTTCTATCGTGATTGCGATAAAATTACTCGGCTGATTTGTGGCTTCATCTAGATCATATAAAGCACAAAATTTGTTTGACATATAATTTCAAGAGATTTTCTCTCTCTCCCTCTCTTTTTTTTTTTTTTGTTTAACAATGGGCATCATATTGTTTCCGGTTATTGTCGCAAGTATCAGAATGGAAATCGTTTGGTTGAAGACGCTATTTTTTTTAGTTCTGTATAAGCAGCAATATCTAAAGCTTTGTTGGAGGTGAATTTTGTAACTGTGTACTGGATTTCTTTTCAGGTAAGTGCTTGGGTCCTTTCTGCGATTTATAAAAGAAATGGTGGTTTCAGATGATAGGGTTCTTCTCGCAGGTAAAGACACTTCATTATATTATTTATCTGACCTGAAAATCACATAATTGTGTAGACAGATAGTAAACTTCTTAGAATTTGTTAGAGCTTTGTGGTGTGATAGAATGTTGCTCCATTATTGGTTATCTAAGGCGGTGATAGATTAATGTTACACCTTTGCACGTTACTGTTAGTCATTTGGTGATATCATCTGATAGGATGCGAAAGAGACATTTGCACCAAATCAAGGTTAGTAATCATGCTATATATGTTTGGAACAAATTCCATTTTAGGAGTTGTGTGAAACAATTTCTTGTTATAGATTTGTCTTTTTTTCAAGTAATCCTTTGGCAATTACTCATTTTATTTTCTTCTTTTGAATGGTAAATACTTCCAATGTGGAGTCTTATCAGGCAGCGTTTGAGCCACAATTGAGATGATGATATGAGTTATTATCCTAAGATTTGATTGTTTGATTGTTTGCTAGATGGATTACAAAAATGGATAACATAGTTCCACAATTAATGGATTGGATTTGAAATGGAAAGATTTATGCTTTTTGTGCAAATTATATGCATCATTATGATTAAGTTGTAAAGGAGACACCTACAACTATAATTCGTTATTTTTAGTGTCATAAAAAACTGCATAATAACATTATAAGAAAGCTGACATGGATTATAAGCAAAGCATTATAAATGTATTTTATGTAGGTTTATGGAAAACTCTGAGGAGCTCATCAAAAGTTAAAGAAGTTTTTGGCTTCAAAGTGTGTTGTAGACAGAGAAAACAGCTGGATAATTCTTAAAGAGCATATGATCTCACCAAGGCAATTGAACCATTCCACCATTAATAGATTCCTATGATTTTAGTAAATGTGGATTGTAGTTCTGTGCACTACTTGAGTCACAGTGACAAATTGAGAAACTTGATCATACTAAATTGAAGAGTTGTTGGAGGGAGTTTTTGTAGCATATGGTATTTCTCCAACACTAGCATAATTATCTCTCAAACAAATTTTCTTTGAAACTTTTGCATAGAGGTTAGTGGATATAAAAATTGCTTTTCATCAATGGATACTTAAAGCAGGTAACACAGAAAGATATTACAAAAAATGCTCAAGTTTTTTAATTACAGAATCACTCTTGATGATCTATTTTAAGTAGATATTGATTATGCATTATATTGTAGGGAGAATTGGACATAGTTTTATATATATTTGCCTGGAAATAGTGGGCAAACATTCAAATGCATCATCATAAATCAAACATGGTTATATGAACTATTTCAATTTGAGACAAAATAGAAAGATAGGCTATCTTTTTTAATTTCTGAAAAAATCTTTCTAAAAGAAAAGAGGACCACATGTAATATAGAGCTTAAGGTCTATAGCTGACATTGGAGATTCAAGCATGTATTTCCCATATTTTATATTTTTATTGATCTGATTGCCATCGTAGATTATGTAATTAAGTTTTTTCTCAGTTCATAGTTTCTTTCATTGGACTAAAATAATGGAGGACATGAACTCGATGCAGAAAAGTTAGAAAAATCTAGCAATTTAGTAAAACTTACACAATGGTTATATGATGATACAATGAAAGAATTTAGAAAAACAACAAAAAATAGCAAGCCCAAAACATATTAAAATAGTAACCTGAATGTGGAGCATGAATATTGTGAAAAAAGAGATAAACTGAATACGGAGAAGGGATAAATCAATTCCTTTTATTAATTTCTTGTGCATCAACCAACCACCTTTATGTATTATTTATATAAGGAGAAAAGGAAATAAAAAGGGAAATATATTATTAAAAATCATATCTAGATATTGCCAGATTCATACCTACAAAGAAAGAAATGGGTAACAAACACCTCTATGCAGTTCTAAGAAAGGAAGCTAATTATTTACTAGATTTCGCAGATGTGGGAATTACACATGTAAATTTGGATCTCTATAAATGCGACTTTTCACAAATAGAAAATGAAAATATTAAGATGAATTTGTTCTAAAACTAAAAAGGATAGAGCGTGATTTGATTATGTTAATGAGAGGAGTAGCACTTATTGAAAATATACCAATAAGATTAGTAGATACAATAAATATGGAAGTCCTATAATTGAAATATGATAAGCCTAAATTAAAATTAGAAGTCATTGTAAAATTTTTATTTAAAAAAGTCAATATTTTGTTTAACACTTAACAAGTATGAATGTAGGAGGATTTATTAATGATGACCCTAATACTCTGTAAGGTTGGTGATGAGAGATTGAAGATAACAGAATGGCTAAAAGAACTTTTTTTGGCACCTATGTATAAGAGTTGTTGTGCTTGTTCTAATAGATCGTAGCTATTTAATCCAAGTAGTTGTTGATGCATCAGCTAAGGAAAAATAGTTTCGTCGCCATTATTTATTTTTTATTTTTGCATGAAATTGTCAATAACTTATATTGAGTCCACTTACATGAAACACTGATGCTAATGCTTTCACCTTCCCTAACATATATAATGCATTAACTATTAAATAGCTTTATGAACACTATGTGGCCTTTTATTCGCCAATAACCAGTTCAAAGTGTGGTATATGAAGACTTGTTTCTAGCTGAAATTTGGAACATGAGGTGTCATTGATGTGGATGAAAGCTACACTTAAAACTTAACAAAGCTACTGGACTTAGCGTTGTGACCTTAGTCATGCTTGTTTTGAAAATGCCTTCGATGGTGCATACTTGCTTCACCAAGTACATCAACCACAGACTTTACATGAGTAGTAATATCAATGAATGATGAAATCATCATGAAGGCCTTTCTTGCACCCACGACATCCAATTCTTACATTATGGTTTATGGATCCTGATTATAATGTAGTTCACGCAATTGACAATGGCGATTTAGCATTTTGTCATGGATTTTCATAGTTACTTTGAAAGCAATCGCATAATATTCATATCAGCTTTGACCGTGCATATGCCAAAATACATGTATTGGGAAATAAGATATTTTTGAAATGTAGGACTTGATATGCTTGAGATATAGGATTGTTTATGTATATACTAAATGTGTACTAAGTCAGTAGTGCCATTTGGATTAACACATATGCAAGTATGAAAGTAATAAATTTATTGCTCCTATGTCCAGTACAAAGTTTAAGAAATATATTAAACAAAGAGAAGCGGATTATGCATGGGATTGTAAAGACTAATTGTATGAAGATGAGAGAGAGTGATAGTAAGATTTTTAAGCTAATTTGATTAGGATGGCATGTTTGTTTGGGTCCAAATAGAAGGATAGAGATGTTTTGACCTCCTTTTTCCAATTGCATGCATATGTCAGGCACAATAAGAGACTGGACTCTAGTCTAGTCTAGGTTGATTTTCTCATATTCTACATTCACAATCATATGTTCTAGAGATTGTATTTTATTTTCTATTGGAATAGTTGATTTTCTATTACTGATACTCATCCTTCCTCTGACTCCTTGCTAATTATTCTGAAATCCTAGGAGCATGTATTTAAACCATGATACTGAATTATACTTTCTTAGGTGATAGGCGATGCTAATGGTCATTCAACGCCATTATTGGAGGCACGGCTAAATTTTCTGTTATCTACAACGGGTGTCTTGTTATATCACGGGCATACAATTGGTGTCTTGTTATATCTCGGGCATCCAAGGGTTTATCTAACAAAATTTCATTAAGATAAATTTTGAAGGATTCGGCTTAGTTGAAATACATGATATGAAGGGGACACATTTAGAGAAGGAAATTAATTAAGTGAAAATTTGTGGTTTTCTAGAAAGAAAATGTGGAGTCTTTCAATAATCTATTATGGATTCTTCATGCAATGATCCCATCAAAGATTCTCACTTGTGCTCACAGCTTTGGTTGAAGTCAGACATTTAGCAAGTCACTTGAGGACCATTTCTGGTTCATAGGTGCAGAGACAAAATAATCACGTAGTCCATGCCCTGTCCTTAGGAGCAGAGTAAAACAAAATAATCACATAAGTGGAGTGTTGCTTTTAATAAATCAGATAACTAACCAGAGCTATAAGGATTATCTAGAAAATTTGAAATTTGTTAAAATGCGTAGTGCCAGCTATCATAGCACAAATATTGTTTTTTTATGCTATATCACAAGTAAATTGGGATTATTGAAATACAAATTTCTTTAATGTATGGATGTGCTTGTTGCTTTATCATTGTTAATTTTGCTTCATCATTTTCATGGTGAGGTTGTATTGGACCCAAATGTAGACACGATTGCCATACTTGATTGCATTTTAGCTTGTTTGAGCTGGTCTGAGGGCTATATTTTAGCCTCCTTTTCTTCCTTGTATTCTTTCTTATGTTAAGAATTTATCAAATTGTTGGTTTTTGATGTGAAGAAACAACTTCAAAACGCATAGTGTATTCTAGATATGTCTAATCATGTTTGTGTTTTTTTTTTCAGCGGTGGATTCACACGCATCTTCTTGTGCCATAAGTGCTCCAGAAGAAAATGGAAAGTGTGATGACATTATTACTGTGAAAAAATTGAATGAATTTCTTAAATTTTATCCAAAGAGTAAGCTTGTGCATACAAATCTTGAGAAAGAGAAGAAACAACAAGGTTCATCAAAATGCAAAGTAAGCGTTGAATTATCCAAGTCAACTCTTAGATGCAGGACTCTAGATTCAAAGAAACAGTTAGACCATTCTACTTCCACTAGCACTCATCTAAAAAAGTCAAGAAAGTGTGACAATCCTGTTAGGCTTCTTATCACAGACTCCTCAGATCATGCAAGTTTGTTGTCTTGTAAGAATTCTGCTTGTAGGGCTATTCTGAATTCCGAGGATAGATTTTGTAGAAAGTGCTCGTGTTGCATCTGCCACCTTTTTGATGACAAGAAGGACCCTAGTCTTTGGTTGGTCTGTAGATCTGATTCTGGTGATGGAGATTGGTGTGGATTGTCTTGTCATATCGAGTGTGCCCTTCAACATAAAAAAGCAGGTGTGGTTGATTTTGGCCAATTCATGAAGCTTGATGGTAGTTACTGCTGTACTTCATGTGGAAAGGTATCCGATATAATAGGGTAAGTTTGTTTATTCTTTGGTCATACTAGAAATTCATGTTTTCTCCCAGTTGGACTTTGTCAATATTTTCTTTACGGTTTGTTGACCATTTTAAATAAAAAAGAGAGGAAAAGATATAATGCAAAGCCACCAACCAAACTCACGCACTCCCTTTCGTTTTCTCTACCTTATGTTCTCAATCTCCTCTCCTCGTTTGTTGCCTCACACGAGCCTAGCTATCGGACCGATTCCACTGCCGATGCCACTACAGTTTCCAAGCTGGTCACCAGACCTCATACCATCATCACTTGGTGTTGCCGCCTCCTATTCCTCTTCTTTCGTCTCTTATTTTTTTCCTCTTTGTCTTTTTTTCTTTTCTTCCTTTTCTTCTTTTTTTCTTTTTCTTTATCTCCTTTCTTATCTCTTCATCCCTTTCTCTCTCTCCCTTTCCTATCTTACTCAAACCACCCCCTTTCTTTCTCTCTAACTCCCCGTCTCTCTAGGTCTCTCTCTTTCTCTCTATTTCTCTCTCTCTTCTTTTGCGCTTCTTCTCTATCTAATAGAAAAAACTTAAAAAGTTAAAAAAAAAAAGAAAAAGAAAAAAGAAACAAAAAAAAGAGATTTTTTTTTTTGTGTTTTCATTCTCATTATTTCATCATTGATCCTCTCTTCATTGCTGCATCATCAAAACCTCACATGCATAGGTATGCAAAGTGTCATTTGATATTTAGTACTCGTGCATCATTCGTGGGGAAAATTTATTTTGCTTCTAAAATTGTTTTTGCAAGTAACTTGTACACATTTTTTTAGTGTGGTTGGGAGAAGATTCATATATGCCTTTCTTGACACAATGAGAATATAAGACCTAAATCATTAAAATACTTACCTATACAAATTTTTCTTGATGCGAAGAAATGCATATACTCATACACTTTTTTCGGTGTGGTGAGTAAAAGAATTGATCTTGGTGTCTTCACCACTTATACATGTCTTTTTTAAGATGGTGATTAGGCTCAATATTCCTACTGATGTCCCCATGTGGGCAAAGATGTTGGGATGTAGTTGAATTTTTTAGTGATAGGATTTGAAACTAAACAAACATAAAAGAACCTTCTAGATTTAAAAACACGACTAAATGTAAAAATGAAATTTTAAGTTAACTAAAATAAATAATTAAAAATAAAATAAAATTCACGTCAAAATACTGAAAAAAAATCAAAATCGAACAAGAAATTGAACCTAAATTTTTCTATTTGGAAGTCCATTTATTATTTTTAAAGCCCAAATTTCTAGTCTAATTCCTCATTCTTATAGCCCAACTTAAATTTTAACACATTCCCAATTTTCTTAACATCACAAGAAAAATTAGTGTTTCACTCTTATATGAAGAAAAGAGCTTTGAAGGATGAGCTTGAAACCTACTTTGGTGGGGGCTTGGTAGGTATATTATAAATTAAGTTAACTAAGTTCATATTAATAATAAAAGCTTTTAAGATTTATTCAATTTATTTTAAAATATTTAATTAAAATATTATGCTTAATTAATATTTTAAAATTTTTAATGTTTTGTTAAGAATTAAAAGTGATTTAGAAGGTTAATCGGACCCCATTTGGTTCAAATTGCCAATTATCATTAATCAATGTGAAACCGGTTTTTAAGGTTGACCGGACTGGCTGCATGCCTGGTTCACGGTCTAACTAGTTGAGCTGACCTGTCCGATCTGAGTTTTAAAACACTGGTCCAAGATATCTATAAGGTTTAGTCATTTGTAACAAATATAGTCTGCTCTAGCCGTACAACATATTTGTTAAAAGAGTATTTATTGATCATTTAAAAAAAATAAAAGGGATTAATGCCCCTTTCTCTTTCCTTCTCTTGTTGCTCTTTCTCCTTCCTCTTTTTTTCTTCTTTATTTTTTCATTTTCTTCATCCTTCTTTTTGCTCCACTTCTCCTCCCATTCTCTTTTTTTCTCTCTTCCCTCTCTTACTCCAGACACCCTCTCTCTCTCTCTCTCTCTCTCTCTCTTCCCCTCTCTTCTCCTCTCTTTCTTTCTCTCCTTGTTTCTCTAGAATAAAAATAAAAGAAGCAACAAAAAGAAAAAGGGAAGAGAAAAAAGAAGAGCAAAAAAGATAAACTTGAGAAAAAAGAATCAAAAATAGAAAAATATCAAAAGGGGAAAGAATTTTTTATTTTCATTCTCGTTACTCGTTGATGACTCATCTTTGTAGCTGCACCAACAACACTTCACACAATCATGCATGTTGCTAAGTAAGCTTGTCGCAACATTTAAGCATGTCAGTTCGATGCAATTGGGAAATCTATTATGTTTGCAAACTCTATTGTGTAGGTGACCCATACACTTCTTGAGGTGGTGGGGAGAAGTCCATCGACTTTTTTTTTTTGGTGGGGTAGAAGACCCATCATCAAAATAAATACTATATATATCTTTCTTGACATAGTAGGAAATTTATGAAATATGATGTAACTGATATGAAATTAGTCTTGGGGATCTAGGTGTGGTGTCTGGTTGTAGTCTACATCCTACTATAGTGTCGTTTGGGGCACTGCTATCTGACTATATTTTAGCTATGTTTTGAGGAATCTACGGTGAAAAAGTTGCATTTTTCAACCTGGTATAGCTACCTGAGGTGACAGTCAGAAAGTTGCGGTTTGACTTTTATAAAAAAAAAAAAATGCATATCCATCACAGCTTCTTCAAACAACAATTTTGTAGCACTTCCACCACTACATTTTCATACAGTTGTAATTGTCTCAAATAAACCCTTAATGATCACCCACATATATCTTTCTTGGCATTATGGGCAAGCTCAACATTCATAATGATGCTCTTCATTCGGGTACGATGTTAGAATGTTATTGAATTTTTCAATGACAGAATTTGAAACTAAATAAAACTTAAAAGATCCTTTTAGACTTGAAAAATGTGACTAAATCTAAAAAAAGAAATTTTCAAACTGATTAAAATAACTAATTAAAAATGAAGCATAAGTTGTGTAAGAAGAATTGAAAAACTAGAACTGAGTTAGAAATTGAACCTGAATTGGACTTACAATGGTTTTATGCAAACTATAGATGATTTACTTACGGGTAGAACTATCACTTTGAGATTGCACTAAGAACACTTCTAAACGTACAAAACCCTCGAGAATACACTTAGTGAATTGGACTCAGGATGAAAATGAATTGATAAATCCTTCTTATAATAAGAAATTTGATTACCTGTGGGATCTATTACACTAAATTATTATGACATAAAGATGACATCTTGAAAGCATACAAAAGATTCTAATTTGCTAAAACTTGTAGCCAAATTCGCAAACTAACATATGTAAACGAACATAATGCAATTGCTAATGAGCTCAAAATAAAAATCACATGTGTGCATAACTACCAAATTGACCCTCACAATTCATACAATTGTTTATTCACATGAGTGATTTTCAAATGAAACAACCTTATTTATTCCACGTCATTGGACATAGGCAAATCACCAAAAGTAGCTTGTGCATGTCCCATAAATGAACTGTGCACACACCCAACAAGCAGTGCATTTTCTTTAAGTGATATGATGGCATTGCTAATAGCTAAATCCTCAAATTTAAAAGTCTAATAAAACTTTATTCGCAACAACATGATAATATCAATAGCTTAGCTAAGCCTACTAGCTACCCTGAATTAAAAAGCTCAATGAATCATGACAAGCAACATAATGGTATTGATAATTCAATTCTAATGCATTCATTTAGTGCAGATATTTGCATTATGATGATCGTGGAAGATGCCTCAAATCTCCAAAAGTAAATTATTTTATGTGCTTCGACCACTGTGCCAAATGCACAAATTTGACAGGCTAAGAACATTGTGCGAACTCAGATTACATAAGTTTTAGTCATCCCACTTTGAAGAGTCAACAATCACTTAAAAAAAAGAAAGACAGATAACTTTGAATCATTTTTTAATTCAAAACTTGTACATGCAATTCTCTCAATGTCAGTGACAAGACTTGTGCTAAAGAGATCATGTTAGATTCTTGTTTTTTAGTTTAATGCAATTGAGTCATCATTAAAGATTGAGAAATTTACATTCTCTATGATCCTCAAAAAATATTTTATCAACCATTTGTGACGACCTTCAAGACCTCTTCTTAAGAAAATGCATTTTAAAAAAAAAAACTATCGACACTGTTCCCTATCACAAAGCATAATAATTAGTTCTATAGACTGATGCTTTACATACAAAAATAGAGTTGATAAGATCTGTAATGTGATGAACAAACTTGTGATACCAGTTGCAAACATGATGCTCTATAAACAAGTGTGCAATAGTTGACAAAGTTCGATAAAAAAAAAATCAATAGTTCAAACACCTGATGACAATTTAACTAAAGAAGATGATATCATCAAAATAACTTAAATTTTAATAATATTGGTATGATACATCTTTGAGATTTCACTCATGTTCACTTCTTTATTTTCAAGAATGTAGAGCTTATGAATATGATAAATACCATCGGGTATCCTTTCCTATGTCTACATCCTCTCGTTGTAGTGAACTTTATGACTTGGTTTATTCAAATGTCTTTGGATTAAATCTTGCATTCCCTCATTTTGGTTTTCATTATTTTATTCATTTTATTGATAACCAAACTTGAGTTACTTTGGTTTATTTATTGAAGTATTGGTTATAAGTTTTTTTCATATTCAAGTAATTCTACAACAACAACAACAACAACAACAACAAGCCTTTATCCCACTAAGTGGGGTCGGCTACATGAATCCTTCGTCTCCATGTCTTATTATGTGCCAAATTCTCATTTAATTCAAGTATACTCGGTCATTTTTATATATCTTAACCAAGTCTTTTTTGTCTCTACCTTTCTTAACATAAGACAAATCTAATGCATCTACTCTCCCCAATCATCGAATCGACGCTTTATGTAACCATCCATCTAAGGTGACTCTAATCTTATCTCTCTCTGGAGCTACTCTTACTTTTTCCTGAACATACTCATTTCACATTTTATCTCTAAGAGTAAAGCCACTCATCCACCTGAGCATCCTCATCTCTGCAACACTTAACTTAGTCTCATGCTTTTCTTTTGGCCAACATTCACCATAAATCATTGCAGGTCTTACCACCATTTTATAAAATTTTCTTAAGTATAAACGGTATTTTCTATCACTGTGAGGATGCATTCTACACTTCAACCATACTTGAATTATACTAATAACATCTCCATCTATTTCACCATCATTTTGAACAATGAGCCTAAATCTCGAATCGTTCACTCTTTTTAATACTTATTCACCTAATATTACAACACCACCACTAGAAATTCTACAACTACAACACTCTATATATTCCTTTTAGATCTACTTAAAACTAAAACCTTGACTCTAAGGTTGACCTCCATAATTCAAGTTTCTCTTGGACTCCCTTTCTATATCAATAAGAAGAATGTCCTCAAAGCATACATCTTACATCTAAATGTAAATGCTAAGAACATCCATAACTAAATCAAAAGATAAGGGCTTAAAAGATCCTTCATGTAATCCATGAAATAGGAAAATATTTTGTCAATCCTCCTTATGTTTGGGAGTACGCTCTAGTATACATATTCTTAATGACTTGAATATAACTAATATTAACTCCTTTCTTTACTAGAACTCTCCAAAGAACATCTCTTGAAACTTTATCATTAGCTTTATCTAAATCAATAAATATCATATGTACATCCTTCTTACTTTCTCTATACTTCTCCATCAAACCTCTTAACAAATGTATATCATCCATAGTAGATCTACTTGACATGAAACCAAATTGACAGGGAAACTTTTGTATCACATCGTAATCTTTGAATTACTCTCTCCCATAATTTTATATACATTAACTTAATTCCTCTATAATTTGCACACTCTTGTGTCACCTTTATTCTTAAATATAAGAACCAACAAACTCTTTCTCTCCTCGATCTTTTTCTTTAAAATAATATTTTAAAGATTTATGCAAAAAATTCCTTTATCTTCTAAATATTTACACACTTATTGGAATATCATCGTCCTATAATTTTTCACATTTCATTTTCTTTAAAGCTTCTAACTTCAAATTTACTAATACGACGATAAGAATAAAATTTTTATTTTTATTTAGTATTAAATCTAAAATCATATTTTCGATCTTTCGTTGAAAAGTTTATCAAAATATCTCATCCACCTATTTTCAATATCCTTTCTAAGAAAAGTATTTTATGATTTTCATCCTTGTCTCACTAACTGATCTTTACTTCTCCATTCTTGGTTCTTATACATACATCTTTCACCTTCTTTAGTATCTAATTTATTATATAAATCACTAAAAGCTAATTTTTTTACATCTAAACCAAGTTTTATGACAATGCTTCTTATTTCTTATCTTTTCTTGCATATTTTGACTCTATCATCAACTATGTCTATTTAAAGAAGTTTTTCTTTTGATTTTCAAGCTTTTAACTTTTTTACTTTCTTTTTTCACATAACATTAGTTAATAACATCTCAAATTCTAAGCTCTTCTTTTAAAAAATATTTTTTATTAGTGTTCTTTCGCCCATCTAATCTTAGAATTTGATTTATTTTTTATCTTCCAATCTTTCATCTTAAAATCTAAAACTAATAATCGATGTTGGTCTTAAACTTTCACTGGAATGATCTTACAACATTTACAATCTATGATCTATTTTTCTTATTAAAAAATAATCATATGTGTTTTATTGATCCATTTTATAAGTAATAATATCTCATATCTTTTCTTAAAAATAAAAGATCTACAAAATCATAGCTAAAAGAAAATTTAAAAATATCTTTTTTTTTATTACCAAATTCATAACCATGAATACTTTTAAAATCTTCTACCACTATCAACACGTCA
The DNA here is from genome assembly GCA_021442155.1 of Cymbidium sinense. NCBI lineage: Eukaryota > Viridiplantae > Streptophyta > Magnoliopsida > Asparagales > Orchidaceae > Cymbidium > Cymbidium sinense. Next base: position 11,328,666 of record CM038228.1, read on the forward strand.
TTTAAATTTCCTCCAATAAATATTTTTTCTTTATCTTTGTATTAATCACTCTAATTCATTTCAAATTTTTTTTCTTTTTCCAAACTACTTGAGGAGCATAAACACTTATAATATCGATAATCTTAAGATCAACAATAATCTTTATTATAATTATCTCCACATCTACTAATATTTATAACATTATCTTTCAAATTTTATCTATGATCACACCTACGTCATTTCTAATTCGACTTACTTGAATATTAAAGTTTAAAACCTAAACTATCAATCTCTCTTCTTCCCATTTAGTTTCTTAAACAAAAATATTTATCTTCCTATGAACCATAATATCGATTAATTAATTTACTACTATCTATATTTCCAATTTCTTTTTGGACTAACTTTACCCACATCCATCTATAATGCCCGCTTATTTAACACCGCAGATGCGTCACGACTGATATTTTTTTTATTCAGAGACCATACATTACTCCGTGGGACCACAGAGGCTCAAATTGCCACCTCTCAATTAAAAAAAGTGATTTAAAGTGTCGAATTTTCGTAAGACAGATGGAATAGTAGATAACACTACCTGAGATTTCGCCTCATTTTATGACTTTAGATCTCGTTCTTTATAAAGCAAAAGCATATAATTATTCCTCTCAATCGAGAGAGAACTTTCGATTAAAAGTCGTTGGGTTCTTAGTCATGTAAGTGTAGAATTTAGGTTTATAAAATTCATTATATTTAACTTAAAGCGGATGGTTGGGAAATGATGACGCGTCAGATCTGTGATTAAATATCTCGTGGTGCTCCCTAGTATTTAGTGATGATAGCCAGAAGGATCCTTATCAAGAATATAGTTACGCCATCCAAGAAATCCTGTCGACTGGGGTAATGTTTTGTGGAGACAAGCTTAAGTCTTTAATAAGACTTTTGCTATCAAGATACTCTATGGTTCATTTCAAAAAAGCTATTTACATATAAAGCTACGTGATTGATGATATATGGGTCATTTGGCGATAATCACCTGGAGGACTACTTATCGATCATTTAGCTCTTCACATAGAGGCCACGCCGTCTTTGTGAGATTGTTTGAGAGTAAACATAGTTGTGTCTTGACGACTTTCACCTTTTGAGTTGGTTTTCTTAATTTGTCACTTTCAGCAAACAATTGCGGAAGGTGAATTGATTTTTAGCTTCAAGTTCTTTTCAAATTGAATTTCATTTAAGCATTTATAATTTGATGATTTATTTGATTTTATATTTACATTGACACTTTAGTTTGATTAACTCAATTTGAGATTGCAAACATATTTTTATGGTAAGCATCCCTTCCAGTTGAAATATTCATTCAACACGACTATCATCGGAGTGGTTCATTATTTCGCTATTTCAGATCCTGTCGATTCTATTAATTTAATAATGTAAGATCGATTGTTGTCATATGATAATTAAACTACCGATGTTTTATCGGGTTGAAAGATATTATAATAACATCATCGATTTTTTTAGGTTTTGTTAACGACTCTCTAAGACCCTAGAACGCAGATCCTCGCACTTGAATTTAAGCATTCAGTAGTGTGAATGTGTGTATTTGATTCAACATTAATTTAAATTTAAGAGATTTGTATAATATTACTTGTTTTAACAATTTATTGCAAGTATAAATTTTAGATAATTTATTTATATTTCGGCTCTCCCGTCGTCACATGGTTACAACGGTGGCCATCATGCCAAAAAGGCATGTATGGGTGGTATAAACACCACTAGAATCGCGTTCCCATGTTAAGAAAGACATGTATGAGTCTCAAGACTGTGAAGCGATATTCCCCACGCCAAGAAAGGCGTGTATAGACTTATATATTTCTCAAGTCAAACATTAATTTTAGCTTTATTATTGAATTTTCATTAAGCGGTTTATGAATCATGTTGTAAAAACATTTGGCGATCTGTGATCGGGAGGAGGACTTATTATGATGATCCGCCCACCATGCCAGAAAGCGTGTATAATTATTAACCACGCTTCTTTCCATGCCAAGAAAAGACATGTATGAGACTCTCTCGAAAGATTTTCCCCGCCAAGAAAGAACGGCGCCACTGCATGTTAGTTCAAATAATAATTTTATATCATAGCATGGAATACTATCAAGCTATGCAAGTCTCTCTATCGGTGTGAAGTTTGATCATTTCGTCTGGCATCGTCCCCGTGAGAGCTACTTGATATGCGCCACCACGCCAAGAAAGAGCGTGTATGAGTGGTATAAATCACGGCCGAATCTTCCCCGCCAAGAAGGCATGTATGAGTCTCTAAGAGCTTAAAATTTTCCTCGCCAAGAAAGGCGTAATGCGTACTTATACACATACAAACAAGTACAGTTTGCTTAAACGCTAAGAAATGGATCTATATAATCAACAAACACGCGTTTCCCCGCCAAGAAAGGCGTGTCAGTACTTATGGTCAAAACAGATTCGAAAGCGCGGTGTGCACGACGCGCAGCACTGGCGGTATTTATAGGATTTGTATTTTTTTTTATTATTTTATTTTCCACAATTTAGATTTTCATGCCGACATCGTCACATAGACAATATATATGTTGATTTAGGGTTTAGCAGCAACGCCGCAAATATGGCATTTGACCGCCCATTCGGCCGTCGGTCGCAATTATGCCTATTTTGATCAATTTTGGCGTTCTAAACGATGAATTCTGTCGTCGAAGATCATTTGACTGATTTTCGGCGCCGTCAGTGTGTTCCTCCGATTTCGAAGATCGATTGTGACCTCGACTTGACTTATGACTCATTCATGGAGGTTAACACACCCTAGCATTAACATAATGATTTAAATGATTCATGTCATGATTATTTCGAGAAGTTTTACACTGGCTGTCGACTGCCTATCACAACCCTTTGCATTTGGACTTGGGACTGACAAATGTAGTGTTATATTCAAGTAATTCTACAAAAAAAACAAGTTCAATTTTTTTTACTTTAATTTTTTTTCATGTTGACAGTGTTCTCGTATATATATGATCTTCATTTCACTCACTTTTCTTAATAATATTGGCATGATACATCAATCATCATGCCTCTATGCATCATAACAAAATTGTGTGCCTAAATGTAAATACTAAAATCTCATTGATGCTACTTGTATCATAATGTTTCATATAGATATTCCATGATAGTTTTGGAGAGATTCCCTTCTTACTGCTTGTTATTTAAAGAATTGTGCCATCTGCCATTCTAGTTAGTGCATGCCTTTTATTCATTTTACTCGTAGAGTCTTCTACTGTTATTCTTTTGTCCACTTTCATTGTCCACAATGTGCTTGAGCCATTTAGTGTATATTTGCTCTATATTCTCTTAAAAGGGTTATTGGTGCTACTATTTATCTAAGCATTAATCTTATATATTTGTTGATGTAACCTTTTTATGAGTCATACCCCTATCCTCTTCATTCCTCTCTTCTCCACTCTTTCACCTGTTATTCCCTTAACACCTCTTCTGTCTCCCGAAAACACTTCCCATTCCTACCATCCACCTGCATCTAAGCCCTCAAATATTGCTCTATGAAAAATATGTGACACTACATTAATCACTTACTACACATTTTTATATTCTTTGATCATTTATTTTTGTTTGTTTGCCTTATTTCTATCTATTACCTTCATTCCATAGACTTATCAGAAAGCTTTGCTTGCCATGGTATTGAGATTGGTCCTCTTCTTAATCATTATACTTTGGATATGGTTGCATTCATTTATAGTGTAAACAAATTTCATGTCGTTGAACCTTAGCTATTAAGTTTTATATAGATGAATCTATTAACTATGAAACTCTTTCTGGTAATGAATGGCTACATGGTTGCATAGCATCGACAACTTCAAAACCTTCTTCCTTGTTATTTGGATTAATTTTGTTTGTTTTCTTGTATTTCTTGCCATTAATCAAGGATGGTGTTTGTTTCAAGTACATGTCGATAATTATTTTCTCTATGGGGATCTCTTCAAATTTTTATATATGAATCAACCTTTAGAGTATGTTGTTCAAGGGGTGCACTAAGTCTACAAACTTTGAAAAACTATGTTTGAATAGAGACAAAGTCGTAGTACTTGGTTCGGCAAACTCTATAAGAGTCTTGCTAATATTAGTCTTTGAAGTAACAATTATTATTATTTTATTTGAAAAAAAAAAACTGTATGTATGCTGATGACATTCTTTTGAAGGTATTGCTGCTTTTAACATTGATAAAATAAAATAGTATTTTCATAATACTTTTGTTATTAAAGATCTAGAGTATCCAAAATAGTTTCTTGGCATCGAGCTTTCATATAATAAGGTGTTTCTTCTTCACAAATGATAGATGCTTTAGGTTAGTTCTGTCATCAGCCAAGTAAGACCTGACGGCATGAGAAGTCTAATAAAACTCAAGTGGATGTCTACTAAATTTGCCTGGTCTAGTCTGGTGAGCCAAACACTCAATTCATCATCATATCAGGGATGTCCTCCAAGTCAATCATGCCAGAAGCTAATGTATCTTTCAATCAATTCCTAAGTTGGTGGCCCAATTTGTTTATCATACTTTCCTGTCAGGTCATGTTCCTGTTTTTCATTTTGAAAAAAACTCACATGTTCTTTATGGCTTTTCAGCATAATAGTGTCTAGTCTTTATTAGCATAGAAAATTTTAGTAAAAATTATTTCCTAAAAAAATTTTAATTCAATTGAAGATGTTGATAAATCTAGAGTTTTCAATCTAATTTTGTTAAAATAATGCAGCACAAAACATAATCAACATTTGTCTTAACTTTCTGCATCTTCTATATTCTAAATTATCTAGTTATTTAGTTGTAAATTTTTTTATCAAAATTTAAATCATAACTGTAGCGTAAACTTTAAAAATGAGTTAGTTTTGGTTATGTAAACTTTTTGAATTTACTTTTCTATCATATGTCTCAATGAACTATCATATAATGAATTGAAATTGCTTGAGATAAGTAGAATTTAAAATTTGCTGTGAAGATAAAATCTGCTGTTTGATAGGTTGAAACACTAAAATGCTCACGACATTCTGAGATACTGTTAGCACCACTTTCTCAAGTAAAAGAATGCAAAAATCTGTTTGAAGATAGAATTTGAAACTGAATTTTAAAGAATTGTTTAAAATTGTTCAGATGCAGTGTGGTACCATTTATGTAGAATGGTTTTGGCCAGCTGATGCCTTTTAGAGATTGTGGGCAGAATTTCTGTTTTCTCAGAAAAGAAAATGGGTCTGTAATCTAAAGCAGAAGAGGTTTGTTTGAACACTTTTCCTGCAAAGATTCAGTTCAATTTTCATGGAGATTGATTCTACATCTTGATTTTTTTAGGTTGAAAGCTGAGTTAACAACTGGGGTTTTTTTTTACACTGCTGCCAAGATATTTTTGATGATTTGAAAATCACATTATTTTTCTGTTTGCCATGTGTTTCATGTTTTATGAGTATTTTCTTTCAGATGACCAGTGATAATTTACAGAATTAAGATATTGTCAAGAGCACATGGAAGAAACAACAGATAAAGATGTCGTCCATTAATTTTGCTCAAAATCAATTTTTCTCCTCTGATTCAAATGATGAGGAGATTCCTGGTTGAAAGCTCAATCAAGAGTTATGAAGGATTGATCGATAAGTTGATCATGGGGAGCAAGATTTGAAGATTTCTATTGTTTCAGATGCCACAAAGCCCAATGAAGTACAAACAGAATAGAGGCAGTTCTCTCATCAGACACATTTTGGAAGTTATAGTCAAGTTGCCTTATTCTTTATTCAGTCCTTGAAAACCACCATGGAGCTTCTGGAGTCCTTCCAGGATTGAGGGTTTGTGTTGAAATTCAGCTTCATCATGAAGAATTTTTTCAGTTTGCTGACAAAAGCTAGTTGATGTTTGGGAAGTTGTATCTCTTTTATCTCATCTCTTTGAAACTCTCTTGTGAGGAAGATAATGTGTGTTTAGTCTGATGTCATTGAAGTAGGCTGAATCATTTTCTCAAAAGCTTTTGATTCATCGTGACAGTCATACAAATCATTTTCACATTACCTTTTGTCATGGTTCACTTTCAGCATCCCACTATGAGATTCATTTTATTTCAGAGGTTCATATTTAAAACTCAAACTTGATTATGGTTATGATTATTTCAATCAACTTTTTTGAACATTCAATTACCATGATACTTGGACTTTTGCAGATTTTTTATTCAGTTAGCTAGTTGAGGATGATTGCAATTTATTAAATCAAGTTTCTTGATTGTTTTAGTCTATATAATTTATATTATCTCACCAAGGATGATATTGTATAAACCTAATTTGGAATGTTTGATCATGGTATGTTAGTCGTGATCATTCTTTGCTTTCAATTTTAATTTATGATTATTCCTGTTGATCTTCAAAATCAAACCTGCTAAGCCAGAAAACATAAAATGACATTTACATTGAGCCTATCTATCAATCCACTTGATTTTTGAAGTTTGATCAAAATCAACTTGTATTTAATATTGTCCAATGGTGAATTAATTTTATTACATTTCATTCCAATGATTCAATCATATTAGCTAATCCATTTTAATCTGATCATAGGTTTAGTTAAATATAACTTGATCAATACTCTTATGTTGTCATTTTAGCATAATTGAATCTTATGGTTTCAAACCTCTTTTTAATGGATTTCTACATATGTCATAGTCAACTAAACTAAATTACCTTTAAATTGTTTGATTGTTAAATTCTATGTCTGCATCCAATTTTGACCTATTCATATCCATCATGGCCAAATTGATTTTGAATAGTTTCATGAGGTCATCAGATATAATCTTATTGAGCTAAAGTGATAATAAATTTAGCTTTATGAATTTCTAACCTAAGTTGACCAAATTGATGCAATATGACCTAAATTCTCATATTGGTTAAAATTCAAGAGGCTTTTCCATTTTTATTCATTTTATGAGAGTCCATTAACTAGTGACCAACCTAATTAGTCCCTTAAACCCAAGCTATTTAAACTTCAACTTAATGAGACAAATGCCCTGATTTCAAGATCAAATTCATCAAATTCACCATGATAGTTGTATCAACTAAAGATAAATTTAACTCCAACCCTCTTTTAGCTCAACCTAACTTTATTTAATAAACTTTATTGATGTTTTGTTATTATAATCATGCAAAAGACTTATCATTGTAAAGAAATCCTAGCCATCCCTTTTGACTAATCAACTTGTTCACTATTTGCTTAACCAATTTGAGATTAGTCATAATTGGTTGGTTGATTAAGCAACATTCTTAAGTCTCTCAATTTAAAGCTCAACTACCCTTCCAAAAACCATCAACTAAACCCATCAAAAGCATTTATTATCTATTTTCTGCACATATGTGTATTCTTGATCTAATTTCAATTTTTGACGTTTAATTTTTATTTCAAACTCTTTAATTTGAAAATAAAAGTTTGATTGGTATGTTGGTTTCATAAACATTCTCATTATGATGTCATTTTAAATGATATATTATCTCAGAAAGATATATTGTACAATGACTAATCACATGAGACTCAGATAATGGTCATAAAATCTCGAGATTCTTCCCCTACTTATATGGTAAAAGTATGGTTTATTTCCGTTCGTTAAGTTCACAAAAGCTCATAGTTATACATCTTAAGAATGAGATTTTATCATTTAATAAATGATCTGTCTCCAGATTTCAAATAAACTCATTGATTATTTTAGAAAATCAAGTGGGATTGATCATTAGGAGGAAGTTATTTTAAACCAAAGGGAGATGGTAGGGGATGTTCACTAGAAATCTAGCATCCCAAACTATCATATGGTTGCTTTTATATTTTGAAATTTGAAAATTATATGTTTGAGTTAATTTTTAGAAATAAAACTTATAATTCCATGTAAATGAAATGCAAGATGAACTTTATCTTGAAAGAAAATATAACCTTGGATCCTAAATCATGGAGCTTTAGCCAACATGACTAAATCTAATGCAAAAATGTATATGATTTATCTCGAAGTAAACCCATTTGTTTGATTTGGTACCATTAACTCTTCTTACGATTTTAAATATGTAGGTAGTCTTATGCTTTGCAAGATAGTTATTATTTATTTAAGAAGACTATCTCTACACTCTAAAGAATCAATCATGATTATGACTTAATCTAATACAAATTAAATTTATTTTAATTTTTGACATTTTAATTTGACATAGCTATGGGATTTCATAAATGCAGAAGGTTGATTATGGGCCAAAATCGGTAATGTATTTTCACCATGGCTCTTAAAGATCAAGTCATTTTTCCGGCAAAGGTGGAACCATTATCAAAAGTGAAGCAATAATGGAGATAACATCCAATAAGGGGTTGATAAATCTTTTATTCTTGATTTATATCCTAGCTTTTTGGGTGAGGTTATGAGTTGTTTAGTTTTAATTTGAGTTGATTAATTGGATTAAAATTTATTTTTAAGAGCCTAATCACATCCATGCCATTCATCAATCAATGAAGAAACTAGGAAAATCATGTCATCACAAGCTAAACAAACATCAAATAATTTTATAACTAACGAAAAGAATAAGAGGCCGATGGTGGTACCATCCACAAAGAAAAAGAAGAAAAATGAGCTCTACCCTTATACAACCCGGATTACAAATGAATAAGTACAATAAAAAAGAATTCATGTTATGGGGGTCTTCATTCTTCATTTCTTCTTTTCTTCATTTATTTCTTTCTTTCTTTCTTTCTTTTGATTTTACTTGGGATGTGGCTTGCTCCAAGGCTTCACATGGTATATAAGACATGGTCTTATGACTAATGTTCACATTAATTCTCCCATAAAATTCATTCCAAATCTTAATTACAAAATTTACATTAAAATGGGAAAGATAAATTTAACTAAATATGTAAAATAGAGATTAGCTAAACATACTACACTACCCAAGTAGTTATATGAATAATTTAGACTTAGCACCTCACACATGGGTAACCAAGTCCACTCTAATTTGGATCATGCTTAGGGGTATAAGCAACCTACACAAAAATATTTATATTTTTATTACAAGCCCGCTAATCTCTGTGAAGACATGATTAGACTAAGATCTATCATCTAGTCTGCACATACCCCATCTAGTCTAAAATATTACATCATAAAATAAAATTAGGCATCAAACCATGCACCACCCTAATATAGAGCTAAAAGTGGTGACTTAGCCTAATATGTATGTCATTTAAGGCTTATGTGGCATGTCTTAGCTAGGCTTTAAGGTTGGAGTTTTGTAAGTGTGAAGGATTCAACTTACAGGGTGGTTTCATTTAAGTGATTTAGTTTATTTGTTAATTTTATTTGATGATTTGATTTGGATTGAATGAACCTACACTTAGTTACTAAATGTTGTAAAGAGAATAAAAGAAAAGAAAACTTATCTTTCATCACTTCCTTAAGTAATTTCTAAGGTAGATTCATTAATTATTTTTCTTTAGTGAATGTTTTATTATGTGTTTTAATTAACCCTAAGTTTAGATTTGGTCTAAATAAATCTATTCAATAAGAAAGCATCTTAGAATTAGTTAAGGTGAATTACTATCACATACACAAATATTTATTTCTTTCCACATTTGTATATCATGCATGAATAAATCCTAAGCATATCTATACATGTAATGCAAATCTTAGCACACCTAATGATGAATGCAAAGATTGTTTAAGAAAATTTGGATATTCCATGAATGCATGTTTTTTGTAGAAAGAGGACTCTTTATCCATTAATCAAATGCAACATGTATAAAAGACATAAGTACGATGCCATTATTTTTTACACCAGTGTAAGGTACAAGACCTATTTGAGAACTTAAAACAATCGGATGTCAGATGTTAATATACATAAATACATAAATGTACAAAAAACAAATGGATGAAGAATCATGCAAAAGATTTATGTTGATTTTGGTTGTATAATTTACATGTGTGAAGATCCTTCTTAAGTCATATCATGAAGTGCATAGGAATGAATTTAAGCAAGTGTATGTTCTTTTCAAATGAACTATACACTTTGCAAATCTATTCAAATCCTTGTTAAGAGAAGAGAAGATTCACATGACACATCTTATGTTATAATCACATGCAAGCTTATAAGTATTTATAAGTAGCATCACCCATTTATAATCTTTGATTTATGGGTTTTGAAAATAATTTTTGATTTAATAGTGATAATAGCCACTCATATTCTTACTTTAGCCAAAACATGTAATTTGGCATAAAGGAAATATTTTATTTAATTGATTTTTCAAAAGAGATGAATGCATGACTTCATATGACAAACAACATTTAACATGCTTAGAAAGAAATAAAATGATGTAAGCATATGATTTCATTCATCCTAATTAATTCCTAAAGACAATCTTGTAAAATAAGATCATTTAAAGTGAATCAAAGTTCTTTAAAGAGATTTTTATTTTTTGTTTTGAATTTGATTTGACTTAGGAAATGTGAAAAGATTTTATTGTTCTTAACTCATTTTCCCCAAGTTTAAATTAATTTAGTTTAATTTTAGGACAATTAAGTTGATTTTATATTTTGTTTAGGTTAAGGTAAAAATTAAGTCCATTAATTATCCCTTACCTATACCACTTTAACATAGTTAAGCAAACAATTATGAGCCAAAATATGATATGCAATCACATGGAATTTAAAACATCAATACACCTAAGAAATAAAAGGGCCTAATGCAATTGACTCACAATTATTGATTAATTAAGCTAAAGGGTTTTCATTAAGTACTTTCATAACCTTCCCACACGTGTGAGTTGGATATGATTTTCTCAAACTTACCTTGGGTTTTTGAACACCTAAGGATCTACCCAGCAAGAGATTGATTAACTCTAGATTGATTTTGAAAGTTTGATTAGACTAATAAGTAGATCATTAGTGGATTAATCCTTAATTATGTTTGGATTAAGGAAGGAAGGGGGTTTAGGGAATAACTTAGGAAAAATATCCCAAACCCATTCTATAAACCTCCCCCTTACTTAAACAATGTTTAATTATCTCAATTAAGGGATTAAATCACTGCTCATATGCTTAATTACTCTTAATTATATTAAGGGGTGATTAGGAGTTCATTAATTAATTTTCCTAATTAACTCATTAATAAATTTCAAGAAAATTAAGGAAGGTAAGTCATCCCAATAAATATGTCTGAGAAATTTGAAAATAATTAATTAAGTAATTAGGGAGTAATTAAGGTAATTAAATTTTAATTAAACCCTAATTCATGAAAATTTACTATTTAAAATCAATTTGAAATAATTTTATTAGATTCCTCTCTGAAATACCTTTAAAATGAACCCTCATTTATATATTTTTGGATTTTTCTACATTTAATTATGATTTTATGAAGTTTCTGTGATTAAAGGATAATTATAATATCCAAATTAATTAACTAATTCTGTCGCACCACGTGGACTACTGACATGGCCCGCTTTCCATGTGGCACGATGAGATTGGTTATTTAAGTTGTCACATTATGCATCGCATCAGCTGGCGATTGTTGACCTCATTTTTAGAATGAGCTCTCAACCCCTCCATCTTAGACATAGGACTTCTCTTGGACTTTAAGAGTTCCTTAGTCTTAAGACACATCTAGTGATTAGGTGGACACTCAACCTAGCCCTAGAGACTTAGAAGAGTTAGCCATAGGAATAGGTCATGCCTTAGGAGTGTTAGGAAAATTTGCCTACCCTTCGCTTGAACCATTCCTCATCTTGCTTCCTTCAAGTCAAACTCCAAATCAATCTTATTTGATTTTCTCTAACCTCCAATCAATGCCACATGATTGAAATCCAGGTTTGAAATCCATGATTGAAATCTATAATTGAAACCCATGAATGAAATTCCTAAGTCCAAATCTTTCTTAAGTTCTTAATTTCTCTCTTAAGGACTTAGCCTAGATCATGATCAAACCAATTCAAACTCATGGGACTTTTCACAACTCATTTATATTCTCATTTATATTCACATATATAAATGAAATATAAATACAAATCAATCAAATTAAATCCAAAAATTAAATTCCAAATATAAAATCCTTCTTAAGTCCTTAAAATTCCTCGTAAGGACTTAGCCTAAATCATGTTCAATCAATTCAAATTCATGGGATTTTCTCATAACTTATTTATATTCTCATTTATATTCACATATATAAATGAAATATAAATATAAATCAATCAAATATAAATCCAAAATTCAAATCCCTACTCCAAATTTTTCTAAGTCCTTTAAATTCCTTTTAAAGACTTGCTTTGGATGATCAAATCACTTCAAATCCTTGAAATTTTCTCATGATCCATTTATATTCTCATTTATGTTCACATATATATAAATTCAAAGAATCAAAACCAATCTCAAAAATCAAACTTAAATCTATTCAAAATCCAACCTAAGTCTTTCAAGTCAAAACCTTGAACTTAGCCAAATCAACTTCAAATCAAGCCAAACTTGATTTTTTCTTCAATTCAATCAACCCTACAATCATGAATCCAAATATAAATACAAAATTCAATCACTAAATCAAAATCCAATTCAAAGTTCAAACCCCAAATCTTTTCATGTTCTTCCTTTGAATATGAAATTGTCAAATAAATCAAAACCCATTTTACTTCAGACCACTTGCAAATGAATTTATATTTCAATCATAAGTCCATATACAAGTTCAATCCAACTCAAATCAAACTTTGACCAAGCCATTTGACCCACTTAGGCTCACTTGACCCAAAGTGACCTAAAGTACCCTTATGAGCCAAATTCTAATCCTAACAATTTGATTGAATCAAACTCACCTATGCCTCATCATGATCAACAATCATCATGGATGATCAATCAATCAAATTGGGTCAAACCAAGTCAACACTTAGCCAAAAATAAAACTAACATAGCCAAAATCCACCAAAGGAAAATTATTTGAAACCATTGATCTAAGTTCATTCATGAACTATGTTTGAACTTGACCAGTCAACATTTGAGCCTAATTTAATTGGGCACTTGACCCAAGTTGACAACTTGACCTAAAAAGTCAAAATATGTCAAAACTTGATCTAAGACAAATTGATTGAAACCAATGGGTCAAGTTCATTCCAAATCACTTGTTAAACTTGACCAAAGCCTCAATTGGCCAATTAGACCTAACTTAGCCCAATTGATCTTGAACCAACTTTACCTAATATTGAGCCAAATTAAACTTAACCAAAATTGATTGGAAACAAAGATACCAATTCACTTCATATGACTAATCAAACCTAAACCTACCCATGACCAAGCTCAAATAGGCCAAATGAGTCAAATTGGTCAACTTGATCCATTTGATCTAAATGAAGTCATATGAGCCAAACTCAAAAATAAACCAAATTGAATCAAACCAAAGCCACCAAAACATTTCAAATGGTCATATGAACTTGACCCAACTCTTGGTTTGACCCAATTTGACCAATTGGTCAACTTGACCCAAGTTGATCCATTTTGATCTAAATGGGTCAACATGAACCAAACCATATCAAATGAACTCCAAATTCAATGAAACTTGGCCAAACCTATTTTCTCAACATACCCAACATATTCAAATTCAAAATTAAGTCAAATGACCATTCTACCCCTAGGCCATAGAACAAATTTTGGTCAAATCCATGGAAAATTTGGTCAAGCCCTCTTCATGTCTACTTGATACCTTCCTAATAGGTCAATTAGACCCTATGGAGAGTGGTGCACCCAATCCAATCGATTTGGCCCAGTCCAAATTGATCCAAGGCCAAAACCGAGCACATGGTTCAAATTGGCCAAATAGAAAACTTTCCTCCACTCATTTTGAAGCACATGGGAGGTTACCAATCCACTCTTTATCCCAAACCAACCTTGTGCCAACCTCTAGCTCAAACAACCCTCCCAATTTTGGCAATTGGATCAAAATGATAAAGAGAGCTTCACCGTCCGATTGCCATAAGGGGGAGATATACTCCCCCTAATTCACTTCAATTCTCATATGCTCATTGTCGATTGAGTAAGGAGAGTCATAGAAGCATCTTAGAGTGTTCCTAAGTTCTCTGGAGGGGATTTGGAAATAGCCATTCTTGGTTTTCTTCAAGAGAAAATAGGGGAGCTCCATTGATTTCCAAATTTTCTCCACACACCAATTCAACTTAATTGCCTTTGCACACTCCCTAAGGGGACCAAATCAAGCTTACCTAAGCTCTCTCTCTCTCTCTCAAGTTCCAAAGGCAATGAAAGGCTCACCTAGATCAAAACTACAAAGGAGCTAAGGAGGGATTGGTCCATAGAGCAATCTACTCAACCTCAAGAGCTAATTCTTTCACCACATCTTAAGCTCCTATCAAGTGCCGGTGATCACCTCCGATGAGGTATGACATTTTTCGATCACTAGACTTAAGGTGTGTTGGTCCTTTGTGAAAGAAAGTTTAATGGCATGATGTTTCAACTTTTGGATGTGATATACATTGCTTGATGATGGTGTGTGCAAGTTTTTAGCATAATCCGAGCTCAATCGAGCTCAGATCTTGCTCTAGAACATGAACGGCCACCATGATTCACAAAGCTTGGTAGGGGTGGATCTCTGGTCATCCATTCACACGTTTTGGATAGACGGCTGAGATTAAACGCACATTTTATATCTGATTTATCTTTTAAAACCGTGGGGTAATTCCTGGCCGTCCAATCCTTGATCAAACGATGGATATCAAACCGATACGTGAGATGATGGTGACATTTAAGTGACTCACGTTGGCGTGGAAAGTGCATTACTCATGCATGTCATCATGTGGATTAAAGGATTTAATTAGGTTTTAAGTAATTCTAATTAATCCTCTAAGCTTTAAAAATTCATATCTCTTCAAAGAATTATTAGAAAAATATGAGGTAAAATGCCACTGAAAGATAATTCAACCTAGAATATTCTAAATTTGGTTTTAATAGATTTTGAATTGTATCTTTCTCTTATTTTGGATTTTAATGGAAATATTAATTTGCTAATTACTCCCTAATTAATCCACTGATTAATCTCAAACCTCTTGGGTATATTTTGGGGGATGACTTCTGCCTCCCCTAATTTTCTTGAGATTTATTGATAGCTTAATTGGGGGAATTGTAAATTCATTTCCTAATTACCCCCTTTATATAATTAAGGATAATTAAGTGTTTGATTAGTGTTTTAATCCCTTATTGAAGTTGATTAAGGTTTGATCTAGTGAATAAGAGGTTTAGGAGATAATTTTGGGGCATTTCCCCTAAGCCATTCCCTAAACCCCCCTTTTCTTTCTTAATCCTCTTTTAATTAAGGGCTAATTCATTAATTATTCTTAATCAATTTCTTAAAATTTTTAAAACTTTTCAACTTAATTAATCTACTTTGGGTAGATGCTTAGGTGTTCAAGGGCCTAAGCTTAATTAAGGAAATCAAAACTCAACTCATATGTGTGAGGGGTGTTTTGAAATTACTAAAGTTAAACCTCTTAGCTTAATTAACCATTATTCACGAGTCAAATTGTATTAGGCCCTTTTCTTCCTAGGTGCATTGTAAATTTAAATTTCTTGTGAGATTTTATGTGTCATTGGCTCATAATTATTTGGTTAACTATGCTAAGGTGGTGTGTAAGGGTTAATTAACACATTTAATTAATACCTTAACCTAATCAAAATCTAAAATGAATCTAATCATCTAAAAATTAAACAAAAATATCAAACACATGTGGGAATGGATTAGGAACATCAAACTCAACTCATATTTTAAAATTCAATCAAATTCTAAATCAAACAAAGATCATACTAAATAAACTTTGATTTACTTTAAGCTTTCTTATTTCATAAGATTGTCTTTAGGATTTAATTAAAGTGAATGAGTTTGTATGCTTTCATTACTTTAGTTCTTTCCCCAACATGTTAAATATGTATGTAATGTGGTTTCATGCATCCATGCTTTTTAAAAATTAAATTTAAAATGAAAATATTTACTTTATATCAAATTGCATGTGTTGGCTAAAGTAAGAATATGAGTGGCTATTATCACTATTAAATTCAAATTATTTTCAAAATATATGAATTAATTATCAAAACTGAAAGTGTGTTACTTATATCTTAATTATAATTTTGCATGTGAGTAAGATATAAGGATGTGCTTAATGTAGGTTTTCCTTCTCTTCTCTTTTAATATAGTTTTGAATAAAATTTGGCTAGATGTATGGTTCATTTGAAAAACCTAACACTTTCCTAATTTCATATCCTATTCACTCCTATACTATTGCTTAAGAAGGATACCTATGCTTGCACATATAAATTGCATAAATAAAATAAATCAACTAATATAAATTTTTGTATTCTTTTTTTTCCATTCATTTCTTTTGTACACATGTTTGTGTTTAAGAAAAGTGGTATATTAGTCTGGACAACCCCAAGGTTGTGAGACTTTAAGTAGCCCTAAGTAGGTCTTGTATCTTACACCTCTAGTTAATAATGACGCTGTACTCACTTATGTCATTCTTACTTTCATGTGTGCATATGAAAATTGGATAAGAAATCCCTTTTCTACTTAATGAAAATCATGCTTCATAAATGTTCAAATTTCCTTGAATTTGCTTAGCATGCATCATAAAGTGTGTTAAACATTCTTATTTGTGTGTATAGATATGCTTAAGACTCATTCATATGCATGGTATACATGTTGGGAAAGAAATGAAGTGATGTATATTTTGTGAATTTAGTTCATTTTATTTAATCTTAAAATATCTTTCTTTTTGGATAGGTTTGTTTAGAGTTCATCTAAATTTAGGATTAATTAAAACACTTAATCAAAATATTCACTAAAAAAAACCAAAATATAAATCCACTTTATAAATTACCTTAGAAGGAAAGAGAAGTTCTCTTCTCTTTCTCTTTATAACTTAGTAATTAATTAAGATTCACTTGAACTTAATCAAAACATGAAATAAAATCAATCCAAAATAATTAAATCACTTAAATGAAACCCTCCTCTAAGTCTGCTTCACACTTAGAAAATTCTAACTTAAAATCATAAAGCATACCACACAAACCTCAAGCACACACACATTATGCTAAGTCACCACTTTTTAGCTTTAGTTTAGGGGTGCATGGTTTGATGCTTGTTTATTTTGTGATATATGTTTTAGTTATGTTAGGATGTATGAGCATAGAATGAATGGGTAGGGATCTTAATCTAACTATTATCTTAAGGGATTGTGCTTAGGATGTAATAAATAAAATATAAAATGCTTTTGTTTGTGCAGGTTATACCCCTAAGAATAATCCAATAGGCCAAGTGGACTTAGTCACCCATATGTGGGGTGATAAGTCCAATATACACGCTTGGGATTTTGTGTGGTTTGTGTAGCTAACCTTTATTTTATAGGTGTTTGGTAGATTTGCATTTCCTTTTCATGTAAATTTTGCAATTAGGATTTTAGAATGATTCTTATGGGGATTATGATGAGCATTGGTCATAAGATCTCATCTTATACACCATGTAAAGCCTTTGGAGCATCCACCTTCCAACCATCCAAAAGAAAGAACCAAAGAAGAAAGAAAAAAAGAAGAAGAAAGAAGAAAAGAAGAATAGAAAAATGAAGCTTGAAGACCCCCATAATAATGAATTCCTTACTTAATTGTATTTAATTCATTTGTAATCTGAGTTGTATAAGGGTAGAGCTCAGCTACCCAATTTATTTTTTGGGTTTGTGTGGTGGTGTCCGACCACACTTGGCCTCTTATTCTTTTGCGATTAGCTTTATAAATTGATTGATGATTTATTTAGCTTGGGCATTAAGTGACATTATTTTCCTAGTTTCTTCCTTGCTTTATGTATGGCTGAATGTGGATTATGCTCTTAGAGATAAATAAATCTTCTACCAAATCTAATAACTCAAAATTAAAATAAAGAACTCATAACCTCACCTAAAGCTTAGGTTAAAATCAAGATAAAAGAATTAACAACTCTTTAGCTGGATGAGTGCTTCTTTTATAACATCATGCACAAATTCATTTTATTTCACTCTTGATTGGAGGGCTTTCAACTTTGCCAAAGAAACTTGGCTTGACCTTTGAGAGCCATGGTGGAAACACACCTCATCCCTTCTCACTGATTTTGGCCAATAATCTCATTTCTCATGCATTAGGCATATGAATCCTATTAGCCTGAGTCAAAATGATTATCCAAAAATGAAAATAAAATAAAATTTGAATTACATTAGATTTAGGTCATTTGAAGCATACCTTTACATGATCTAGTCTTTAGTGAGTGTAAGGACTTAGTCTCTTTCTAAATAAATAATATGATAGCTATCTTGCATAAAGCATAAGACACCTACATGAATTTATAGGAAGAGTTAGTTGGCAGCCACCACCAGGAGGTTGTAAGTCCAAGCAGTCGAGTGGTTTTCCCTCTCTTATGGAGGTAAACTAAAAACCTATTTTTTCCTTAGATTTAGGTCATGCTTTTGGCCCTCGCCAAAGCTCCCTAGATTTAGGTTCTTAGGTTGCTTCTCCCTATGTGGGCCATAAGCATAAATCCTCATCTCTTAAGCATTTCCATAATCTTGTGTTGTGGAGTCATAAGTCCTAAATTTCTAAAGAAAATTTTAACTCAAATAAATTAAATCAGTTTCAAAATGTAAAGCTTACTAGAATAGTTTGAGATGCTTTAGGTTTCTTAGCATCAGCATCTCCCACTTCTTTCTTTGTGATAATAACTCCTCTCTTTGATCAATCCCATTTGATCTTCCAAAATAAACTAATCGATTGATAGTCCTACCTATTGAAATCTTTGGAGATAACATTCATTTATCTTAATCGAGAGTATTCTTAAGGGATCCCATCCCTTAGGATGTAATTAACTATGAGGGCTTTCCCCTATAGGGAACTTAACTAACCCGGTTTAAAATAAACCTTGCTTTACTTTTCCATGTAAAGTAGGGGAAGAATCTTTGGTATATATGCAAACCAATTATCCTTAGGAATTCTTGTTGAGTTGATTAGGTCCATTGTAGGGTGGTGACCTCTCTTTCGAGATATACACCTCAATGTGTCATCATCACCCTCAATAAGAACATCTGTAGATCTACATGTTATCTCAACAAAAATGTGTATTTCTATTTTCATTTATCCTCTTCAAAAGATGATAGATGAAGGCGGGAATATTATTTCACCACAGTGCGGCAACATGCTTTCCCCTAAGCCATCCAATCAAGAATCGAATGGCTAAGGTTAATTCTGTGATTCTAAAGGATTTAAATCAATGGATCTAATCGATTTAATTAGGGACATCCATCCAAAACTCGCAGGATGGATGGTTCATGATTCATCCACTAGCTGCGGAGAGGAGGTGTCCATCCTCTCTTTTGCTTTGAGAGCTCACTAAGCATGGCTTAGGCTAGGATTTACCCCACACCATCAAGAGGTATATAGAAGAACATCCAATGGCTAGAATCTAATGGGATTATAATTTCCTTCACAAAGGACAAAATATTTTTTAAATTAGGATCTATTTTGAACAATACCTCACCAGAGGCTATCACCGGTGCTTCCAAAAAGAGGTAGCTTCGTCTAGTGGAGATGAAGCCTTGTTGAAAGTATCAAGCCTTAATTTGAAGTGGATTTCTCAATTGACCAAGCTCCCCTTCAATGGATTTCGGCTTCGATCGAGGTCCCCCTTCCCGTGGCTTGGAGACTTGGGAAACATTTTGGGTGAGCTCGACTAGCTCCCTTGATGGTGCTTGCAAAGTGAATTTAGGTTTGGTGGAGAATTGGATGAATTGGAATTCCCTTTGGCCTCCTCTATTTTGACTTTGAAGAAAATCAAGAAGGAGATATTCAAGAGGCTTGGAAATGACCTTGGAAAGTTTGGAGGAGCTTGCATTTGATCACTCTAGCTCAATTGAATGCAATCAATGTCGTTTGAGTTGGACTAAGGGGGAGTATATTTCCCCCTACTTGGATCGGACGACCGAGGCTTACTTTGCCATTTTTGATCAATCGAGGAGATTGATTTGGTTGTTTAGGCTATTAGGCACTCCATGTGGTTCATTTTTAGCAGAGGAGTAGAGGAGAGGGAGTGCACATGTGCTAAGTGAGTGTAGGAGGTGATCCAAATGACTAATTCCTATTGGAGGGGTCGGTTTGGCTTCGGGTTGGGTCATGGCTGACCCAAATCCATTTGGTCATGGCTGACCTAAATCCATTGGGTCATGTTCACCACCTCTCTCAGTGTCCAAATGGACCACTAGGAAGATGTCAAGTGGTCATGAGATGGAATTGGCTAAATTCAAGTGAATTTGGCCATAGGTTACCATTTGACCTAAGGGTAAAATGGTCATTTGGCCTTGATTTTGATTTGGGCAGATTTGAGATGATTCAAAAGTGGGTTGGGCCAAATTTCAAGTGATTTGGAGTTCATTTGGTTTGAATTGGTTCAATTTGACCCATTTAGGTCAAGTTGGGTCAATATGGTTAGGTTGACCAATTGGTCAAATTGGGTCAAACCATGGGTTAGGCTAAGTTTAAATGATCATTTGGAGCCTATCAGTATCATTGGTTTGGTTCAATTTGAGTTATATTTGATTTTATTTCATTTAGGTTCATTTTGGTCAAATGGGTCAAGTTGACCACTTTGACCCATTTGACCAATTTGGCCCAATTGGGTTAGGTCATGGGTTGGTTAAGGCTTGGTTGATCATTTGAAATATTTTTCAAGCTTTGGTTTCAATTAATTTTGGTTTTGATTTGATTTCAAGTTGATTTGACCTTTTAGGTCAAGTTGGGTTCATGATCAATTGGGCTAGGTTGGGTCTAATTGGCCAATTGAAGCTTTGGTCAAGTTCAACAAGTGATTTAGAATGAATTTGATCTATTAGTTGCAATCAATTTGACTTAGATCAAGATTTGACCCATTTTGACTTTTTAGGTCAACTTGAGTCAACTTGGGTCAAGTAGCCAATTAGGCTAGGTTTGGCTCAAATGATAACTTGGTCAAGTTCAATGATTGATTATGAACTGGTTTAGATTAATGGTTTCAATCAATTTGGCTTATGGTGGATTTTGGCTAGTTTAGGTTTCATTTGGGCTAAGTGTTGACTTGGTCAAACATTAGGTTTGACTTGGTTTGACCTAATTTGAGTGATTGATCATCCTAGGATGATTGTTGCTCATAATGTGAGGCTTAGATGGGTTTAGTTCAATCCAATTTGGGTTGTATTAGAATTTGGCTAAAAAAGGTGCTTTAGGTAACTTTAGGTCAAGTGAGCCTAAGTGGGTGAATTGGCTTGATCAATGCTTGATTAAAGTTTGGTTGAACTCACATATGGACTTATGATTGAAATATAAATCTAATTGTAAGTGATTTGGAGTCAAATGGGTTTTGATTCATTTGACAATTTCAAGTCAAAGGATGAACATGGATTTGATAATTGAAGTTTATGTTTATATTTGGGCTTATGATTGAAGGATTGATTGTTTGAAGAGAAAATCGAAAGGTTTGCATTGATTTGAGGGTGATTTGGCTAAGTTCAAGAATTTTACTTGAAAGGGTATAGGTTGGATTTAAGTTAGATTTGGATTTGAGTTTTGAATTTGGTTTTGGTTATTTGAATTTATACTTCATTTATATTTGTGAATATAAATGAGAATATAAATGGTTTATGAGAAAATCTTTTGATTTTGGAGTGATTTGTATTTAGTTTGAGCTAAGTCCATAAGATGAAATCAAAACGGCTTAGGAAAGATTTTGGATTTTGGAATTGATCATGGGTTTTAATCATTTGAGATTTGATTCATGATTTGAGGAAATCCATTGAGTTAGAATTGATTTAGGATTTGATTTGGAATTGATTTGAATTTGAGGTTGATTTGAATTTGAAGTTTGACTTGAAAGAAGGAAGTAAGGATTTGGTTCAAGCTATAGGGTAGGCAAGTTTTCCTAATACCTAAGGCATGACCTATTCCTATATCTCTTCTAAGTCTCTAGGGTTAGGTTAAGTGTTCACCTAATGTAGAAGTGTCTTGACTAAGGAACTCTTAATTTCTAGAGGTCTATGTCTAAGATGAAGTTGAAAGCTTACTCCAAAAGTGAGGTCAACAAAGGCACAATAGGTTTGGAGTGGTCGAGAAGGCATACCACGTGTGTGTTGGAGACGATCAACCACGCCGACGATCACAACATTAGAAATGATCTCCCATACTAGGTGTATAAAGAATAAAGCTTAGTGCAATGTGACTCTACTCATGTCTAAGATATATGAGAGTGAAAGGGGGAATCCATTAGGGATTAAGTATGTGAACCTTCCACTAGGGGAAGTAGGTTCAAGTCATCCTCTGGAGGATGAGAGGTTTGATTTGATTTGCATCTCGCTGGAAAGAAATTTGATTTGATTTGTTGATTTAGGATTTAGATGAAAAAAAGTGAACTCTCCATTAAGGGGAGCAAGTTCAAGTCATCCACTGGGGATAAGAGGTTATAAAATCTGTTGGGGGATGAGAATTCGGGATCTGCTTGGAATGAAAAGATTTGCGTCTCACTAAGGAGAAGCTAATTGATTTGATTTGTTTAATTTAATTCCACTAGGGAGGTTGGTTGATTTACTTTATTTGTTTAGTTTGACTCCACTAGGGAGGAGGGTTGATTTTGTTTCAGATTTTAAATTTTGAATTTTGAGATGGAC
Organism: Cymbidium sinense; assembly: GCA_021442155.1. NCBI lineage: Eukaryota > Viridiplantae > Streptophyta > Magnoliopsida > Asparagales > Orchidaceae > Cymbidium > Cymbidium sinense. The sequence goes on from CM038228.1 coordinate 11,351,392, forward strand.
CTTGTCATTTGATGGACCGCCGGTAGGCCATGTTAGCCTTGATTACTTTAGATTTACCAATCCAAAGGGTAGTCTACCAACCACAAAGGACTATCACCAAAGGGTTGCCTTTTAGGTGTGCAATAGTACTAGAAAGAAAGTATAGTAGACTTACATCCTCAAAGTAGGATCATCTAGGGTGATATTGGTAGCGGATGAATCTAACCTAGACTATTAGTGAATCGTTGAGGGACTTAAATTAGCTCAAAGATAGTCAAAATTATTTTCATTTTTTAATTATTTTTTATGGATCCCCTCATTTTGCAATGGAATGCACTGAGTAGGGGCCATGTTAGCCTTGGTCTACTTCAGATTTACCAATCCAAATGGGTAGTCTATCAACCACATAGTAGGACTATCCAACCAAAGGAGTGCCTTTCAGTTTGCAATAGTTAATTCAGGGAAGAAAGCACGGGACACACATCTTCCTGAACAAAAGACCATTGGGGTGATCGATTGCTTGTGCAACAAATTGAACCCGACCTAGGGCTGACTATTGAGTGAATGCCTCTGGGGGACTTAAATCAGCTCAAATATGGTCAAAATTAATTTCATTTTTAGTTATATTTGATGGGTCCCATCAGTTTATGATGGACTGCACTGAATAGGGGTCGTGTTGGCCTTAGCTTACATTCAGATTTATCGATCCAATGGGAGTAGCTTCCCGGCCGAGGGGAGAACTATCCAACCAAAGGGGTGCCTTTTGGTTTGCAATGAATGATTTAGGGAAGAAAGCATGGGGACTCACATCTTTCTTGAATAAAAGACCACTGGGGTGACACATTATCAAGGTAACATGCCAACCCAACCTAGGGCTACCCGTCGATTTGCGACAATTATGCTAGAAAGAATGCATATTAGACTTACATCTTCCAAAGCAAAATGGCCGCCGGGGCAACCTGATTGTGGCAAAATAGATTGAACCCGACCTAAGGGTGACTACGGAGAGAGTGCCGACCTGGGGACTAATCTCTACTCAAGCATAATCAGGCAATTTCTATAGAGAATTTTGTTGAAACAGTCCTGAAGATAGGATGCCTGCTTGTGAAAGGGGTTGCTAGGGGCTTGAATTCCTAATCTAAAAGCGAATAAATTTGTTTGTTTGTTTTTTTATTTATTTATCATGGACCCTGATCATGAGGGATCATGAGAAGCTTATATCTATCTCATTATGAACTAATGGAGAATCTATGCATCCTGAACAAATTCTCCAACCGGGGTTCTCCAACCAATGTGGGTGGCAACTAGGAAAGAGGGGCTATCCAATCCAAAAGTAACCCAGGTAGTGTCTAAATGGGGTCGCAAAGGACATGATCCAAGCAGAGTGCTCGCAGGGGAGGTGCCACTAAGGGCTTTATCCAAAACTCTAAAGAAGATTGTATTTATAGGTATTCGGTGGCCAACTCAAGAAAAAAGTGCAGGGACACATATCTACCAAGAGTGGTGTATCCACCGGCGAAGTCAGCCGCAAGATAGCAACATCAACCAACTTAAAGTAGTTTGCAACAATCGCCTAAGAAGAAAGCATCGGACTCACATCCTCCTGGAACCGATTGTTGGATAGTCTATCTTCGCTACATATCGATGACTAGAGATTAATGAGAATATCACTGGGGACTTATATCAACTCAAAAGTAGTCAAGAAAAAGGAGCCACTCTTATCCTAAACCTCATATACTGCTAGATCATGATGGCTAGTCCAAAAGAAAGCATGTAGACTTACATCTTATTAAATAGTCAACATGAGGTAGCTACTGGGTCGCACAAAGGAAGTCTACCAAACGGGCCATTGGTTTGCAAGTGGTCAAGAAAGAAAGCCTGGACTCACATCCACCAAATAAATGACCACTAGGGTGACACACTAGCAAGGTAGTATGGTAGCCTGACCTAGAGCAGCTAATGAGTGAGTGTCATAGGGGGCTTGCTCCCACATCAAAATAGCCCTAGACAAAAGATATATTTTTATATTTGTATTTGTGTTTGAAGAGGACAGCATGCTTCTTGGGTTATCTCACACCTATCCTAAAACACATTTAAAAGTTGATGAAATGGTGTCACGAATGGCGATTATGATCCCACTAAGAAAGGATGTCGCTTGGGTTCTCTTACACCTAACTTAGCTGTGCTAGTCGAAATAGGATGCCTCTCGGGTTCTCATAAACCTACTCTAGTAGCGCTGGGGGATTGTGTTTGATTTGTGTTTGTGTTATGAAAGAAGGATAAGATGCCTCTTGGGTTCTCTTACACCTACCCTAAACACATCATGATAGATTCACAAATAAGCAAACAACGCTTTGAAAGAAGAGAGTCTTTGATGAAGCATGAAATTTTTGATGATAATTATTTTCAAACATAATTTTATGGGTAATATTTCTTCAAATAGTGCCCATTAATTGGAAGCATCGGGTGTTCCCCTTTACAATCAATGAGTTGATAAGATCCTCCTTGGTAGGCCTTCTCTATGATAAAAGGGCCTTCCCAAGTGGGTATAAACTTGTCTCCCATCTTTCGACTAGTAATAATTGGTCTCCTAAGAACTAAAACAAGCTCTCCTACTTGAAAAGCTCTAGGATGGACTAGCTTATTGTGAGCTTGAATCATCCTGGCTTTGTATAACTCGAGACTTTGGCATGCTCGTAGGCATCTCTCCTCCAAACCTTCGAGCTCTTCTAACCAAAACTTTGCATCCTCAGTGATTTACTACCATTGCTATCCTGGATGGGAGCTGAACTTCTAATGGTAATGACTCGCATCCATAGGAGAAAGTAGATTGAGTTTGAGTTCGATGTGTGGATGCCCACAAGGATTCAAACAACTGCTCATGCCACTATCACTTATTGTCATCGAGTGTCTTCTTTAATATATAGATGAGAGTTTTGTTGAATACTACTGCTAAGCCATTCACCCTGGGATAGTAAATGGTGGAGTATCTCCAATTTATACTATGTCTCTAGAAGCTATTGATCTTGGTGCTTTGAATGCAATATCATTATATATAATTGAGGCACCCCAATATATATATGATATGGTTCCTAAAAATTGAAGCACATACCGAGTGTGACCTCTGAGTGGGATTGTCTCACTTGGAAAAGTAATGGTGGCGCTAGATGAACCGATGACCCTTGGAAGATGGAGGATCAATAGGACCCACTATGTCAATACCCCAACACTAAAATGGCCAATGAGGCCTAGGATGTAGAATGTTGGGTGATTGTAGGAACCTGTATTACACGATGGCATCTCCTAGCTACGCTCATGCACCTATATCATCAAAAGTAATATCCTAGTCTTGATCTTTGCTTTCATCTTCGCATAATTGATGTGCTTTGCGATAATGTATGTAATGATCTTACGGGCTTTATGTTTGTCTAAACAGCGTAACCACATTTGATCGAAAGACCGTCGGTATAAGGTGCCATCCACAAGAGCATAAGAGAGATCTCTCTGCTTCATCTGATGGGCTCATGATTTCTCTTGAGATAGTTTTCCTGTATTCAAGTAATCTATGAATGGTTTCCTCCAATTTAGCTCCTCATCTTTATTGGTAATGGCCACATCCCCTTCAAGAGAATGTCTCTTGATGAGTTTAACGTCAATAAGGGATAGGACTTGTTTGTTTTGGACCTTTATTGGAATGGACTCATCTTCCGGAAATTCTTTGGCGAGTTTGGCCAAAGAATTTGCTACTGCATACTCTCCTAGAGGAACCTTGTAGATGGTGACCTCAGGGATTTGGGCCAACAACTTCATGGTGTACTGGGACTAAGCTTAGTTTTAACCTTGTAGGACCCAACAACTGACCCGAGAATGTAGATGTTGATGCTCTTGACAGACACTATAATAGTTAACTTTAGACCGATAATCAAAGCCTCATACTTGCCTTCATTGTTGGTGCATGGATTGGAGAGATAGTCACATCACGATCTGGAGTTAAGAGAACTATTCCTACCCTTACCTTTCCTGGAAGAGTACATTATGGTTCTTCTCATTTTTGAAAGGAATCTGCACCATCAAAATACATCTCCCAATGGTGATTGTCAACCTCCCCTAAGTTCATGATTTGTTCATCAGGGAGATCATCACTAAATGGGGAATCAACAGAAAGTGGGTGTGTCGCTAAGAAATCCAAGGCTTATCTTTTTACCGCACGAGGGTACAAATGTAATATCAAACTACAAGAGAATCATGAACCATCGTGCCAACCGTCTGGATAACGTTGGTCATGTCATGAGATACCGCAGTGGATTGATTCTTGAAATCAAGTTCACCTTATGAGAAAGCATATAATGTCGTAACTTTTGGGATGCAAAGATTAAAGCTAGACAATGTCAATAGGTGGGTAGCGGGATTAGATGGTAGTAGAGAGCGTTCTCCTTCCCTTCATCATTGGTTTGAGCCAACAAAGTACCAAGGGAGTCATCCAATGCAGCATTGTAGAGGATAAGTGGCATGCTTGCCCGGGATAGGGGCTGTTAGAAATAATGACTTCACCAAATATTGTTTAATATCTTCAAAAGCATGCTAACACTTATTATCCCACTTGAACTTAGCATCATTTTTGAATGGCTTGCATATTCGCCATAGATTGGAGATAAAGTGTCTTAGATACGCCAACCACCCTTGGAAAGATCTGAGTTGAGTTAAACTTTTAGGGGTTGCATTTCTAAGGTGGCTTTGATCTTTTCTAAGTCTATCTCTGTTCTCTAGTGTCAGACAACAAACCTAGGGAACTTACCTGAAGCTACTATGAATTCACACTTTAGGGATTCATTTTGAGGTTGTATTGCCTTAACTGTTCGAAAACTACTCTCAAGTCAAAGAGATGGTCTTCCTTTTCTTTGCTTTTGACTACTATATCATCAATATAACATTTAACTTGATGATGAATGAGTTTGTTGAAGATCTGATTCATTGCCCATTGGTATGTAGCACCGATTTTAAGGTCAAAAGGCATGACCTTATAACAATAGATTCGATCGAGTTCAAAAGTAGTTTCTTTCATCATCTTGAGGCCATCTTGATTTGGTTGTAGGATGACCCATCAATAAAGGAGAAAGTTGCATTAAGATGAGGTGTCCACCATTACTTCTTGGTATAGGAAGTGAAAATTCATCCTAGGACATGCCTTATTTAAGTCCTTGAAATCAACGATATGTGAATTTGGCCATTCTTTTCTTAACTGCATGACACCAAGCAATCGTAGGTATTTTTTTTCCATGATGAAACCAAAGATCGATCGCTTGACTTCAAAATGACATGTTATTCAATTTCTAATCATCGCATCTAGGAGCTTGTTTGATAGAGTTAACATTAGGGTATTGCTAGTCCAGGATTTCACGCCGAGATAATCCATCTCTTCATAGCTCCATGCAAAGCCTTAAACTCAATAAATTAACTAAGTTCATTAGTTTCTTCTTCATTCAGTAGAGAACTAATGTAGGTAGGGCGTGGATTTTCTTTTGTTCTGAGATTGATTTCTTCGAGTTTATCGATAGTTAAATGAATTTTCTCTTCAAATTCTGGAGGTGCTTCTTTGATTTGAAGATCATCAGGATCATCTAAAGTTTCTAAACACACCCTCATAAAAGTTAGGTTTGAGAAGAACCTATCACTATGATTGGTGACAACTAAGCATCGTCATCTCAATGATCCAATATCCTAATCCTAGTGGTCTTGATTGTGCATCCAGCTTGAGATACTCCTCATGCTTGGACCATGTATAAGGAATCAAACTGTTCTTTGCAAGATTATGAACACAAGATGAGTACCAATTAAAAGATAATTCTATTAAATCTTTATATGAATTATCTTCAAGTTCTACATCAGCTTCTGGACTTGAGGATGATGATCCCAATAAGAATCTCTTTGGTTTGGCATGACTGATTCCTTAACTACTAAACTTTCAACTTGAGAGGTGAAAGTTATGCTTATGAATACATTCATGTGGAGGCTTATCACTTAAAGTGTCACCTCCAATGAAACTTGAGAAACGAAAGTGAGGTTGAGCTAAGTTTCCAACCTGCTAAGTCTACATAAACCTGATTTGAATACATTCATGATTTGCTTGGAGGCCTAGTCTTCATCACTGTCTGGCTCGAGTGTCACCTCCAATGAAACCTGTTGAGAGGGGTTGGCTGGTATGCTAATCACATGAGACTCATTCTCCGAGTTGGATTCTAAGTCTATGTGAATAGTAGGGGTACTCCTGTGAACTGGAACATAACCCCTGTCATCGCCCCAACCGTGGGGTCTTCTACCTTAGAATTGCCTCTGTCCGCCTGGAGTTGAGTCATCTTACCCATATGTCCATATGGTGGAACGAACTGTGAGTGGAATGTAACACGTGGCTCTACCTTTTCCTTAGTGTCCTTTTCTCACTCACTTGTACTTTCCTTTTTTTTTCTTTTCTTTTTCTTTTTTTTTCTTTTTCCTTTTTTTCTTTTACTTCTTTTTCTTCTTTTTTCTTTCATATTTAAATTTTGACCAAGTTTGTAAGAAAAGACATTTTAATTTTGAGGAAGATAGTAGGTCGCATTCTCATATATCTCGACCTCTCTAATTGAAAAATGGTATTTCATCTCCTTTGACATACTATTCGATTTCATCCACTTGGAACTTGATGCACTGATGAAGAGAGGATGGAATCATCTTGTTCTAGTGTATCCAAGGTATACCGAGCAAAGTAGTGAATGATGTATTCAAATCGATTATATAGAACTTGGCTTCAGTCTTCCAGTCACCTATTTTTAAAGGTAACACATTGGAGCATAAATCCCTCTCGCCTTTTTCATTGAATCCTCTCAACATTATCTGATCTCCTTGGAGTGCAGAGATTTCAATCTTCAAATAGGCAAGGGTCTTTAAACTCATAATGTTCACCGATGCACCTAGATCAACTAGATCACTAGAAAGTCTGAATCTGCCTATATCCAATGTGATGTAGAGGAGATGGTTGTGCTCCATGTCCCCCAGAAGAAGATCTTCATCCGAATGTGACTTGGGCTTCTCTTGAATAATGTGCCTCCTCTCCAACGCCAACAAGCTAAGAATATCTCTGGATCAAGATGAGCCTTGATTAATGATTCCCTCATCTCTTTGGATAAGACAAGGGCATCATATACACTTAGTTTAGCTGACAACTTTCTTAGGTGAGCGAGGATATTGTAATCAAGTCTAGGCTGATCCTCCACAAGCATATCCATGGGTGGAGCATCCTATGGAGGGGTTGTTTGCTCATTAGAACCAATGACTTATTTTCCCTTTTCTTGAGGTGTTGTCCTAGGAGGTAGAACCTTATAACTACGGAGGTTAACTTCGGTGATCTCTTGTGGCGATTTAGTGGAAGATTCTACCTGCTCGTCAGGCATACCTACAACTTCTCCTATAAGACCCTCGGAATCAAATGATTCCAAGTATATCTCAAGAGGTGAAATTATATTATTCAGAGAAGGAAAGTCCATATCTGAATCAGAAAGAGAAAGATTAGAGTTGTTATAATTATTATTTAGACTTAAAGAGTTTCATATAAGAGTAAAGTCAGACAACCCATCAGAAGTGACTCAGATGTAATTCAAACTAATTTATTCCTTGATTTCTTAGATTTAAAAGGAGGCATATAGTAGAAATCTAGTAAATTAAGTGGGATGAGGGATTTGATGCCTTCATTTGCTCATACAAGATGTCTACTAGAAGAAGAGCAAGTTAAAGTAGAAATGCAAGGTGTAAACCGGTGGAATGGAGGTGGACTGCGCTACTATCTCTCAAGCAGTATTGCTACGCTACAAGCTCTTACTATCTGTTGCCTTTGGCAAATTGCAACCTTCCTTGATGTTGAGGTCTGAGTCCTGCACTGTAAGGAAACTTTCTTGATTTTAGAAATAATCTTTTTTAGAAGTTTAGGATAAAGAGATATCCTGACATTCTTTTATTTTGATTTAGAGTTTGAACCCACACTCAACCATTTGAATATGTTAAGTGGGGCTCATTGAATTTAGGAGAGGGATTTTGAATGAATTGGAGAAGATATTTTGAGTTTAGAATCCACTTTCAACAAATTTGTGTATGTTGAAAATGGCTTCAAATATTTTGAAGAGATTTTTATGCTTCCAATGGTTCATATTTGAATTTGATTTTATGTTTGGGGACCCTTTATTTAAAAAATTTGAGTATGTTAAAATAGAGGGTCAATTGATTTTGTTTGGGATTACTCATTTAGAAAATTTGGGCATGCTAATGAGTGTTTAAAAATAAATTTCTTCTTTTGTTTGTTTTCCCATGATGTGTATCATGTGTGAATGGGATCTTTACTTAGAAAATTTGTGTATGCTAAATAAAGCCCAAATATGTTTGATTCTTTATTTTGATTTTTGAAAAAGGGGTCTTTACTTTAGCAAATTTGGGTATGCTAAATAAAGTTCAAATGTGTTTTAGTTTTTTATTTTTGAAAATGGAAACTTTAATTAGCAAATTTTGCATGCTAAATAAAGTCCAAATGTGTTTTATTTTTGTGTTTTGATTTTTGAAAAGGGATATTTGCTTTAGCAAATTTGGATATGCTAAATAAAGTCCAAATGTGTTTGTCTTATGTTTTGATTTTGAAAATTAGGCCTTTACTTAGCAAATTTGTGTATGCTAAATAAAGGCCTACATGTGTTTGGGTTTTGATTTTGAAAATAGGATCTTTACTTAGCAAATTTGGGTATGCTAAATAGAGTCCAAATGTGTTTGATTTTTTTTTTTTTGGTTTTTCAAAAGAGATCTTTACTTAGCAAATTTGGATATGCTAAATAAAGTTCAAATGTATTTGATTTTTATTTAGATTTTAGAAAATGAGGGTTTCTATTTAATAAATATGGAATGTTAAATAGAATCCAATTTATTTATTTTTTTTTTTAAAATGAAACTCATTTGACAAATTTGGGTATGTTAAATGGAATTTTAATGTATTTTTATTTTAAAAGGAGATTTCCATTTAACAAATTTGGGTATGTAAAATAGAAGTCAATTATGTTTTATTTTTCAAAGTTAATTTTTTTGTGTGTGATTATTGCTTTTTTGAAAAGAAGGAAATTCCAACTAGACACATGTGGAATGTGTTAAGTGGAGTTTTAAATGGTTTTGTTTGAAAATGAATCCATTTAACAAATCTAGATATTATGAATGAAGAGGCTCATCTTCAAATTTGTAATTTTTTTTTTTGAAAAGGAAGAAACTCCGACTTCAACATATGTGAGGTATATATTGAATGAAGTTTCAATACTTATGACATGATTTTATTTGGAAATGAAATTTTCATTCAATAAATTTGGGTATATTGAATGAGGGTATTCATTTTCAAATATGTACTTTTTGAAAGATGATTTTTTTATTTTATTTGGAAATAAAATCTTCATCCAATAAATTTAGGTATAATGAATGAGGATGTTCATTTGTGCTTTTTGAAAGGTGGTTTTTTATTTTATTTTGAGTTAAATCTTCATTCAATAAATTTGGGTATATTGAATGAGGATGTTCATGTGCTTTTTGAAAGTTGATTTTTTTTTAATTTGGGAATGAAATCTTCATTCAATAAATTTAGGTATATTGAATGAGGATGTTCATTTGTGCATTTTGAAAGATGATTTTGATTTTATTTGGGAATGAAATCTTCATTCAATAAATTTGAGTATATTGAATGAGGATATTCATTTGTGTTTTTGAAAGATAGTTTTGATTTTATTTAGGAATAAAATCTCCATTCAATAAATTTGGGTATATTGAATGAGGATGTTCATTTGTGATTTTTGAAAGTTGATTTTGATTTGATTTGGGAATGAAATCTTCATTCAATAAATTTAGGTATATTGAATGATGATATTCATTTGTGCTTTTTGAAAGATGATTCTTAGCTTTGATTTTTTTTAAAAATATTCTACATGTAACAATCTTGAAGATTGTTAGATGAGGTTAAGCTATGAAAATTTTTTGTGCAAGTATTGAACTTTTTGGAAAGTGCTTTTGAAAAGTGAAATTTTATGAAGGATTTATTTTTTGTATTTGTAGAATGAACCTTACCTCACATAGAAATGGTAAGGGAAGTTCAACAAAATTTTTAGTCATTTCTTTTGTTTAAATTTTATTTTCACTTATTGGGGAACCCAACAGGGGTTTTAAGACTTAGACGAAGTGAGGTCCTAAAACCTAAAGGATGTTGGCTTGCTTAGCTTAAGAATGAAATAAACTAAGTGCTAATGGAAAAGAAAGATAGTCTCAGATTCATATAAAATACAAATTCACTATTGATTCAAATGATCATTTACCAAAGATGGAGAGAGAACCCCCCAATGGAGTCAAAAAATGTGGTGTTTATTTTATTTCTCAAACTCTTTGCTAATTTGAAATTATATAGATCCATGTATTAAATGTTCCAAATATGTATTGAGATGTTACTATGTTATAATGTTCTATTTAGGACTTTATGAGAGATTCTTTTTACATTTTAGGAAAATAAAGTAGGTTTACTTCTGTTGTTTGAGGCAAGCCCCATAGTTAACATCTTAAGGAAGAGATTTCTTAAGAATATATTTTGATCAAGATTTCAAAGATAATACTATCAATAAATTGGTTATTTTGAAAAATCAAGTGGGATTGATCAAAAGGAGGGAGTTATTATTGAAACCAAAGGGGGATGAGTAGGGGATGTTCAAGATGCCAAGAAACCTAGAGAGCATCCCAAACTAAGGGCTTTATATTTTTGAAATTTGAAGAGAATTATATGGTTGAGTTGAATTTTTATTAGAAATCTAGGGCTTATAATTTTACAACACGAGATCATAGAAATACCTAAGAGGTGAGGACTTATGCTTGTAGCCCGGAAAGGAAAATAGAAACCTCAGATCCTGAATTTAGGGAGCTTTGGCGAGGGCCAAGGCACGACCTAAATCTCTGGTGAAAATGGGAATATGGTTTATCTCCACAAGAAAGAGTAAACCACCCAATTGTTGGACTTACAACCGTCTAGGGGTGGCCTCCAACTAACTCATCCTATAATTTTAAATACATGTAGACAAGTCTTATGCTTTGCAAGATAGCTAGGCTATTATTTACTTATAAAGAAGACTAAGCCCTTAAACACACTCCTTAAGAGACTAGATCATGAAGGGCATGAATAAATGACTTAATCTAATGTAAATTTTGTTAAGTTTTATTTTAGTTTTTGGACATTTTGATTTGACATAGACTATGTGATTTTTCATATGCCTAATGCATGAGAAGGTTGATTATGGGACAAAATCAGTAAGAAGGAGGTGTATTTCTACCATGGCTCTTAAAGGTCAAACCATTTTCCATGGCAAACGTGAAAGCCCCCATTAGCAAAAGTGAAGCAATATATTTTTTTATACATGATGTGAGACATAAACAAAGTTGCTAAATATTTTATTATCTTGATTTATGCCCTAGGCTTTTTAGGTGAGGTTATAAGTTGTTTAGTTTTAATTTTGAATTGATTAATTGGATACAAAATTTATTTTTGCCTAAGAGCCTAATTGCATCCAGGCCATTCATCAATCAATGAAGAAACTAGAAAAATCATATCATTCTTATTACACAAGCTAAACAAACATCAAACAATTTTATAAAGCTAGCACAAAAGAATAAGAGGCCAATGTGGTCGAGTACCATTGCACAAACTCAAAAAGAAAAATAGGTAGTCGAGCTCTACCCATATACAACCCAGATTACAAATGAATAATTACAATAAAAAATGAATTTATGTTATGTGGGTCCTCATTCTTCATTTCTTCATTTCTTCATTTCTTTATTTCTTTTGATTTGATGATGGATGTGTCTTCCTTTCATATAAATATAAAGACTTATGACCAATGTTCACCTTAATTCTCCCATAACATTCATTCCAAATATTAATTACAAAATTTACATTAAAATGGGAAAGGTAAATCTAACTAAACAGAGATTAGCTAAAATACCACACAACCAAAGTAGTTATATGAATAATGACTTAGAATCCCACACATGTGTAACCAAGTCCACCTAATTTGGATCATGCTTAGGGGTATAAGCAACCTGCACAGTAAGAATATTTTTTATATTTTTATTACAATGCCTCTTAAGCATAATTCCCTGAAGAAGACATGATTAGACTAAGATTGCCCTATAATCCAGTCTGCACACATGCACCCTAACATCCAGGCTAAAATATTACATCACAAAATAAAATCAAACATCAAACAATGCACGCCTAACATAGAGCCAAGTGGCTAATTTAGCCTAATGTGTTTTAAGGCTTATGTGGCATGTGTTAGCTAGGCTTTAAGGATGAAGTTTTCTATGTTTGAAGGATTCAACTTAGAGGTTGGTTTTATTTAAGTGATTTAGTTGATTTGTGGACCACATTTTTAGAATCCATCTTAGACCTAAGACTCCTCTTAGACTTTAAGAGATCCTTAGTTTTAAGATACATCTAGTGATTAGGTGGACACTCAACCTAGCCCTAGAGACTTAGAAGAGTTAGCCATAGGAATAAGTCATGCCTTAGAGGTATTAGGAAAATTTTCCTACCCTATAGCTTGAACCACATTCCTCACTTCCTTCCTTCAAGTCAAACTCCAAATCAAATCAACGTCAAACCTAAATCAATTCCAGCTTAATTGATTTTCTCTAAACTCAAATCAATTCTAAATGATTGAAATCCAAGATTGATTCCAAATGATTGAAGCCTATGATTGAAATTAATTCAAAATCTTTCCTAAGTCCTTACTCTCTAAGGACTTAGCCTAAATCATTCAAATCAATTCAAATTCATGAAATTTTCACAACCCATTTATATTCTCATTTATATTCACATATATAAATGAAATATAAATTCAAATCAATCAAACTAAATCCAAAATTCAAATCCAAATCAAAATCTTTCCTAAGTCACTTTGATTCTCTTAAGGACTTAGCCTAAATCAAGTTCAAATCACTTCAAATCCTTGAAATTTTCTCATAACCCATTTATATTCTCATTTATATTCACATATATAAATGAAATATAAATTCAAACAACCAAAACCAACTCCAAAAATCAAACTCAAATTCAATCAAAATCCAACCTAAGCCTTTCAAGTCAAAATCTTGAACTTAGCCAAATCAATTTCAAATCCAAACCCTTGATTTTTTTTTCATGATTCAATCAATCCTTCAATCATGAATCCAAATATAAACATAAACTTCAATCACCAAACCAAAACTCAATTCAAAAATCAAACCCAAGTCAAACTCATGTTCACCCTTTGAACTTGAAATTGTCAAATGAATCAAAACCCATTTGACTTCAAACCACTTGCAAATGGATTTATATTTCAATCATAAGTCCATATGTGAGTTCAATCAAACTCAAATCAAGTTTTGACCAAGCCATTTGACCCACTTAGGCTCACTTGACCCAAAGTGACCTAAAGTACCCTTATGAGCCAAATTCTAATCCTAACCAAATTGGATTGAACTAAGCCAGCCTAAGCCTCTCATCATGATCAACAATCATCATGAGATGATCAATCACTCAAATTGGGTCAAACTAAGTCAAACCTAAGGGTTGACCAAGTCAACACTTAGCCAAAATGAAACCCAACATAGCCAAAATCCACCATAGGCCAAATTGATTGAAACCATTGATCAAAACTCATTCATGATCAATGTTTGAACTTAACCAAGTCAACATTTAAGCCTAATCTAGCCCAATTGGCTACTTGACCAAGTTGACCCAACTTGATCTAAAAATTCAAAATGTGTCAAAACTTGATCTAAGCCAAATTGATTGAAACCAATGGGTCAAGTTCATTCCAAAATGATTGTTGAACTTGACCAAAGCCTCAATTGACCAACTAGACCTAACCTAACCCAATTGACCAAGAACCCAACTTGACCTAAAGGGTCATATTGAGCCAAACTCAAATATAAACTAAATTGATTGAAAACAAAGATACCAATCCATTTCATATGACCAACCAAACTTGAACCAACCTATGACCTAACTAAAATAGGTCAATTTGGGTCAATCAAACTTGATCTTCTCCTAGAAGATGGATGGTGACCATTCCTCATAGAGAAGAATAGGGAAGGATCATGAGCCATCCATCCATATATTTTGGATGGATTGCCATCAAAAGAAGATCCATGTTTTAACTCAGATCCATAGCTTTACGGCCATCCATCCTTGATCGATGGATGAGGAGAAAGCGCAGAGTCGCCAACACAAGTGCTTCATTGTGATAATTTAATATCAATCCCATCGCCATGCGGAAAGTGTACACGCTAGCGTCCACATGACGATTAAACATTTAATTAGGTTATTAAATTACCTAATTAATCATGAAAACTTCCTAAATTCATATATAAGCCTAGAAAAATTAGAAAAATATGAAATAAATTGCATTACATAGATAATTGAATATAGAATATTCTAAAAAAGATTTAAATGGATTTTGAATAGTGCTTTTCTCTGGATTCAAGTTTTATTAGGAATGTTATTTTGCTAATTACCTCTAATTACCCACCAATTAATCCCAAACTTCTGTGCATAATTACTGGGGATGCCTCCCTAATTTCTTTTGGGATTTATTGGTTTAATTAAAGGAATTATTCATTCCTTAATCACCCCTTAATATATAATTAATTAAGGGTATAATTAATGGTCAAACTCTGATTGAGTTAATTAAGTTATGTGAATATGAGGTTTAGGGAATAATTTTGGGATACCTTCCTTAAAATATTCCTTAAATCACTTTCTTCCTTACCCCTTAATTAATTTCATAAAATTCTAAAACTTTCCATAATTCAATTAATATATCTTGGGTGAATGCTTAGGTGTTCAAGAGTCCAAGTACAATTAAGGAAATTAAAACTCAACTCACATGTGTGAGAGGTGTTATGAAATTACTTAAAATAAACCTCTTTACTTAATTAATCTTTAATCATGAGCCAATTGCATTAGGTGCCTTTCTTTCTTAGGTGCATTACTGATTTAAATTCTTTGTGTGACTTTATGTCATATCATTGGCTCATAATTATTTGATTAATTATGCTAAGGTGGTGGTAAATGTAATTAACACACTTAATTCATACCTTTACCTAAGAAACATATAAAAATCATCTAATAATCCTAAAAATATACTAAATCAACAAACATATGTGGGAATGGGTTAGGAGCAACAAACTCACCTCATATTTATCAAATTAAATCAAATTCAAAATAAAACAAAGCCTTCCTTAAAAATAACTTGATCTGCTTTAAGCTTTCTTATTTCATAAGATTGTCTTTAGAATTAATTAGTGAGAATGTTTACATGCTTTCATCACTTTAGTTCTTTCCTAACATGCTAAATGTGTATGTCATATGAATTTCATGCATTCATGCTTTTCAAAAAATCAAATTAAAATGAAATATTTCTTTATGTCAAATTGCATGTTTTGGCTAAAGTAAAAAATATGAATGGATATTATCACTATTAAATCCAAAACCATTTCCAAAATCCATCAATCAAACACCTAAACTGAAAGTGTGTTACTTTATAATTATTTATAAGCTTGCATATGGATATAAATATGAAGATGTGCATAGTGTAGCTTCTCTTCTTTTTAGCATAGTTTTGAATAGATTTGGCATGTATAGTTTATTTGAAAAGAACATAACACTTGCCTAACCATTCCTATTCATTCCTATGCTATTACTTAAGAAGGACATCCACACTTGTATATAAATTGCATAAACAAAAAAAACAACAAATACAAACTTTTGCATCTTTCTTTTCCATTCATTTCTTTTGTACATGTGCTTGTATTTAAGGAAAGTGGTATATTAGGACAACCCTGGTTGTGAGGTTTTAACTAAGTCTTGTTACACCTTGGTGCAACAATGGCACCATATACTCACTTATGCCTTTCATACATATACATGTGCATGTGAAAATGGATAAGAAACTTTTCTACTTAATGAAAATCATGCATCATAAAGCATTCAAATTTTCTTAAGTAACATTTAGCATTCATCATAAAGTGTGCTAAACATTTTCATTTGTATGTATAGATATGCTTAGATTCATTCATATGCATGTTATACATGTTGGGAAAGAAAATGTGTGTTTTGTGATATTAATTCATTTTACTTAATCTTAAAATGCCTTTCTTTTTGAATATGTTTGTTTAGGAAAATCTAAACTTAGGATTAATTAAAACACATAATAAAACATTCACTAAAAAAATCAAATATGAATCCACTTTAGAAATTACTTAAGGTAGGGAAGGAAAGAGAAGTTCTCTTATCTTAGTAATTAATTAGATTCAAACTTAACAAATCACCAAATAAAATCAACCCAAAAACTAAACAACTTAAATGAAACCACCTCTAAGTTGAACATCTTCACACTTAGAAAACCTTAAAGCATACATACCACACAAACCTTTTAAAGCACACACATTAGGTTAAGTCACCACTTCTAGCTTTAGGTTAGGTGCATGGTTTGATGTTTGCTTTATTTTTTGATGATTATTTTTAGTCTAGATGTTAGGGTGAATGAATGAATGGTAGGAATTTTAGTCTAATCATTATTTCTATAAGGGATTGTGCTTAAGGGGTGTTGTAAAAAATATAAATACTTTTGTATGCTTATACCCCTAAGCATAATCCATAGTGGACTTGGTTACCCATGTATGTGTGCTAAGTCCAATATACATGCTTGGGATTTGTATGGTTTGTTTATAATCTATTTTGCAAGTGTTAGTTAGATTTACTTTTCCTTTTCATGTAATTTTGCAATTAGATTTTGGAATGAATGTTATGGGGGATTAGAGCATCATTAAGATTATCTTATGTGAAGCCTTTAAAGAAACCACTTCCAACCATCCAAAAGAAGGAACCAAAAGAAGAAAGAAGAAAGAAGAAGAAAAGAAGAAAAGAAGAAATGAAGACCCCATAACATGAATTTCCTTTGATTGTAAATTAATTCATTTGTAATCCAGTTGAAGGCTCTACCCAATTTGTTTTCATGTCTCACCACAAATGCCTTTTATTTTTTGTTAGCTTTATAAAATGTTTTGATTTTGTTTAGCTTGTATTAAGATGGCATTTTCCTAGTTTCTTCCTTTTTAATGTATGTTTGGATGATGGATTAGGCTCTTAGAAAAATAAATCTTCTACCAAATTAATAACTCAAAATTAAAATAAATAACTCATAACCTCATTTAAAGCCTAAGTTAAAATCAAGATAAAAGAATTAGCAACCCCTTAGTTGGATGAGTATTTCTTTATAACATCATGCATAAAGTATATTATTTCACTCTTGATTGGAGGGCTTCCACCTTGAGAACTTGGCTTGACCTTTGAGAGCCATGGTGGAAACACACCTCCTTCTCGATTTTGGCCAATAATCTTACTTCTCATGCATTAGGCATATGAATCCTATAACCTGAGTCAAATGATTGTCCAAAAATAAAATAAAATGTAATATGTTATTAGATCTAGGTCATTTTTCATGCCCTACATGATCTAGTCTCTTAGGAGTGAGTTTACTTAGTCTCTTTCTAAATAAATAACAACCTAGCTATCTTGCATAAAGCATATGACTTGCCTACATGAATTTAAAATCATAGGAGGAGTTAGTTGGCCACCAAGGTTGAAATGTGGGTTTGTCCTCTTGTGGAGGAAACCAAATACCCATTTTTGCTTAGATTTAGGTCATGCTTTTGGCCCCTCACCAAAGCTCCTAGATTTAGGGAGGTTTCTCCCTCTGGGCCATATAAGCATAAATATTCACCTCTTAGCATTTCATAACCTTGTATTATGGAATTATAAGCCCTAAACTAATAAAAAATTTAACTCAAATAAATAATTCAATTTCAAAATGTAAAGCCCAACTATAGATAGTTTGAGATGCTCACTAGTTTCTAGCATCGAGCATCTCCTACTTATCTTTCTTTGGCTTCAATAATAATCTCTCTTGATCAATCCCATTTGATCTTCCAAAATAAACTAATCGATTGATAGTCCTACCTATTGAAATATTTGGAGATAATGATCATTATTTTTAATTAAGAGTATTCCTAAGAATCTCATTAGGATTATTAACTATGGGGGGCTTGCCCTCATAGGAAACTTAATGAACTTTAAAATAAACCCTACTTTAATTTTTTCCATGTAAAGTAGGGAAGAATCTATATGCACCCATTGTCCTTAGGAGTCCTGAGGTGATTAGGTCCATTGTGTGGTGACTTCATCTTTCGAGATAGTACACCTCTCCTCAATGTCATACCCAATCACCCTCAATAAGAACATCTGGGGATCTACGTGGTGTCAAAATGCAAAAAGAAGTATATTTTCTATCTTCATTTTTTATTCTACATAGAGTGAAGATGGAAATATACATTCTTTTTAGAAATCATATAAAAATTCCACCATAGATTTTTTTGGCGTCTCCACTTGGGATGGTTACTCTCTCCATCTTTGATAAATGATCATTGTCTCCAAGTATCGACAGTGGGGTTGTACTTTTGTATGAATCTAAGACTATCTTTCTTTCCATTAGCACTTAGCTTATTTCACCCTTAAGTAAAGCTAGCCAACATCTTTAGGTTTTAGGACCTCACCCCATGTTGGTCATAAAACTCCCGTTGGGTTCCCCAATGGGTAAAAATAAAAATTGAATAAAAAAAGAATTAATTAAAGACTTTCTCCTTACTATTTTTATGTTAAGGAAAGGTTCATTCTAAAATAATAAAGACAAAATAAATCCTTCATAAAAAGTTTTGCTTTTCGAAAAGCACTCTTTCTAAAATGCATGTAATAAAATATTTACACCAAAATTTTTTTCTAAATCACCTTCAACTTGCAATCTTCATGATTGTTATATGTATGATCATCTTTACAAAAATAAAATTTCAACAATCACATTTTCTAGAAGCACAAATGAGTTTCTTCACTCAATTCATTTTAGTGAATACCTCATTTTCAAAAATAAAATTCTAACAATTACATTTTCTAAAAGCACAAATGAGCTTCTTCACTCAATTCATTTTGGTGAAGACCTCATTTTCAAAAATTTTCAATCATGTTTTCAAAAGCATAAAATTTGGAGATGGATGCATCCAAATGTATTGAATGGACATCTTTCAAGCAAAAATTAACTTTAAAATTCCATTCCATATGAGCTAGATTGGAACTTTCACATTTAAAAAAAAAAACACATATGAAACCTCTCCATTCAATATACCCACATTTATTGAATGGAGGTTTCATTTTTAAACAAAATCAATAATAAACTTTTAAAATGCACATATGAATATCTCCATTCAATATACCCAAACTTATTGAATATTTCATTTCAAATAAAAGTAACATTATTTTGAAATGACACTTAACATATTCCATATATGATTAGGTTGGGATTTCCTCTTTCAAAAAGGCAATAATCACACACAAAATATACATCTTTGGAAAATGAAATATAATTGATTTCCATCTTACATACCCAAATTTGTTAAATCGAAATCTACCTTTTAAAAAATCAACAAAAATAATTTTTTTTTCAAAGCATGTTTGAAACTTCAATTTAGCATACCCGATTTGCTAGAATGAAGTCGCCTTTTCCAAAAACAAAAATTAGAAACACATTTTTGGAATTTCATTTAGCACACTCAAACTTGCTAAGTGAAATCTCCATTCCAAAAAAATTTTCAAAACATATTTGGAACTTCAATTCATACCCCATTTTCTAAAGTGAAGCCTCCCCTTCTCAAAATCCAAAACACAAAAAAATTTTAAACACTTTCTTAGAATTTCATTTAGCATAGTCAAATTTGTTAAGTGAAATTTCTATTTCACAAAAATTCAAATCAAAATTAAAAGAAACACATTAGGATTTTCTTAGCATACTTAAATTTGCTAAGAATCCTATTTTCAAAAATTTCCAAAAAATAAAACACACATGGATTTCCTCATCTAGCATACCTAAATTTGCTAAATGAGAAATTACATTTCTCTTTTTAAATCACAAAAATGATTCACAAAAGAAAGCAAACAAGCTAACAAAAAAGAAGAAATTATTTTCAAATATCTCACTTAGCATACCCAAATTTGCTAAGTGAGTAAATTCCAAAAATCTCAAATCCAAAACAAAAATAAATTGACCCTTTACTTTAACATACTCAAATTTGTTCCTCAAAATCAAAATTAAAACTCAAATATGAACCTATGGAAGCATCTCCTCAAAAAAAAATACTTGAACCCATTTTCAACATATCCAAATTTATTTAAAGTGGATTCTACATCCAAAAAATTTCTCTTTCCAATCAAATCTCGAAATCTATTCTAAATCATTTGAGCTCGACTTAGCATTTTCAAAATGTTGAATATGGGTTCAAATTCTAAATTCATAATTCAAAGTCAACAGAAATCTGATCCAAATTTATTTTCAACATTGTAGACTCTCATTTGGTAGACTTTTGATTCATCTGGTTCAATTTTCGATTGTAAATGGTAAGTATGTGTTTACCTTTCCCCACGGATATACTTGGCAATCGAGCCGCTTCCTGATTCACGCCCTCATTCATTTCAAATGAGGTTTTGAGGGGGATTACCTGTGAGGGCACTCCCCTCCTGGCTGCAGAGCACGTGATCGGCGGGATGGTCATTCAAATTGATATGCCCTCGGACTATGATATTCCCTCACTGAAGAGGAAGGTAGTGGTAGTTCTTACAGTTAGCAAGTGTACAAGTGCACATGGCAGTGCTTGGATTATGTCTCGCCTAGTGAGGGCTAGCACCCACTCATTAGCACCTTCCAAGGGGAAGGCTCCCTTGATCCCAAGGATAGTCTCCCCTGCTTTCGAGGTCGGGTCTAGCTCTTACTCACCCCACCCCACCAAGACTCAGAGGAGGAACAAAAAATGCATGATTAAGAAGTACCATATATGCATCACTGGGAGATGGAGGCAGCTACATGATCAGTTATGGAGGAGTTGCCCACTCTGATTTTCTCGCTAGTTACAGTGAACCAATACCATCCTCTCTCTGGGTCTGACGGAGAGAAAGCTAGAAGGATCCCTACTTTACCTCCACCAGCGGTTCAATTTCAGCCCCTAGTTAGTCAAAATAAAAGGCCATATGCTCGCCTCCATTCGTTCTACTTGGGTTGGGGAAGACTAGGTTTGGGGCTGTTTCCAAGAATATCATCTATGAGAGGAGAGGGCCAAGGAGTCCCATACTATAGTTCATATCACTAGCTGAGAGAGGTGGAGGTTTGATCATTCTCACCATTCATTGAGTGCCCTGAGTTGGTGTCTACTCGCACTTCTCATGTTTGGTATCTCGGTTCCAGGCCATGAAGGCCGCATCCAGGGAGAAGAGGACCCCATTGGTGATTCGATTATGCCCAAGGGATCCCATTCCATCTACACCACCTACTGTGGCGAGACCGAGCTCTCCTGCTTGACCTTCTGCCCTAGTTGTGGTGTGGAAGGAATGGCGACTCTAAAGCATAGTGGTTGTCTCTTCACCATCACCACCGTAGTAGGATCTAGAGATGGTTACAGCAGTTGCAAAGGGAGAAGCTGGCAACCCCCATGATCATAAAATCTCTTAAGAGTGTCTCCCAGTATAGAGTTAGTGACAGTCAGGAGTGTATATCTTCTAGCAAAACTCACGGTTGATTCTCCTCAGCAAGGGAGTGTGCCTCATATACGATGTTGATCCCACCACTGGTCAACCGAAAGCATTTGGGCCAGTTCTAACAGATAGTTCTTTAAATGACATAGTAGCTCACTATTTCATGGAGAAGAAAGAGATCCTAGGATACAACTAGTCTAATGAGATGAAGATCAGCTTTGATCCTAACAAAGATGATTTGTTGGGAGACTTAGTAGGGGTTTACATGGTAAATACTAGGTGATCCCTCCTCAGAGAGCACCAAGCTATGGAAGGTGTTGAGAATGAGTAGGAAGACATATCCCACTCGGTCCAACACCTCCTAGCATAAACAAAGAAGAAAGACAAAAAGATAGATAGGATGGAGAAGAGGCTCGAGGATCTATTAGCCACTGTCTTAGCATTGCAAAACTAAGCCCCAACAGTTCATCCTACCATAGCTGAGACTAGTTAGCCAAAGTTGGTGCATGTCTTAGACCCAGCCAAGAATTTACCTCCAACAGAGCAAGGTAACACCTATAGGAAGAAAGGATGCGACTCTCCATACAAAGAGAAAGATATCGTCCATGGTTGAGCAGTGAAGGGAAGCATTGGCTCAAGCCCAAGAGGATCATCGCCCAAAGGTAGACCTACAGAGGAATTTGATGCAATCCATTATCATAAGGGTTTCATGCCACCTTCCTTCAAGAGTTTTGATGGTAGTGGAAACCCGAGGCAACACATCGCCATTTCAGAGCTAGTTGTTGCAACACTGATGGTAGTGATGCTTTACTCTTCCATCTCTTCATCAAGAGTTTAGCAGTGGATAATTTTGATTGGTATGCTAAACTTAATAGTTCAAGAAAGACTTTTGAAGTTGGAGCAACTCTTTATCAAGAGGTTTGTTGGAGCTCAACAAAGGGTCATCAGGCAAATCTCAGTAGCACAACACCGTGTGAGTCCCTTGTTGACTATTCTCGATGGCATAACCAGTATGAAATGTGAACCATTATCTGAATAGCATGCCATTGAGATTCTTCTAAAGAATATCCGCCTGGTCACCTTCATGCTTAAGGGCTTCACCAGCAAAACCTTTGAGAAATTAATCAACAAGTGGCTAGCTTGCAAGGAGAAGCCAAATAGTTACCTTCTCTAGATGTATCAACAAAGCCAAAGCTGCAAAAGGTATACGAGAAGAAGCTTGGGCATAGTGGATAAGGGAAGCAACCTAGAGATCGTTTAAGAGACCTCACACTTCCACCTCCTCTACCACCACGACTACCAGCCACAACAACCTCCATGGCTACACCTCATATGCCACATTATCAAAGATGAGCATACATATACCGCTGCCGTAGCTATGGTCCACCTACTCTTTGGATAAACTTAACAAGCCTTATTCATTTAAGAGGGAGGTAATTAGGAAAATCTTTAAGAATCTCTTAAAGAAGCCTGATTTTCAGCTACCCGAACCTAAGAGACTGGAGGAAGTGGGCAAAAGCCATGATCCTAATTTTTTCCCTTACCACTGTATGCAAGGTCATGTTTTGGAGGATTGTTTCATATTTAAGGACAGGCTTGAACATAGCTTCAAGATCGATGCTATAGTCATCCCGAATTAATACCTTGTGGAACAACCCTTTAGTTTCATTAGGGTAATCCTTGGGGATACCTATGATCCTTCCAAAACTAAAGAAGGTTGGGATATCTCCTTATCCAAAACCTCTAAAAGATTGTTCAAGATCAAGAAACTTTCCTTTGGTGCTCGAGTCAAACCTCCAACATCAAGGAAGGTTTGTAAGTTGCGAGCCAACTCAAGGAAAGGGGAGCTCAAGAAGCAGATATGTGCTGATAGCCAAGAGTGTAACCACCGATCGAGTCCAAGCCTCCAGTCCACCATTGCCTACATCAGACTACTCTACTTCATTTAGTTCTTCTTCTAGTAGACATCTTGTATCGGTGGATGAGGGCATCAAATCCTCACCCTCTTACTTTACTTGATTTCTACTGTACCTCCTATCAAATCCAAGAAATTAAAGAATAAAGCTAGCTTGAATTACATCTCTCGATGGGTTGTCTGAATCTATTCCTAATAACTCTTCAAGTCTAAACAACAACCATAATAACTCTGATCTTCCTCTTTTTGATTCAGAGTTGGATTTTTCTACTCTGAGTGCTATGGGTGATAGACTTGGAATCATCCGATTTTGAGGGTGTCATAGGAGAAGCTATAGGTGAGCCTGATGTGCAGGTAAAATATTCCATTACCCTGCCATAAGAGATCACTGAAGTCAACCTCCGTAGTGAAAAGGTTCTACCTCCTGGGGTAACACCTCAAGATAGAGGGAAACAAGTCATTGGTTTAGAGGATCAAGAAGCCCCTCCACAGAATACTCCACCCTTGGATATGCTTGTGGAGGATCGCCAAGGTGGACTACAATGTCCTCTCTCATCTAAGAAAGTCATCTAAGCTAAGATTATATGATGCCCTAATCTTATCCAAAGAGATGAGGGAATCATTAATCAAGGCTCTCCTTGATCTAAGATATGCTTAGCTCACCACTATTGGTGATGAGGCACATTATTCAGAAGCTCGGGATCACTTTCATAGATGAAAACCTTCTTATGGGGGACATGAAGCACAACTGTCCCCTCTGCATTATAGTTGACAAGGGCAGATTTAGACTAGCCAGAGTTCTCGTCGATCCAGGTGCATTGGTGAACATTATGAGCCTGAAGACCCTTACCTATTTGAGGATCGACATCTCCACACTCTGAGGAGATAGGATGATGTTGAGAGGATTCAATGAACAAGGTGAGCGAGCTTTAGGTTCCATAGTGTTACCTTTGGAGATAAGTGACTAGAAGATTAAAGCCAAGTTTTACATCATTGATTTAAATACTTCATTCACTGCTTTTTTAAGTAGGCCCTGGATACATCAAAATAAGATAATTCCATCCTCCCTCAAGCAGTGCATCAAGTTCAAGAAGGATGGGATTGAGTACTATGTCAAAGGAGATGAAAAGCTATTTTAGGTTAGAGAGGTTAAAATATATGAGTATGTGACCTACTATCTTCCTCAAAACACCCTTTCTCGTGAACTTGGACCAAATTAAAATTCAAAAGAAAAATAAAATTAAGAAAAAGAAAAAGCAAAAGAAAAGAAAAGTGAAAATCCAAGTGAACAAGAATGGGGAATTGAAGAAGAAATAGATTTGCACATCAGATTCCACCCACAATTCATTCTTTCATATAGACATGTGGGTAGGATGACTCAACCTCCACCGTAGAGGCGAGGCATAAATAGAGGCCCGAGGTGGAAGACCCCTAGTTGGCCATCACCCAACAGGTTATGTTCACTCATGAGTACCCTACTATTCACATAGACTTGGAGTCTAGTTCAGATGATGAGTCTAATGTGATTAACATACCATCCAACCCCTCTCAGTGGGTTTCATTGGAGGTGACACTCAAGTCAGACAGTGACGAAGATTGGGCCTCCAAACAAAGCAAAGTATTCGAATCAAATGCATGTAAAACCATCATGCAGCAGTTGGGAACCTTAGCTCTAACTTCACTTTCACATCAAAAAGTTAAAAGTTTAGTAGTTAAGGAAGCCCCTAAGTCTTCCAGTGATATGAAGCAGAAAAGATTCTTTTTAGTATCATCCTCCTCAAGTCCTAAAGTTGATGTAGAACTTGAAGAGAACTCATACAAAGAATTAATGGAATTATCGTTTAACTTTACTCGCCTTATGCTTATAATCTTATACAAAAAGGTTTGGTTCCTCATACATGGTCCAAGCACGTCGAGTATTTTGAAAAGCTATGGAATAATACAGGAAGCAAGCACAATCAAGAGCATGACTAGATTCGATAGTGAATGATTAAAAATTATTGCTTAGTGTTATTAATCATTTGAGTCTGATAGGTTATTTTCACACAACACCAACTTATGAGAATGTGTGTTTAGAAATCTCGATGATCGATGATCTCCAAATCAAAGATGCACCACCGAATTTGAAGAGGAGATCCATTCAACAACAAACAAGCTTAAAGAAATCAACCTCGTGATAGAAAAAATCCACGCCGATGCATACACGTTGAATGAAGAAGAAACCAATGACTTAGTTCTATTTAAGATACCGCTTTGCATGGAGTTATGAAGAGATGCCCGATTATCTCTTAACATGCGTACCACAAGCTAGCAATAGATCTAGTGCTAACCCTATCAAGCAAGCTCTGAACATGTGATTAGAAATTGAACAATGTCATTTATGAAGTCAAGAAACCGATCGATGCCGGTTTCATGGAAGAAAAATATCCTACCTAGCTTTGTCCCAAGAAGAAGAATGGCCAAATTATCAAGGCCGATTTCGTGGACTTAAATAAGGCATGTCCTAAGGATGAGTTTCCTCATCCTATACCAAATTAATGGTGGATTGCCTCATCTCATGCAATTTTCTCTCTTTCATGGATACAAGCCAAATCAAGATGTCACCAAGATGAAAGAAACACCCAACTCGATTGAATCTTTTATGGGTCATGCCTTTTGACCTTAAAAATGTCGGTGCTATATACCAACGGCCATGACTCGGATCTTCAATGAACTCATCCATCGTTGAGTGCTTGATGATCTAGTAGTAAGCAGAAAAGGAAGACCATCTCTTTGACTTGAGAGTAGTTTTTGAATTAAGATAATATAACCTCAAAATGAATCTCCTAAAGTGTGCATTCAGAGTAGCTTCGGGGAAATTCCTTTGTTGTCGACATCGGGAATAGAAATAGATCCTAAAATATTAAGCTATCTTAGAAATACCACCTCTAAGAGTTTAACTCAACTGATCTTTCCAAGGATGGTTGGCATATCTAAGATGCTTTATTTCCAACATATCAGAAGATGCAAGCCATTTGACTTGTCAAAAGGATGCCAAGTTCAAGTGGGATGACAAGTGTCGATGCTTTGAAGACATCAAGCAAGATTTGGTGAGCCTAATCCCCTATCCCTGGTGCCATCCCTCTAATGATTGACTCTTTCGCCTCCAATCCAATAAAGGGAAGGAGAGCTCTCTAATACCTTCATCTAAATTTGCTATGACTACCATGTCATCTTCTTGGTTTTGATTAAGCTTAGCTCTCCCATGCTGCATTCTATTTGATCACATCCTTTGCTACCCCAATTAGACACTACCCTTATTTTAGATTGGATCCTCCTTTCCAACCACCTGGTTGGAGAATTTATTGATGAGCATTCTCCTTGGTTCAAGAACCAGATAAGTCTACTTGATTTAAGCTCCTTCGATCTCTCAAACTAACAAATTCCATGATAAATAAACAAATAATTAATTCATGGATTAGAATTCAAGCCCCTTTTCCGCAGACATCCTATATTTAGGAGTGAACTCCTATAGAATTGCTTGGCATGAGGAGATAAATCGTGACTCACTCAGATCCTTATGGGTTCAATCTATTTTCCACAAGGTGTTACCCAAGTCATTCACAAGATATAAGACTATGATGCATTATTTCTAGATGATCAATAAAGCCAACAAGATCTAAGTCGATTTGATTTGTTGCCCAAAGCAACCGATCACCCCATTGGTCTTTTGTAGTGGAAGATGCGAGTCCCCAAGCTTTCTTTCCTTGAATTTATCATTGCAAATTGAAAGGCACTCCTTTGATCGGATAGTTATCCCATTGGCCGGGAAGCTACTCCCTTTGGTTCAGTAAATTTGAGATAGCTCTAGGTTGATATAAGCTCCTTCTCAGTGTGAACCATCGCAAACCAATGGAATCCATCAAAATAAATTAAAAATAAATTAATCTTTGACTATCTTTGAGCTGATCTAAGTTCCCCAGCGGCATTCACTCAAATAGTCACCCTACAGTGATTTGTTGCCAAAGCAACCATCACTAGTGGTTTATTTCTAAGATGTGAGTCACGCTTTCTTCTTAAGACTTGACCATTGCAAACCAAGGCATCCCTTGGTCAAATAGTCCTACTATGTGTTTAGTAGACTACCCCTTGGATTGGTAAATTGAACTTGGCCTCGTTTCTACTTAAGATAATCCATCGCAAAACCAACAGATCCATTTCAAAATCCAAAATTAAAATCCAAACAAACAAAATAAAACAATCAATCAAATCAAATCTTTTTCTCCTCGTGAGATGCAAATCTTTCTAGCTCAAAGTGATCTAAGATTCCACATTTCACCTTCCCTCCTTTATGAATGACTTGAATTTGTCTCCCCAATTGAGAGTTCACTTGTCTATCCCCGGTGGAGTCAAAACAAACATAATTAAACAAACAATAAATTGAAACAAATTAAACCCACTTCCCCAGTGGAACTTAATTAAATAAATCAAATTTCTCCCCAGCGAGATTCAACTCAAATTAAACCTCTCATCCCCTTGTGGATGACTTGAACCTGCTTCCCTAGTGGAAGGTTCACATACTCTATCCTAGTGAATTCTCCTTCCCTCTCTTATGTCCTGACATAAGTAGCCACATTGCACTAAGCTGACTTCTACACCTTGGTTAAAACCATCTGTAGTTGTGATCATGGTGTTATCAATCATTTGGGTCAACACTAATACGTGTTATTGACCTCATTTTTAGAATGAGCTCTCAACTCCTCCATCTTAGACATAGGACTCCTCTTAGACTTTAAGAGATCCTTTAAAACACATTGATTAGGTGGACACTCAACCAGCCCCAGAGACTTAGAAGAGATATAGAATAAGTCATGCCTTGGGTGTTAGGAAAATTTGCTTACCCTATAACTTGAACCACATTCCTCACTTTCTTCCTTCAAATCAAACTCCAAATCAAATCAACATCAAACCTAAATCAATTCTAGCTTAATTGATTTTCTCTAAACTCAAATCATTTCCAAATGATTGAAATCCATGATCAATTCCAAATGATTGAAATTCCAAGTTCAAAATCTTTCTTAAGTCCTTTAATTCCCTCTTAAGGACTTAGCCTAAATCAAATCTAAATCAATTCAAACTCATAAAATTTTCTCACAACCCATTCATATTCTCATTTATATTCACATATATAAATGAAATATAAATTCAAATCAATCAAACTAAATCCAAATCACAAATCTTTCCTAAGTCACTTTGATTCCCCTTAAGGACTTAGCCTAAATCAAGTTCAAACTACCTCAAATCCTTGAAATTTTCTCATAACCCATTTATATTTTCATTTTTATTCACATATATAAATGATATATAAATTCAAACAACCAAAACCAACTCAAAAAATCAAACTCAAATTCAATCAAAATCCAACCTAAGCCTTTCAAGTCAAATTCTTGAACTTAGCCAAATCAATTTCAAATCAAGCCAAACCCTTGATTTTTCTTCATGATTCAATCAACCCTTCAATCATGAATCCAAATATAAACATAAACTTCAATCACCAAACCAAAACTCAATTTAAAAATCAAACCCAAATCAAACTCATGTTCACCCTTTGAACTTAAAGTTGTCAAATAAATCAAAACCCATTTGACTTCAGACCACTTACAAATGGATTTATATTTCAATCATAAGTCCATATGTGAGTTCAATCAAACTCAAATCAAGCTTTGACCAAGCCATTTGACACTTAGGCTAACTTGACCCAAAGTGACCTAAAGCATCTTTATGAGCAAATTCTAATCCTAACCAAATTGATTGAACTAAGCCCACCTAGCCTCTCATCATGATCAACAATCATCATGAGATGATCAATCACTGATATTGGGTCAAACTAAGTCAAACTTAAGGGTTGACCAAGTCAACACTTAGCCAAAATGAAACATAAACTAGCCAAAATCCACCATATGCCAAATTGATTGAAACTATTGATCAAAACTCATTCATGATCAATGTTTGAACTTGACCAAGTCAATATTTGAACCTATTCTAGCCCAATTGGCTACTTGACCCAAGTTGACCCAACTTGACCTGAAAAGTTAAAATGTGCTAAAACTTTATCTAAGCCAAATTGATTGAAATCAATGGGTCAAGTTCATTCCAAAATGATTGTTGAACTTGACCAAAGCCTCAATTGGCTAACTAGACCTAACCTAACCCAATTGACCATGAACCCAACTTGACCTAAAGGGTCATGTTGAGCCAAACTCAAATATAAACTAAATTGATTGGAAACAAAGATACCAATCCATTTCATATGACCAACCAAACATGAACCAACCTATGACCTAACTCAAATAGGTCAAATGGTCAAATTTGGTCAACTACCCATTTGACCTAAATGAACTCAATGAACCAAAACCAAATATAAAACCAAATTAAATCAAACCAAAGCCACCAAAATATTTCAAATTCTCAAATGAACTTGACCAACCCCTTTGTTTGACCAATCAAATTGACCCAAGTTGACCCATTTTGACCTAAATGGGTCAACATGAGCCAAATCACATCAAACCAATTCCAAATCCATTGAAACTTGGCCTAACTTATTTTCAAACATATCAAATATATTCAAATTGAAACCCAAGACAAATGACCATTTTACCCCTAGACCATAGGGTAACCCAAAATCAAAATCACTTGGAATTTGGTCAATTCCTTTTCATGGACACTCGGCATCCTCTTAGTGGATAAAATGGTCACTAATGGACCTAGTGCACATGACCCAATATGTTTGGATCAGCCAAACCCAACCCAAACCCAAAACTGACAACCTCCTTTGAAAATGGCCACATGGAATCCTCCCTCCACCTTATTTGAGCACATGGCCACCTCACCCACTCCTCCTCTAGCCAAAAATTAATGTCATGCAACTCTAAATAGATCAAACAACCCATTGAATAAGGTAAATTGGATCAAAATGACATCTCCTTGCTTAGTCGTCTGATTGCTCTAGGGGGTGATATATTTTCCCTAATTTGATTTCATTTGCACAGTCCTTAATTTGATTGAGCAAGAGGAAGCTAGAGAGTCATTTGCCTCCCAAGCTCTCAAGCAATTCCTAAATTCCATTTTCTCAATTTTCATAGATTGAAAATAGGGGAGCTCCACTGAAAATCCAACTTAGCCTTCACTCAATATCAACCTAATTTCTTTTGCAAGCTCCATCAAGGAGCTCAATCGAACTTGCCTAAGCTCTTTCATAAGTTCCAAAGGTAAGGGAGGACCATTCTTGATCAAGATCAAGCTCAAGTGAAGGTGGACTTGACCCATAGAAAGATCCATCTAATCTCAAGGCCTCAAACTCTCAACAAAGCTTCATCTCCACTAGACAAAGCTTCGTCTCCACTAGACAAAGCTTCTCCAAGTGAATCAAGCATCGGTGAGATATGCCATTAAATTGAGCTTAATTTCAATGTGGCCTTATCTTTTGTGAAGTAAAGTGTCACCCCATGAGATTCTAGCCGTGATGTATCTTTTTAGATGGTGTGGGTTGAGTTTCAATCCAATCCAAGCTCAATCGAGCTCGATCTCCAAGATGGACGGTCCATTCCTCATGAGAAGAATAGGGAAGGATCATGGGCCATCCATCCGCATATTTTGGATGGACGGCCATGATCAAAGACATAGAGATCCATGTTTTAATCTTAGATCTTTTAACCTCTCGCCCTGATCCTTAATCTTGACGAGGAGAAAGGATAGCTCACCATGCATAATGATATGACAATTTTAATATACCCATCGCACATGGAAAGATGGCATCGTTCACATGGCATCGACGAGATTAAACATTAAATTAGGCTATTAAATCACCTAATTAATCATGGAAACTTCCTAAATTCATATCTAAGCTTAGAAAAATCAATAAAATATGAAATAAATTGTATTGAATAGATAATTGAACATAGAAAATTCTAAAAATAATTTGAATGGATTTTAAATAGTATTTTTCTATAGATTTAGGTTTTATTGGGAATGTTATTTAGCTAATTACCCTCTAATTACTCCACTGATTAATCCCAAATTTATTATACATAGTGGATGCTACCTCCTAATTTTCTTGGGATTTATTGGGTTATTAGGAATTTCTACCCATTCCTTAATCACTCTTAATATAATTAAGCTAATTAAGAGTATAATTAGTGGTTTAACCCTTTGATTGAGTCAATTAAGTTTACTTAAGTGAATATGAGGTTTAGGAAATAATTTTGGATACTTTCCAAGATATTCCTTAAACCCCTTTCTTCTTCTTAATCCAACCTTAATTAAGGGTTAATTCAATTACCCCCTTAATTAATTTCATAAAATTCTAAAACTTTCTAAGTCAATTATCTTCTGATGCTTAGTGTTCAAGAGCTCACAATTAAAATCAAAAATCAAACTCAACATGTGTGAGAGTGTTATGAAATTACTTAATTAAACCCTTTAGCTTAATTAATTAATCATAAGCCAATTGCATTAGGTACCTTTCTAGGTGCATTGCTAATTTAAATTCCTTGTGATTTTATGTCATATCATTGGCTCATAATTATTTGATTAACTATGCTAAGGGTAGGTAAGGGGTAATTAACACACTTAATTCATACCTTAACCTAAGCAACATATAAAAATCATCTAATAATTCAAAGAACAAACTAAATCAACAAAATATGTGAGAATTGGTTAGGAGCAGCAAACTCACCTCATATTTCTCAAATTAAATCAAACTTAAAATAAAACCAAACCTTCCTTAAAAATAACTTGATTTGCTTTAAGCTTTCTTATTTCATAAGTTTGTCTTTAGAAATTAATTAGGGTGAATGTGTTTACATGCTTTCATCACTTTAGTTCTTTCCTAACATGCTAAATGTGTATGTCATATGAATTGCATGCATTCATGCTTTTTAAAAATCAAATTGAAAATGAAATATTTTCTTTATTATAAATTACATGTTTTGGCTAAAGTAAAAAATATGAATGGCTATTATCACTACTAAATCCAAAACTATTTTTAAAATCTATAAATCAAACACCTAAAACTGAAAGTGTGCTACTTATAATTATTTATGTTTGCATGTGGATATAAATATGAAGATAGCATAGTGTGGTTTTCTCTTCTTTTCTTTAGTATAGTTTTGAATAGATTTGGCAAAGTGTATAGTTCATTTGAAAAGAACACAACACTTGCCTAACTCTATTCCTATCCATCCTATACTATTACTTAAGAAGGACATCCACACTTGTATATGTAAATTGCATAAATAAAATAGACAAATAAACTTTTTTTTGCATCTTTCTTTTTCCATTCATTTTTTTGTACATGTGTTTGTATTTAAGAAAGTGGTATATTAGTCCGACAACCCGGTTGAGTTTTAAGTAGCCCTAAGTAGGTCTTGTACCTTACACCCCTGGTGCTAACAATGGATGTCATACTCACTTATGCATTTTATACATATACATGTGCATGTGAATAATGGATAAAAGAAACTCCTCTTTTCTACTTAATGAAAATCATGCCTCATAAAGCATTCAAATTTTCTTAAGTAACATTTCCTAGCATTCATCATAAAATTATGCTGAACATTTCTATTTATATGTATAGATATGCTTAAGATTCATTCATATGCATGTTATACATATTGGGAAAGAAATGAAGTGATGTGTGTTTTGTGATATTAATTCACTTTACTTAATATTAAAATACCTTTCTTTTGAATTAGTTTGTTTAGGGAAAAATATAAATTTAGGATTAAATAAAACACATAATAAAATATTCACTAAATAAAAATTAAATATTAATCCACTTTAGAAATTACTTAGGGTAGGGAAGGAAAGAGAAGTTATCTTCTCTTTTCCCTCTCTTTAAAACTTAGTAATTAATTATAGGTTCATTAGACTTAAGAAAATCACCAAATAAAAATCACCCAAATCAACTAAACAACTTAAATGAAACCACCCTCTAAGTTGAACATCTTTACACTTAGAAATCTAAACCTTAGAGCCATAACTAAGCATACAACACAAACCTTTTAAAGCACACATATTAGGCTAAGTCACCACTTCTAGCTATAGGTTAGGGTAGTGCATGACTTGATGTTTGCTTTTATTTTGTGATGTATTGTTTATAGTCTGGATGTTAGGGTGTATGTGCCTAGAATCAATGGTAGGACGACTTAGTCTAATCATTATTTTTCTGTAGGGGATTATGCTTAAGGGGTGCTGTAATAAAAATATAAATGCTTTTGATGTGAACATGCTTATACCCCTAATCATAATCCAATAGGCCAGGTGGACTTGGTCACCCATGTAAGCTAAGTCCAATATACATGCATGGGATTTATATGGTTTGTTAGAATCTCTATTTTGCATGTTAGTTAGATTTACTTTTCCTTTTCATGTATTTTGCAATTAGATTTTGGAATGAATGTTATGGGGATTAGATGAGCATTGGTCATAAGATCTTATGTACCATGTGAAGCCTTTGGAGCAACTATCTTCCAACCAAGGAACCAAAAAGAAGAAAGAAGAAAGAAGAAAAAAGAAGAAAGAAGAAATGAAGACCCCTATAACATGAATTTTACTTGATTGTAAATTAATCCATTTGTAATCTAGGTTGTATAAGGGTAGAGCTCACTACCCAATTTATTTTATGTTTGTGCAGTCCCACCATAAATTTTATTTTATTTTAGCGTTATAAAATGTTTGATATTTTATTTTTCTTGTGCATTAAGATGACATATTTTTCTAGTTTCTTTCATGCTTGATGTATGGCCTGGATGACGATTAGGCTCTTAAAAAAATAAATCTTCTACCAAATTAAACAACTCAAAATTAAATATAAACAACTTGTAACCTCATTTAAAACCTAAGTTAAAATCAAGATAAAAGAATTAACAACCCCTTGGTTGGATGAGTATTTCTTTTATAACATCATGCATAAAAGCATATTGTTTCACTCTTGATTGGAGGGCTTCCACCTTTGCTATAGAACTTGGCTTGACCTTTAAGAGTCATGATGGAACACAGATTTTGGCCCATAATATCACTTCTCATGCATTAGCATATGAATCTATAAGCCTGAGTTAA
Source organism: Cymbidium sinense (assembly GCA_021442155.1). Classification (NCBI taxonomy): domain Eukaryota; kingdom Viridiplantae; phylum Streptophyta; class Magnoliopsida; order Asparagales; family Orchidaceae; genus Cymbidium; species Cymbidium sinense. The sequence continues at coordinate 11,386,080 of CM038228.1, forward strand.
ATGATTGTTCAAAAAAGAAAGTAAAATGTAATATATTTTTCATTAGATCTAGGTCATTTTTCATGCCTATACATGATATAGTATCTTAGGGAGTGAGTTTAAGGACTTAGTCTCTTTCTAAATAAACAACAGTTTAGCTATCTTGCGTAAAATATATGACTTGCCTACATGAATTTAAAATCATAGGAGGAGTTAGTTGGCGGCCACCCCCAGGAAGTTGTAAGTCCAAGCAGCCGGGTGGTTTGTCCTCTCTTGTGGAGACAAACCAAATATTTATTTTCACCGTAGATTTAGGTCATACTTTTGGCCTTCGCCAAAGCTCCCTAGATTTAGGTTCTGAGGTTACTTCTCCCTTCTATGGGTTATAAGCATAAATCCTCACCTATTAGGCCTTTCCATAACCATGTATTATGGAATTATAAGCCCTAAACTTCTAATAAAAATTCAACTCAAATAAATAATTTAATTTCAAAAATATAAAGCCCAACTATAGGATAGTTTGAGATGCTCACTAGGTTTTCTAGCATCGTGAGCATCTCCTACTTATCTTTTATTTGGCTTCAATAATAACTCTCTCTCTCTCTCTTTGATCAATCTCATTTGATCTTTCAAAATGAATTAATCGATTTATTGTCCTACCTATTGAAATATTTGGAGACAACGATCATTGACCTTAATCGAGAGTATTCCTAAGGAATCTCCTTACTTAGAATGTATTTAACTATGGGAGCTTGCCCCTGTAGGGAACTTAACAAACCCGATTTAAAATAGACCCTACTTTACTTTTCCATGTAAAGTAGGGGAAGAATATTTGGAACATATGCAAACCCATTGTCCTTAGGAGTCCTTGTTGAGGTGATTAGGTCCATTGTAGGATGGTGACTTCTATCTTTCGAGATAGTACACCTCTCCTCAATGTTGTACCCGATCACCCTCAATAAGAACATCTACGGATCTACATGATATCCAAAAATGCATAAAAAGAGAGTATATTTCTACTTTCATTTTATTCCACATAGAGTGAAGATGGAAGTATACATTCTTTTTAGAAATCATATGAAAATTTCACCATAATTTATTAATTTTATTTGATGATTTGATTTGGTTTGAATGAACCTACACTTAGTTACTAAATATTGTAAAGAGAATAAAAGATAAGAGAACTTCTCTTTTATCCCTACCTTAAGCAATTTATAAGATAGATTCATTAATTATTTTTCTTTAATGAATATTTTATTATGTGTTTAATTAACCTTAAGTTTAGATTTACTCTAAATAAACCTATTCAATAAGAAAGAAATCTTAGGATTAGCTAAGATGAATTACTATCACATAACACACAACCATTTATTTCTTTCCAACATGTATATCATGCATATGAATAAATCCTAAGTATATATATAAATGCAATGCAAATCTTAGCACACCTTAATGATGAATGTAAAGAGATGTTATTTAAAAAAATTTGGATATTCCATGAATGCATGTTTTTATTAAGTAGAAAAGAGGGACTCTTTTATCCATTAATTAAATACATATATATATATATATAAGACATAAGTGAGTACGGCGCCATTATTTTCTACACCAAGGGTGTAAGGTACAAGATCTACTTGGGGCTACTTAAAGCCTCGCAATCCTAGGATGTCCAGACTAATATATCACTTTTCTTAAATACATGAAAATGTGCAAAAGGAAATAAATGGATGAAGAATCATGCAAAAGATTTATGTTTGATTTTGATTGTATAATTTATATGTGTAATGTGAAGATCCTTCTTAAGCCATAACATAGAAATGCATAGAAATGAATATAAGCAAGTGTTATGTTCTTTTCAAATAAACTATACACTTTGCAAATCTTATTTAAATTCATGTTAAGAGAAGAGAAGAAAATCACATGAAACACATCTTATGTTATAACCACATGCAAGCTTATAAGTATTTATAAGTAGCATCACCCCATTTATAATTTTTATTTATGGGTTTTGAAAATAATTTTTGATTTAATAGTGATAATAGCCACTCATACTCTTACTTTAGCCAAAACATGTAATTTTACATAAAAAAATATTTTATTTAATTAATTTTTAAAAGAGATGAATGCATGACTTCATATGGCAAAAAACATTTAACATACTTGGAAAGAAATAAAGTGAAGTAAGCATATGATTTCATTCATCCTAATTGTACTTCGTTCGGTTACGTATTGCTATGGAATTTAAATCAACAATGCACCTAAGAAATAAAGGGGTCTAATGCAATTGGCTCATAATTATTAATTAATTAAGCTAAAGGGTTTTCATTAAGTACTTTCATAACCTTCCCACACATATGAGTTGGATATGATTTCCTCAAACTTACCTTTGGTTTTTGAACACCTAAGGATATACTGAGTAAGATATTGATTAACTCCAGATTGATTTTAAAAGTTTGATTATACTAATTAAGAAGATCATTAGTGGATTAATCCTTAATTATGTTTGGATTAAGGAAGGAAGGGGGATTAGGGAATAACTTAGGGAAAATATCCCAAACCCATTCCATAAACCTCCCCCTTACTCAAACTTTGTTTAATTATCATAATTAAGGGATTAAATCACTAGTCATATGCTTAATTACTCTTCATTACATTAAGGGGGTGATTAGGGGTTCATTAATTAATTTCTCTAATTAAATCATTAATAAATTCCAAGAAAATTAAGAGAGGCAGAAATCATCCCAATAAACATGTCTGAGAAATTTGGAATTAATTAATTATGTAATTAAAGAGTAATTATGGTGACTAAATTTTTAATTAAACCCTAATTCAAGAAAATTCACTACTTAAAATCAATTAAAAATAATTTTATTAGATTCTTCTATGAAATACCTTTAAAATGAGCCATCATTTATATTTTTTTAGATTTTTCTACGTTTAATTATAATTTTATGAAGTTTCTATGATTAAAGGATAATTAGAATATCCTAATTAATTAACTAATCCCGTCGGCACCATGTGGGCTGGCGTCACGGCGCTTTCCATGTGGAGCGATAGGTTGGTTATTTAAGTTGTCACATCATCTGACCATTTGTGCGCTTTCCCCCAGGCCCTCACGATCAAGGATTGGATGGCGGGGTTAATCTTAATGGTTCTAAAGGATTTAGTGGATTGTATAATCAATTTAATCAGGGTCGTCCATCCAAAACACGTGGGATGGATGGCTCATGATTCATCCTTGCCTAAACTGCTAGAAATGGAGGCCATCCGTCCTCCACCGCTTGATTTGAGCACTCTTAAAGCAGGCTAGATTTACCCATCAGAGAGGTATAAAGAAGAACATCCAACAGCTAGAATCTAATGGGATTACAATTCCCTTCATAAAGGACCAAGCATTTTTCAAATTAGGATCGGTGTTGACCTCATTTTTAGAATGAGCTCTCAACTTCTCCATCTTAGACATAGGACTCTTAAACACTAAGAGTTCATTAGTCTTAGGACACTTCTAGTGATTAGGTGAACACTTAACTGAGACTTAGACTTAGAAGAGTTAGCCATATGAATAGGTCATGCCTTAGGGGTGTTAAGCTTGCACACTTATATTGAACCAAATTATACTTCCTTCTTGCAAGTCAAAATCCAAATCCAAACCAACTTCAAACTCAAATCAATTTCAACTTGATTTTTCAAATCAAATCAACTTCAATCAAATCAACATCAATTCTAAATCAAATCTCAAATCAATTCCAACTTTATTTTCTCAAATCCAAATCAACTTTAAACTCAAATCAACTTCAATTCCAAATCAAATTCAAATCAATTCCAACTTAATTTATTTTCTCAAATCCAAATCAACTTCAACTCAAATCAACATCAATTCCAAATCAAATCTAAATCATTCCAAATTCAAAAGATTTTCTTATAACCCATTAATATTATCATTTATATTCACAAATATAAATGAAATATAAATTCAATTCAACTTCAAATCAAAACCAAATTCAAAACTCAAACCCAAATCTAATCAAAATCTAACCTAAACCCTTTCAAGTCAAATTCTTGAACTTAGCCAAATCAACCTCAAATCAATCCAAGCCCCTGGATTTTCTTTATGATTCAATCAATCTTTCAATCATGAAACCAAATATAAACATAAACTTCAATCATCAAACCAATTCAAAACTCAAATCAAACCCATGTTCATCCTTTGAACTTAAAATTGTCAAATGAATCAAAATCTATTTGACTCCAAACCACTTGCAAATAGATTTATATTTCAATCATAAGTCCATATGTGAGTTCAACCAAACTTGAATCAAGCCTTGATCACGTCAATTGACCCACTTAGGCTCACTTGATCTGAAGTAACCTAAAGCATCTTTTTTAGTCAAATTCTAATCCTACTCAAATTGGATTGAACTAAGCCCATCTAAGCCTCACATTGTGAGTGACAATCATCATAAGATGATCAATCACTCAAATTAGGTCAAACCAAGTCAAACCTAGCCTTTGACCAAGTCAACATTTGACCCAAATGAAACCTAAACTAGCCAAAATCCACCATAGGACAAATTGATTGAAACCATTGATCAAAACCAATTCATGATCAATGATTGGACTCGACCAAGTCATCATTTGAGCCAAACCTAACCCAATTGGCCACTTGACCCAAGTTGACCTAACTTGACCTAAAAAGTTAAAATGGGTCAAATTTTGATCTAAGCCAAATCAATTGCAACCAATGGGTCAGATTCATTCTAAATCACTTGTTAAACTTGACCAAAGCCTCGATTGACCAATAAGACCCAACCTAGCCCAATTGACCATGAACTCAACTTTACCTAAAAGGTCAAATCAAGCTAAAATCAAACTAAACTAAACCAAAATTGATTGAAACCAAAGCTTGCAAAACATTTCAAATGACCAACCAAACCTAAACCAACCCATGATCTAATCCAATTGGGTCAAATGGGTCAAATGAGTCAAATTGGTTAACTTGAACCATTTGACGAAAGTGAACTCAAATGAACCAAAACTAAATATAAATCAAATTGAACCAAACCAATGATACTAAAATATTTCAAATGGTCATATGAACTTGACCCAACCCTTGGTTTGACCTGATTTGACCAATTGGTCAACTTGACCCAAGTTGACCTATTTTGACCTAAATGGGTCAACATGAGCCAAATCAAATTAACTCCAAATTCTTTGAAATTTGGCCCAACCTAATTTTAAACTATTCCAAATCTACCCAAATTGAAATCAAAGCCAAATGACCATTTTACTCCTAGGTCAAGGGGTAACCTATGGAAATTCCACTTGGAATTTCATCAATTCCTTTTCATGGCCACTTGGCACCCTCTTAGTGGACCAAATGAACACTAATGAGAATGGTGCACATGACCCAATGGGTTTGGGTCAGCCAAACCCAACCCAAGGCCAAAATTGACCACCCAATGGAAAATAAGTGCATGGAATCACTCCCACACTCATTTTAGCACATGGGCAACTCCTCCACTACACTCCCCTGCCAAAACTGAATCACATGGCACCCCTAACAGCCTAACAAACCCATTCCATGTGATCAATTTGATCAAAATGGCAAAAGAGCTCATGACCATCCGATCCAAGTAGGGGGAGATATACTCCCCATAATTTCATTCTAATTTAGACCACTTGCACTTGATTGAGCCAAAGAGACCTAAGGCAAGCTCCCCAAGCTCTCTCAAGCAATCCCCAAGCTCTTCCTATTTCCTCTTCTCAATTTTCAGCCAAAATAGGGAGATAGGGAAAATCAAACTCACTCATCACCCATAGAATCAATTCCTCTTGCAAGCACCATCGAGGAAATCGAGCTCACCCAAATCAAATCCCAAGCAATCAAGCCACAGGAAGGAGGTAGACCAGAGCCGTAAGCCTTTGAAGAGGAGTTTGGCCAATAGAAAGATCCACTTCATCTCAAACCTTCAAACCTTAAACAGGGCTTCATCTCCACTAGATGAAGCTACCTCAACGGTTAGGAGTGCCGGTGATAGCCTCTGGCGAGGTATGCTTCAAAATCTAGCTTAGGGAGAATTTTATTTGGTCCTTTGTGAAGGGAAGTGTAATCCCAATCGAAATTGATCATTGGTTATCTTTCTCATTGCTTCTTGATGGTGTGGGTTGAATCCCTACTCAATCTAAGCTTAAGTGAGCGGATCAAAATCAAGCATGTCTATCCTGGCGAGGCGGGATGAATCATGGACCGTCCATCCCACGTGTTTTGGATGGACGGTCCTGATTAATCCGATCAGATCCTCTGATTAATCCTTTAGATCGGGATCTCGATTGTTCAATCTTTGATGGGCGCTCCAAAGCGTGATGCGGCATAGGATGTGATAACTTAAATAACCAATCTCGTCACGCCACATGAAAAGCGCACACCGCATCAGCAGTCCACGTGGCGCCGATGGGATTAGTTAATTAATTAGGCTACATAATTATCTAATAATCATTGAAACTTCAAATATTCATAAGTAAATATAGAAAAATCAAAAAATATGAAGAAGGACTCATTTTAAAGATAATTCAGTAATAAATAATTTAAAATTATTTCTAATTGATTTTGAACATTGAATTTTCTTTAATTAGGGCTTATTTGAAATATTAATGACCCTAATTACTTCTAATCATTTCATTAATTAATTTAAAACTTCTCAAGCATATTTAATTGGATGACTTCTACCTCCCCTGATTTTCTTTAAATTTATTAATGAGTTAATTAGAGAAATCAATTAATGAATCCCTAATCACTCTCTTAATGTAATTAAGGATAATTAAACATGTGAACAGTAGTTTAATCATTTAATTAAGGCAATTAAATATTGTTTAAGTGATTAGAAGGTTAATGGAAAATTTTTGGGATATTTTCTTTAATTTATTCCCTAAACCCCCTTCCTTCCTTAATCCAAACCTAATTAAGGATTAATCCACTAATAATCTTCTTAATTAGCTTAATAAAATTTTCAAAATCAATTTGAACCTAATCAATCCTTTGCTGTGTAGATCCTTAGGTGTTCAAAAACCTAAGGTAAATTTAGGGAAATCATTTCCAACCCACACGTGTGGGAAGGTGATGAAAGTACTTAATTAAAGCCCTTAGTTTAATTAATTATTAATTATGAGCTAATTGCATTTGGCCTCTTTCTTTCTTAGGAGCATTACTGATTTAAATTCCATGTGGTTGCATATCATATGTTGGCTCACAATTGTTTGAATAATTATGTTAAGGAGGTGTAGGTAAGGGGTAATTAATGAACTTAATCTACACCTTAACCTAAACAAAATATAAAATCAACTTAATGGTTCTAAAAATTAAACTAAAATAATAAACACATGTGAGAGATGGGTTAGGACCCGCAAACCTTTTCACATTTTATAAAATCAAATCAAACCCAAAATCAAAACAAAATTTCTTTAAATAACTTTGATTCACTTTAAATGATTTTATTCCATAGGATTATCTTTAGGAAATAATTAGTGAATGAAATTACATGCTTACATCACTTTATTTCTTTCTTAGCATGCTAAATGTTGTATGTCATATGAAATCATGCATTCATGCTTTTTGAAAATTCAAATTAAGATGAAATATTTTCTTTATGTCAAATTGCATGTTTTATAAAGTAAGAATATGAATGGCTATTATCACTATTACTAAAAAATTATTTTCAAAACCTATAAATCAAAGATTACAAATGAAAGGTATGTTACTTATAATTACTTATAAGCTTACATGTGAGTATAACATAAGATGCACATTATATGGCTTTTCCTTCTCTTCTCTTTTAACATAATTTTGAATATGATTTGCAAAGTGTATAGTTCTTTTGAAAAGAACAAAACACTTACTTAAATCTAATCCTATTCATTCATATGTTATCATTTAAGAAGGATCTTCACATTTACACATGTAAATTGCATAACCAAATCAAACATAAAAATTCTTTTGCATGACTCTTTTTCCATTAATTTCTTTTTATACATGCACATCTATTTAAGAAAAATGGTATATTAGTCTGGACACCCTGGATTGCGAGGATTTAAGTAGCTCTAAAAAGGTCTTGTACCTTATACCCTTGGTGTATAAAATAATGGCATCATACTCACTTATATCTTTCATACATGTAAATGTGCATTTGATTAATGGATAAAAGAATCTCTCTTTTCTACTTAACAAAATCATGCATCATAAAACATCCAAATTTTCTTAAGCAACATCTCTTAGCATTCATCATTAAAGTGTGCTAAATACTTACATTTGCATGTATAGATATGCTTAGGATCATTTCATGCGCATGATACACATGTTGGAAAGAAATAAAGTGTTGTGTATTTTGTGATAGTAATTCACTTTAATTAACCTTAAAATTTCTTTCTTATTGAATATATTTAAAACAAATCTAAGCTTAGGATTAATTAAAATACATAATAAAATATTCACTAAACAAAAATCATTGATGAATCTATCTTAAAAATTACTTAAGGTATGGAGGAATGAGAAGTTCCCTTCTCTTTTCCTCTATTTACAATACTTAGTAATTAATTGTAGGTTCATTCAAACCAAATAAAATAATCAAATAAAATTAAAAAAATAAATTAAATCACTTAAATAAAACCACCCTCTAAGTTGAACTCTTCATACTTAGAAAATCTTAACCTTAAAGCTAAGACATACACAAGCTTAAATAATACACATTATGTTAAGTCACCATTTCTAGTCCTATATTAAGGTGGTGCATGGTTTGATGCTTGATTTTTTTAGGGTGTATGCTAGAATGGTTTAATATAACCATACAAGGGAATTGTGCTTAAGGGGCATTGTAATAAAAATATAAATATTTTTGTTGTACAGGTTGCTTATACCCTTGAGAATAATCCAAAATAGGCCAGGTGGACTTGGTTACCCATGTGTGGGGTTCTAAGTCCAATTTATTCATATACATGCTTGGGATTGTGTGGTATGTTTAGCTAATTTCTATTTTGCAAGTCTTAGCTAGAATTATTTTTCCCATTTTTCATATAATTTTTGTAATTAGGATTTGGAATGAATGTTATGGGAGATTAGGATGAATATTGGTCATAAGACTATGTCTTATGTACCATGTGAAGCCATTGGAGCAACACATTCTAACCCAACCAAAAGAATAAAGAAGAAATTAAAAAGAAGAAAGAAAAGAACAAATGAAGAAATGAAGAATGAAGAATGAAGAATCCCATAACATGAATTCCTTTTTTATTGTAATTAATTCATTTGTAATCTGGGTTGTATAAGGGTAGAGCTCGGCTACCCATTTTCTTTTCGGGTTTGTACGGTGGAGCCCAACCACAAAAGGTCTTTTATTCTTTTGTGCTAGCTTTATAAATTATTAGATGTTTGTTTAGCTTATGCATTAAGATGACATGTTTTTCCTATTTTCTTCCTTGCTTTGATGAATGGCCTGGATGTGATTAGGCTATTAGGAAAAAATAAATTTTGATCCAATTAATCAACTTAAAATAAAAAAATAATAACTCATAACCTCACCTAAAGCCTAAATTATAAAACAAGATAAAAAATTTAGCAACCCCTAAGCTGGATGTTGTATGTTTTCACATCATGCAAAAAGCATCTTCACACTTACTTATGGATGGCTTCCACCTTTACGAGAACTTGACTTTGAGAGCCATGGTGGAAATACACCTCCTTCTTGCTGATTTTGTCCCATAATCCAATTTCTCACGCATTAGGCATATGAATCCCATAGCTTATGTCAAATCAATTGTCCAAAAAAATGAAAATAAAACATAATAAAAAATTGTATTAGATTTAAGTCATTAATCATGTCCTACATGATCAACTCTCTTAGGGAGTGTGTTTAAGGACTTAATCTCTTTCTAAATAAATAATAACTTGACTATCTTGAAAATATAAGACTTTCTTACATGTATTTAAAATTATAGAAGGTGTTAGTTGGCACCACCCTTGTAAGTCCAAAAGCGGTTTATCCTCTCTGGAGGTAAACCATTTTTTCTTAGATTTAGGTCGCTTTATCCCTGCCAAAGCTCCCTAGATTTAGGTTGAGGTTGCTTACTTTACAAGCAAGCATAAATCCTCACCTCTTAGGCATTTCATGATCTTATTGTGGAATTGTAAGCCCTAGAATAAAAAATTTAACTCAAATGAATAATTTACTTCAATTTCAAAATATAAAGCCCAATCCATAGGATAGTTTGGGATGCTTTACTAGGCTTCTAGTATAATAAGCATCCCCTACTTATCTTCCTTTGGTTTTGATAATAACTCCTCTCTTGATCAATCCCACTTAATCTTCTAAAATATATTGATTGATAGTCTATCTTTGAAATCTTTGGAGACAATACATTAATCGAGAGTATCCTTAAGGAATCTCATTCTTTATGATGTTATTAACTATGGGGCTTGCCCATATGGAACTTAACGAACCCATGTTAAGTGGGAAGAATCTCATGGTACATCGTAAGACCCCTTAGAGTCCTTATTAAGGTGATTTTCTATTTTAGGATGGTGACCTCTCTCTCGAGATAGTACATCATTCCCAAATGTCCCAATCACCCCAATAAGAATATCACAGTATGTTAAACACAAAAGTTGATTATTTTTGTTCTTCATTTATTTTTCTCAAAAAAGATAGATGAAGAATGAAAATAAAAAAATTTCACCACAATCATTTTGAATAATACCTCCCTGGAGGTTATCACTGGCACTTTCAACAGAGGAGGTAGCTTTATCAAGTGGAGATAAAGCCCTATTGAAAGTATCAAGCCTTGATTTGAAGTGGATTGTTTAATTGACCAAGCTCCCCTTCAATGGATTTTGGCTTCGATCGAGGTCCCCCTTCTCGTGGCTTGGAGATTTGGGAAACACTTTGGGTGAGCTCGACTAGCTCCCTTGATGGTGCTTGCAAAATGAATTTATGTTTGGTGAAGAATTGGATGAATTGGAATTTCCTTAGGCCTCCCCTATTTTGGCTTTGAAGAAAACCAAGAAGGAGAAATTCAAGAGGCTTGGAAATGACCTTGGGAAGTTTGGAGGAGCTTGCTGATCACTCTAGCTCAATCGAATGTGATCAATGTCGTTTGAGTTGGAATGAGGGGGAGTATATCTCCCCCTACTTGGATCGGATGGCCGAGGCTTGCTTTACCATTTTTGATCAATTTAGGAGATTGATTGGGTTGTTTAGGCTGTTAGGCACACCATATGGTTCATTTTTGACAAAGGAGTGGAGGAGATGGAGTGCACATGTGCTAAGTGAGTGTAGGAGGTGATCCAAGTGGCTAATTTCTATTGAAGGGGTCAGTTTGGCTTCGTGTTGGGTCATGGCTGACCTAAACCCATTGAGTCATGTTCACCACCTCTCTTACTGTCCAAATGGACTGCTAAGAAGATGTCAAGTGATCATGAGAAGGAATTGGCCAAATTCAAAGTGAATTTGGCCATAAGTTACCCTTTGGCCTAAAGGTAAAATGGTCATTTGGCATTCATTTTTTTTGGAAGATTTGAGATGATTCAAAAGTGGGTTGGGCCAAATTTCAAGTGATTTGGAGTTCATTTGGTTTGAATTGGTTCAATCTGACCCATTTAGGTCAAGTTGGGTCAATTTGGGTTAGGTTGACCAATTAGTCAAATTGGGTCAAACCATGGGTTAGGTCAAGTTCAAATGATTAGCCTATGGGTATCATGGTTTGGTTCAATTTGATTTATATTTGGTTTTGGATCATTTAGGTTCATTTAGGTAAAATGAGACCAATTAATTTGACCCAATTAAGGTCATGGGTTGTTTAAGCTTGGTTGATCATTTAAAATATTTTACAAGCTTTGATTTCAATCAATTTTGGTTTGGTTTGATTTCAAGTTAATTTGACCTTTTAGGTCAAGTTGGGTTCATGGTCAATTGGGCTAGGTTGGGTCTAATTAGTCAATTGAGGCTTTGGTCAAGTTCAACAAGTGATTTAGAATGAATTTGGCCCATTATTTCATATGAATTTTGCTTAAATCTAGATTTGACCCATTTTGATTTCAATTGGTCAAATTGGGTCAAACCATGGTTTGGGTCAAGTTCAAATGATCATTTGGAGCCTATGGGTATTGATTCAATTTGATTTATATTTAGTTTTGGATCATTTAGGTTCATTTAGGTCAAATGGGTAAGTTGATTAATTTGACTCATTTGAAGGTTAGTCATGGTTGGTTAGGCTTGGTTGATCATTTGAAATATTTTGCAAGCTTTGATTTCAATCAATTTTATTTGGTTTGATTTCAAGTTGATTTGACCTTTTAGGTCAAGTTGGGTTCATGGTCAATTGGGCTAGGTTGGGTCTAATTAGCCAATTGAAGCTTTGGTCAAGTTCAATAAGTGATTTAGAATGTATTTGACCCATTGGTTGCAATAAATTTGGCTTAGATCAAGATTTGACCTATTTTGACCTTTTAGGTCAACTTGGGTCAAGTAGTCAATTGGGCTAAGTTTGGCTCAAATGATGACTTGGTCAAGTTCAATGATTGATTATGAACTAGTTTAGATCAATGGTTTCAATCAATTTGGCTTATGGTGGATTTTGGCTAATTTAGGTTTCATTTGGGCTAAGTGTTGACTTGGTCAAGGTTTGATTTGACTTGGTTTGACCCAATTTGAGTGATTGATCATCCTAGGATGATTGTTGCTCATAATGTGAGGCTTAGATGGGCTTGGTTCAATCCAATTTGGGTTGGATTAAAATTTAGCTCAAAAAGGTGCTTTAGGTCACTTTGGGTCAAGTGAGCCTAAGTGGGTCAATTGGCTTGATCAATGCTTGATTCAAGTTTTGTTGAACTCACATAAGGACTTATGATTGAAATATAAATCCAATTGCAAGTGATTTGGAGTCAAATGGGTTTTGATTCATTTGACATTTTCAAGTCAAAAGGGTGAACATGGGTTTGACTTGAGTTGGTTTTATTTTGGTTTGATGATTGAAGTTTATATTTATATTTGGGCTTATGATTGAAGGATTGATTGTTTGAAGAAAAAATCCAAAGGTTTGGATTGATTTGAGGATGATTTGGCTAAGTTCAAGAATTTGAATTGAAAGGGTATAGGTTGGATTTAATTAGATTTGGATTTGAGTTTTGAATTTGGTTTTGGTTATTTGAATTTATACTTCATTTATATTTGTGAATAAAAATGAGAATATAAATGGGTTATGAGAAAATATTTTGAGTTTGGAGTGATTTGGATTTGGTTTGAGATAAGTCCATAAGATGAAATCAAAATGGCTTAGGAAAGATTTTGGATTTTGGAATTGATCATGGGTTTTAATCATTTGAGATTTGATTCATGATTTGAGGAAATCCATTGAGTTGGAATTGATTTAAAATTTGATTTGGAATTGATTTGAATTTGAGGTTGATTTAACATTTGAAGTTGATTTGAATTTGAAGTTTGATTTGAAAGAAGGAAGTAAGGATTTAATTCAAGCTATAGGGTAGGCAAGTTTTCCTAATACCCCTAAGACATGACCTATTCATATGGCTAACTCTTCTAAGTCTCTAGGGTTAGGTTAAGTGTTCACCTATGTCTAAGAAGTTGAAAGGCCACTCCAAAAGTGAGGTCAACAATGACCATGCAACTTCTGTCCACTAACTACTAGGTTTGGATCTTTTGAGCATTTTGTACTTTGAAATTGATCAATTCATGACTTTTAAAGTAAGATACTCCACTAACATCCATAAGCTAGATACACACTCTCAAGAATAAAGATTATGGGTCTCTTTGGATCAATTTTATTTAATATTTTTTATTTCTATTATTTTGTTATTTTTAAAATTATATTTATTTTGTGTTTTGATTTCAATAATGATGACTAAAGAAAACCTTTTTTTTAATTTTAATCAAAATATTATTTAGCATTGGAATTTTCCTTAAAAATTTTCTAAATCAAATTTACATTATCTTAAGGCCACCTTTTAGTCAACATGTACTCTTATATTTATGTTGAAATGTAATTAGTACATTAGGCTCTCTTTACCTTTTCATAAAGGTGAATCATAATTAGTGTTTATCCTAATTAATAATGGCATCAATTCAGATTAACAAGTTATGTTCAAGATTGATTAAAATTGATTAGATTCAAATATGATTTATCCAACTCAACATGATTATTATATAATCAAAATATTTGGCTTGTGCTCGACTTGACTCAAACAAAATTTTAGCCCATTTAACACATTTATCTATGTAGATCATGCAATTTTTTTTACCAACACTTTCTAATTAATTTAAATATAGCCTATTTAACTCACTTAATCAACCTCAATATTTAAACCACTTAATCAGCCTCAAACTTGCCTAACCAAGCCTAAATAATAGTTTAAGTTTAGATTGATAATCACCAAGTCAACCCTTTTGACTTGAATTGAATCTAAATAGTAATCGAGTGAGCTTAAACTCATTTTTTAGTCAAGTTGTTGTGTTAAATTATTTATTGACACTTCTATTAATTGATGCATTAAACACAACATGGATAAACTCTTTTTCACATAACTAAAAGCTTTCATTTTAAGGATAGATAACCATGATTCATTCATGTTCCATATGGAGTTGACCTCTTACAAAATAAATAAATAAATAAAACACTAGAAGCTCATTAGATTATCTAACAACTTATTGGTGTATTTTAGAATATTTAATCCTTCACATGGTATAATCCTCTAATAATTCTTTTGAAGTTTTGACCAAGATCCTCTGATGACTCTTTTACTTTAAAATGGATTAAAAATCAAGACAAAGAAGAATTTTAATATTGAGAGTTTAGCAACAATAACAACAACCAATGCCCATTTCTATTTAAATTCTAGGCTTTAAAAATAAGTTTAGTTCTTGTTTGACTCCATAGAGAAGAGGAATATAAATATTATTAGAAACTCTCTGTCTTCATCTAGGGAAATCCCTTATCCCAATAAGATAATTATATTCATTATTATTAAAGCTTCATGTATGCTTACCTAAGCATTGATAAAGTTGTCTTATATATGAAAGGCAAGGATCCTTACAAGTCAACAATTTATTACCTAAATTACATTAACCCTCATCAAGTCCAACAAGAGTTTTCTTACTATCTTTATTTGGGTCTTTATCAAGATGAGTGACCTAGATATGCTCAAAGGTCCACTAGACAAGTGGTGCTTATTATTTTAGTTGTACCCTATATTACACATATTGATCTACTTGTATTTAATTTTAATAATAATAAAGAAATGAAGAATCCTTACTTTTTTTCTATTAATTTTAAAATTTTAATAAATATTTATTACTCTAAGAAAAACAAACATAACTCTATTCTTTTTTTAGGTCCCTAGTAATTCTAAGAAAAAATAAAGTACAACTAAAGGCTTGAAAGGTTCCTCAAAATATCTAATTTTTGCATCATTTCCACAAAAATAGATGCTAAATGCAATGGATTAGAAAAAAAACAACAAGATCCCTTAAAATCTTATTGAAACTTAAGGTAGCCTAAAATGAAAGGCCCAATTAATCATTTTCTTGTCTTTATTGATTCAAAAGGAAAAGTTTTAATTAATCCAATTCTTGTATCACCCTCATTAGATGATGATAAAACTATAAATTTATGTACTCCAATTATCTTTAAAGTATGAGATGATTATGATCACCTATATGCTAATGATATAATCGACTTAAAAAGTCCTTCATCGCATACTCAAAAGAAAGGTGGAGGGGTGTACATGTTGATGATCCTTCTTAAGACCTTGGTCAAGTGGATGATCATTTAATTTTCTAAGGTTCATAAGATTTCTTTGTTTGATCATGGAGATAAAAAAAATTATCTCAATGTTAAACATAAGACTGAGTTCATCATATGGTACTAAGCATGGCTAGCTTGTATGTTCAAGTCTCTGTTGACCTCTTAGGGCACAATTCTTTTTTAAAATGATAATATGTATATTACATCTAAAAATTAAATGCTATTCAAATCTTTTAACATAAATACTTGATTTCAAGTTAGGATTAGTATTTGTCGGTTCAAATGTTCTCTTAATCATATCTTGATTATAGATGAATTTTGATGTTGTTGTGTAGTTCATCTTCTTTTAAAGTTAGTTTTACTATATGGCCTTGCAATTTGGTTTTTGCTTGCTCCCCAAATTTTTATTTTTGGGTTGTTTTCCCAAACCACATGGATTTACCCTTTAGCAATTTTCTCTTATATTCTAAGAGCTACATTTTATTTAAATTCTATTTATTAAGCTACAACTCTATATTTTTAGAAATAAAGATACAAATAATATTGGAGATGTAATCTTTTTATTAATGTTTGGGAGTAAATGAAAGAAGAGCTCATGTTGAGTAACATATATCAATGGTCAAATTTATTTTCAAGCTAAAAGCTTCATCCTACGGGTGAATAATACTACTTATATTTTTTGTACAAACATGTTTTTTATTATTTAAAGTGAAATTAAATTGGAAATTTCAAGTGCCTTAATAAGTTTCTTTTCATGTGAGCTAACACATGAATCATCACCCTCAAATAAAAGTTCAAAGATTATCTTGCAAAAAATATTCATGTAATTATGTGAAGGCATAATAGAAGTCACATGCTCTGAAATTTTGTTCAACCATGATGAAAAGACTGCTAAAACTCCGCAAGCAATAAACCAAATGAAAATGCTCGATCATATTTGAATCATCATCTCTAATACCACTTGTATAAGAGTAAGCAAAAACGGGGGCCCATGTATTCATTAGTACTCAAATTCATTTTCAACCCTAAAGTTAAGTTTATAAGTTTAAACATTTGATATTTCTATATCATTTTTTTAAAAAATATTTGGGTGAAACTAAACTCTAAAGTTCATGTTACTTAACATTAAGTTTGATATGACCGAAAATTTCACAAGACGAATCTTGATGTCAAAGAACTGATTAATCAAGACTAGAGATCAGCTTATTATCAATCGACTCAAACATTAAGTGTTTATAGTCGAAGCCGTCGAATGAGCCCAAGCAAGATCTTATAATCGATTTCATTTGAGCATTCAAATACACAAAATACATCATATGATCAAAGGAATCATTTTCCCAGGAGAGGGAGTGGTCGGATTTTGTATGTATTTACGCCTCCAATCTATACTCATCATTCTTCAGAGGAGCAAGAGAGAGGAGAGCTATAAAGCTTGAAAATCCTTCAAGCACAATGACGTTGTCAACCACACCAACCGCCGCTCGCTTCACATCTCGCTGGTCCAATCTCGTCTCTCCATCATGAACCTTCATCGCCGGTTGTTTCCCGTTTCACCATCATCTCTATAACTAACAACCGTTATACAACCTCAACGCTACTATATATTATGTTGTTGGATTTGGGATTCTCATCATACTCTTCTCATATATATTTGTAATCCAGATCGGAAAACTTGTACTCCAAAATAAATATATAGGCTTTTTACTAGGTGTGATTTTTTTTCCTCTTTCGAGGTTTTCCTTAAAATTGAGTTTTCTTGTTCACTTTAAATACACGTGTTGTTGGATCACAACAAAGGCTAAGAACTTTTACTCTATCAACTTGTTTTCCACAAAGTTATTTCAATATGTTAACATAACCATAGGCATCCTTAGAATTCTCAAATAAAATTATTCCATTCATAACAAAAAAAATTAAAGTTGGTAAATATGTCTATGAGTTGATGTGTGTACTATATATAAAAGAAATATTAGAAAAGACAAAATTAAAATTTTTTGAGTATCAGAATAATGAAAATTAAAGAAATATACTTATTATTTATTTTATTAGAGAAATATGCTTACAATTTTATTTTTGACTAAACTTTACACTTTTATATTTGTGAATTGCTTACTAAAGTCTATCGCAAACAAAATTTCATTTGAACTAATTCAAATTCAAAATTGGTTTAAACGTCAATCAAACCTGATTCAAACTTTCCTTCACAAGTGAGGTTAGTTTAGCTCGAAAATCAAATTTAAATTTGGATCGGATCGAGATCGAATCGATTATATTGAGCCGAGCTATGAGCCAAAGATTTGGATCGAACTTTTTTTCAAGCCGATCTCGAGCCGGGCACAGATTTGATCGAATTTATCTATTATTAAAAATATTCCTAAAATTAAGTGTATAAAGTTATAACTTGTAATCTTTTAAAATAAATATAATATATTTATGAGTATAAATATTATTTCTTTGAAAGTCATTTTTTTTCATGCACTTAATTCAATTTTTTAAAATTTCTTAATAATCATTTTTATTAAATTCAAACTACTCTATCAAATTGAGCCAACTCCATTCGAATTTGATCAAAAAAAGAGTTAAAAATGTTAAATTCGAGCTGGCTTGAAATCAAAACGAGCCAGCTCGAAATCGATTAGAAAATAAGTCGAAATAAATAAATGGCCACGAGCGATCGCCAAAAATATTTATACCGATTGAGCCTTTGGATCGTCAAAATTGGTTAAGAGCCCTATTCACAAGTGTTAGTCCTACAATGCATTCCTAGCAAGCCTGTTGCATGTCATCCATCCCAAATGCCATACATAGTGAGCCTCCTCTTCTCCTCACATGCTATCGATTCCATCATTATATTCCCTATTGAGCTCACAAAATTTTCTTCTCATAGGCCATCGATCCTATTAGTGACTCATGAACAAGCTCCCCTTGCGCAATTACCTTCTCTTCACAAATAGTAGTTCATGATGACAAGCCTATTGTACTCCACTCACAAAATAAAAAATTAAAATGATCCCAAACGGCCCCACACAATTTGATATATATATATATATATATATATTGAGATGAAATTTTAAAGAGAGAACACCTCATCTAAAAATTTTAAATTTTAAAAATATTACTCTTACTAAATTTGTATGCCTAGAAAATTAATAGAATAATATTTTAAAAAAAGAAGTCTACCTATGAAAATTAATAAAATGACATTAAAAATAAAAAAGATTAAAGTTTTTTTAAAATAAATTTGTATTGACTTATATGATTTTTTGATTAAAAAATGATATAAATTCTCAGCCTGACCCTTTAAGATTATACATATCTTTACTTCTAATCTTTCCTATACATCAATAAAATCATTTTATATTTAAAGTTTCATTCCATATGAATTTACTAATTTATAAGGCAGAATTCGTTGAACCTTAATCACACCCACATAAGAGTGTAAAACTCTATTCACACATAGTGAATATATATATTATTTCAAATTAAAATAAACTGAACAAAATTAAAATAAGCTAAATACAATAGAACGGAGAGCTGTTGTGTTATAAATAGAGCTTAAAATATATATTCATATTTGACTCGTTTACACAACAAATCGATCCAAATATGAGCAGTTTGTGAACGATTTTTTTTTTTTTTTACAGCTCTAATCACACATAAAATGCTGAAGCAAAATTACATATTTGACAAACATGCTGGAAGAAAATTGTAAAAATGTCATTAACTCTGCACAAAATGTACATAATGGGAGGTATCATGAAGCTCCTTACTCCTCTCTGGGAATCCACCTGCTCCACCATATCCTCTTACTCTGCCTGCTTATCTCATCCATGCTTTCACTGAGCGTTCTAATAATTTTCCTTTGGAGAAGAAGGAAGGACGCCAGCGCATTACTCTGCGCGCTCGCGCTCCCTTTTCTTGGCTCTATTTCCTGTCAATTCAATCATGAAGATAGTAAGGTTCTGTCATAAAAACAATGGTCCACACAATCTTGAAGATAGTAAGGTTCTGTCATAAAAACAATGGTCCACACAATCTGGTAGCTAAAATTGAGGCAAACAACCTTTCATCAACTTGTAGTCCATATAGGAATTTTTTTTTTTTTTTTTTTGGCTTTTCAGAAAACTGCTACAATTCCATTTGATTGCAATTTCTTGCAGTTTTTCAAAAAAATATTATGATGATAAAGAGATTTTTATGATAGGATATATTAAAAATATGATGGCTATAAAAAAGCTGTTATTCAATTAATCAAAAATGAAAAAAATAACAAAATATATATACATACCACTTAATTTCTATGTATTTACATATCTAATACATAAATTTTAATATTTATATATCTAATACCTTACTTATATATGAAAATATATATTCACTTTTAAAATATAATAATAATGATATTTTTAATGTGATGTTAAAGAATTAAGTGATGTGAATATATCTATCAAAATTTAGATATTGAATATATAAATATATAAGAATTATGAAGTATGTAAATAAATTCCTAACAACAACACAAACAAACTTTTATTCCACTCCGTGGAGTCGATTATATGAATCATTTTTTCTCCATTTTGTCCTATTATATTCTAGATATTTGGTTTTAGAATAAGATAAAGAATTAATTTAACGATCTAATGTAGTTTTTAGAATCAAAATAAGCTAACGGATCGCCCTAATGTAGTTTTGCATGCATTCATTGCCTTGCACTCGGAAAACTGGAAAAGTTCAGAAAAGTTATGCTTACCCTCAACTCCTGAAGTTGTACTTCTGGTGAAACCCCCTTCTGTTTCAGTCCCTGACCTCGCCATAAGTTGCACTAACCACTGAGCAGCTTCACTGTAATCCTTTTGAGTTGCGCGAAACCACTGAAGCCTCAGATTTTGCATGTAGGATAGACCTAATAACCCTTCCTGGTTGAAGTATGGATGAGCTAATGCAGCTTTTGCGCTGGTTCTTTGCCGTGCTTTATATAGAACCATGGAGGTCAGAAGATCCCATCCGATCCCACCATCTAAATTTAAGAGTTCAAAACCCTTCCTCAGATCCGAGCTGGCACGAGGTTCGACCATCTTCCTCCATGCTTCGAGATCATATCCACACCTCTTTAATTGACGGTTGAATTGTATCAGGCTGCTATCAGTTCTTAATGATGGAAACGCCTAACAGGAAATTCATGGGACTGTCATGAATGATCAAAGTGGTACTAAAATATGATTATAAATTCATGGCTTCGAGCTACTCACCATCTGCAAGAATATAAGTCCCAAGCTGTAAACATCAAATCTATCTGGTAAGTTCATCTGCAAAAAAGAATAAAGTAAAATAAAAAACAATAGAAAAGAACTACATTGACTTCGGAAGAAAAGTGATCAAAAGAGAAATAACAGAAGAAATAGAAGCAAAGAAGAAATGAAGTTTGCTCACATCAAAAAAATCATACAACCTGCCACAAGACAGGGGACAATGCAGTTGCAACTGGAGCAGAAGGTGCCGATGGGGTTTGCGTGCTCATGATATATTGTTCAGGTGCAGTATACCTAGAAATATACAGAAGATCAAATTGTAACATTCCTAGTTTGAACTCAAATCACCTTTATGTATTTTTTTTCCATACTCACAACCCGAACACTTATTGTTCTATCTGAACTACAGTTTCTACTATCAAAATACAAGTGAGAAAATGAATGCACATGTTATATTCTTTTGGAAAAATGCACTAGATTACTCGAACACTTTTTTTTTTCTCTAGTTTCAACTGGAAAACTTCATACACGCCTGTAGGAGCATGGGTAGCATGTGAAAACAAGAATAAGCCTCTGAAAATAATAGAGACATTTACATACATACTGCATAATTCTTATATATTTACATATCTAGCAACTAAACTTTAGTACTTACATAACACTTAAACATCTAACATCACATTAAATATACCACTATAATTATCTTTCTAGAAATGAAAACAACTTTTCATACATAGATAAGTGTTAAAAGTGTAAATATCAAACTTTCAGCATCAGATATATAAATACATAAGAATTATTTGATACGTACGTAAATCTTCCTTTTCAAAAATACATAATGGAACTTCTCAACTCTAAGTACCTTGGATCCAAAAGAAACTCCTTTGGAACATAATTAATCCCAACACGTAAATCTGCTGCTGCTCCAAGATCAATGATTTTGAACGTGCACGATCCTGCAAAAAAATGTACAAATTGAAGTACTGAGCAATCTTCTACTCGACAGATTTTCAGTATTATATTGGTAATGCGGTCATATGTAATCACCTTCAGAAAAGATTACGTTTTGTGGTTTTATGTCCCTATGCACTATTCCGGTCGAATGAAGTGAGTCAAGAGCAAATAAAAGTTGCCTCATTATGGTTTGAATAATTCTATTTTCTCTCTCCAAGCCCTTAGGCAAGTCTTGAACCTCTCCAAGAATTTTTGCCTCTACCTGAAACCATCATTTTAGAACTGGTAATTTTAGAAGAAGAATCTATAATATGATAGTAACAAAATAATTCAGTCTGCAAACATGATACTATTAAGAATATCATGGATGTGAAAGTGAAGGGAAATAACGTAACAAAGTTCACGAGTCAATCTTAACAGAAGGGTAATTTTAAAGTAAAATAGAAATAAAGATCTTGGTGAATACTCTCTAATATGATTTTACACTGGTTTTTGTTGTAATTGCCTAACAATATCCTCTTGAGATGAGATGGAAAGTGCAACATGATCTTCAATCCTCAC
Organism: Cymbidium sinense; assembly: GCA_021442155.1. NCBI lineage: Eukaryota > Viridiplantae > Streptophyta > Magnoliopsida > Asparagales > Orchidaceae > Cymbidium > Cymbidium sinense. The sequence continues at coordinate 11,408,624 of CM038228.1, forward strand.
TTTTAACTACTTCTGTAGCTTCATTAGAATATGGCATCATAGATATTGCATCTTATGCATCTCTGCATGGCTCTTTCTTCGGCTCATCATTTGGGTAGTCAAACCACTAGAAATCACTGCTATAATATCTAAAATTGCATTTTTCATATATTTTGCATGTTCCTTATATTCATTACTTAGATAAAATCTGCAAAAGATTGTATTGAGATGCGTAAAAATTTCTTGAATAAAATGATCCATTCAAACTAAAATAGCTTCTTCAGCTGATAAATAATTTTTAATAACATGCCAAATGTTCATTAAGTTTTTACCCAATCAAAATAAGACAGATTGCCTCAAGAAGATGAGTATCTTTCTGAATTTAGTCCAGACAGATGAGGTAGCAATTTGGATAATATAAAAAAATGCTAGTGTTGTAGCAACGCCTAGTATCCCATTGAAGTTAAACAACTAAAGTAAAGGGGGTTTGTCTCTTGCAGTTCACTTTCCATGAGGTTAAATCAACAAAACCTTTGCATAATCAAGGCAGAGGTACATTTATGATCTTTGATTGAAATGACTTTACAGGTTTGATCATGAAGAAAAAGTCAATTAAAATATCAAGAGTCCAAGCCAATATCTAACCTTAACCCAAGGAACACGTCTCAGAGCATTTTACATGTCCTTATGATTAATCTCATTCCTCTCTTTCAATCACTCTAACCTCTGATCACCTTAAGTGATTTCAGGAAGCAGGACTTGAATCCTATAATATATTTTATCAGTAGATTTATGATCTCAAAGCTTTCACCTTTTCCTGTCTACCTTGAGCTATTTTAAAATATCTATAAGAAATCTTTTACCTATTAGGCAGGCTACACTCATTGCAAAGTACAATGCATACTACACTCATTGCAAAGTACAATGCATAAACTAGTCATTGTAGAATATAGCCTTCAGACAGCTTGATGCATCTACTGAAAATTAGACTTAAGCACCCCCAGCACCTTTTGTTGGTGTCCTACTTGGGTAACTACATGCATGGAGATGTGGGATGTTATCTTAAATGAACCTATTCACAACAGCATCTAACCTTAATGTAGGTCATGCTTGATAACTGCTGAGACCACCAAAATTTATGTTCAATAACTGCCATTATGTCTGATAGTTTCACAAACCAACCTTTGGTTTTATCTTGCATACCTGATCTTGAGATTAGATAGTCATGATGACGTTGAAATCAGTAATTTAAATTGGGGCTCACATCAATTTCTCTACACTTGAGCCATCTTTATTTATCAGAGCTGAACATAATTTTTAATTTTTTTTTAAATTTATTTTCCACATCTATATGTTATAGATATTTACTTCCATGGGGTCCAACAAAACATTCCTTGAGATCATAAAAATAAGCACAAGGAAGGTACCAAAATCTATCATGGTTCTTTCCTAATGGCACCCACATAACAAATCTTCTTCCAATAAATATATTTCATCTTGAAGAGAAAAATATCTCAAATTCATTAATTCTGCTTTGTCCAATCTTCTTCCTAGAATTCAGCCTTCAATGTGGTTCTTGATATATTGATGCTAGCACCCCTTCTAAAATTAATATGGGAACTTGCATGCTTTTCCATCTCCTATCAACTTGTCTATACTATCAATGGCGCATTTGATGAAACTCCCATAACGGAGTAGATACCTCACCCAAAGGACTTGGTAACTATTGAACCATCCATCATAGTTGCCACTTAGTTTAACCACAACAACTTTACTTCCCCCACTCCTTACTTGCACACACACACACACACAAAATAAATAAATAAATAACCTTCAAGTCAATGACCTATTCTATAGAGGTGACTGTCATATAAACTCTACAATTTGTGCCAAAGGTATAAGAGGAAGATGATTGTCAAGCTGGACTCAAATTTCAATGAGGCAGCAGCAAGAGCAATGACTATAGATATCCTAACAAATAAAAGGAAGACCAATTGTGGGGCTCAAACCCCACTTAATCTTTCACATCCTCCATCTTCAACCTTTGAATACAATTTCATCACTTCAAGTCACAGCCAAGAGAGATCAAATCCATCGAGATGCAGACATGCATAACTTAGACTTGCAATACTTTAACATGAAGTCTTGATGCCCTTCAAACTTCTCGACGGTTAGTCAAAATAGTTTGGAACTACAGGACGGAGATGAAGTTGATTGCTAGGAAGGAGGCAATGGAACAAACCTTAACCACGCTCCAAGAAAAGCTCTTTAAAACTTATAAGAATTCTTTTCTTCCGATAACTCTCCTAACAAACCTCAAGCACTACAGCTAAGAGATGCTCAGGTAGAGGGATAGAGCATGATATTTTGTTGTTATATGCCTACAGATCTGTCAAACTTACATCCTTCACCTACTCTAGAATCACCACATTGTGCTCCAAAAAGCTCAAAATTTAGAGTCCTTACATGCTGTACAATTTTACTATCCACCAACTATCCTACTATTCTTCTAACCTAGCAGATAATCTAGTTATTGGCTCCTCCTTGGTATAAAGGATTGAACAAAAATGGGTCCACTGCCTTTCAATGTAGACAATTGAGAATACTATAGTTAGAGCCATTGGGATTGACTTCCCTTATAAGGCTCATTTGTCCTGCTCCCCTCAAGAAGTAACTTATGAATTATGTCATACCATCAAAATACATTAATAATCTTAATATACCTCCAAAAGTTCAAACCATTTGAAGTTACTCATCTTCCCTTTATAGGTATGGCCATCTATTGACGTTTGCCAACTCAATTTGTATCATCTTGAATTTTTTAAAGTAGTAACAAACTAGAAGTATCCAGCATAAGCCATTATCATAGCCAGTGTGGCATTAGTGGTGCATAAATCTTAGATTTTCTGAGATTTTTGAGACAAAGAGATGAATGATCAGGATAATGGTGTAAACATCTCAAAAAAAATCCAAAAGTTAAGAGACATTTATATCATTCATTAGGTGCATAATACTTTCAAGTGATCTAAATAGCGCTTCAATTGCATCACACTAATTTATTATACCGTTGGTGACATGGACTTCTATGCCTACATCCATTTAATTAAGTGCAAATTTACTTGCTTTGCATCACCACAAATAATGGTATTTTTTTTTATTTAAGTGATTTGTAGGCTTGACATTAGGTTTAGATGTCCAAAAAAGAGTAAATCTTCGCATTCCAAAAAAATCAACACAAAAAAACAATTAGGTTCCACTTTGTTTATTTTCCGAGTAACAAATATTGTGCTCTTTAATTTTATTGGGGCCACCTAAGTAAAGTAGCTTCATTTTTTGTTTTTGTTTTTTTTTTTTTTTTAATTCTTTGGAGAATGTAGCAGTATTTTTTAACCCTTCCTATCATGAAAATAGTTATAATTCTCACAAACAAATTCTTATTGACCTAATGCATTAGTTTGCAGCAGAAAAGACACTATTTTAAACCAAAAGATAGAAGCACTTATGCAATAAATCTAAATTAAGTAATTTATAAATTAAATATGTGGAGGATTGTTGTATATATTTATAAATATTTCAAAGAAAACAATGCATTTTATTCACCATTTAAGAAATTATAATGTGCATGAGTTGGTCTTACTATATCTGATCACTTAAGATAAAAACCATTGAAAATCTCTGTCATCTTATAAAATATTAAGAAGTTCACTCTTCATGAGGCAGATTGATTTATACTTAATCAAATTTCTCCCAACATTATGTTAGACTTTATCTAAATTTGGGTTCTCTACTTCCCATGAACACAAGTATTCATAGTTAATTTTCCCTCTTAATGCAGCAAGAGAGCACTCTCAATTAAGATTTAAAATAAACATAAATCTCTGATATAAATTAGTGTCTAGTAGTGTGGTGTGTCTAATAGTCCTGATCAAGATCTCATGGTTCCGTCATCCCAGGATTGCCGTTATTCTAGTCTACCAACATCAATGTGCTATTAGTCATAATATCCAAGGAATCTGATTAGCGGCCATGGATTGACTCATCTCAGATATCCCAAGTAGAATAGAGTTATTGTAGGTTTTGTTGTGCAAGTATTTATTAAATTATTTAAGAACTTAATTTATAAGTATGCCTAATAATTCAATTTTATTAAGTCTGCATTGCAAATGTACGCAGGGCTTACATCCATTGAAATGACATGATTTTAGGGAAATTTGTATTATAAATGACCGGGCTTAATACATTGGAATGCAAGTTTGAATTAGAATTACAACCATTGGAACGTCAATGTTTAGATTGGTGTTCACTTTGTGAACAAGTGACTAAGCTTACATCCATTGGAATGTCATGTTTAAATTGGACTTACATCCCTTTGGAATGCCATTGTTGAGTTAGATTATGTTTTCATGGCAAACATAAGTTAGGTTGGGCTTATATCCATTCCAATGTTGGACTTACATCGCTTTCAAATGCCAATTTAGGTAAGATTCGCATTACAAACAAATGACTAGGCTTACATCTATTGGAATATCATGTTAGAGAAGTTCGCATGGTGAACTAATTACTGAGCTTACATCCATTGGAATGGTTCTAATATGTAATTGATATAATGTTTGCATAGCAAACATAGATTGGACTTACATATATTAGAAAGCCATGTATTTAATATATGGAGTTCGCTTACGAATAAGTAGCTGGACTTACATCTATTGGAATGTCATAATATTAGGGATGTTCACATGGAAAACAAATGACTAATTGAATTTATATCCATTGGAATGCCAGAGTTTTGAGAAAAGTCCTAGGGCAAACATGTGACTAGACTTGCATCAATTTGGAATGACGTAATTTTATATGTGTAGTTTACCTTGCGAACAAAAGTTAATCTCACATTCATTAAAATGCCATGATGGAGTGATGTTTGCATAGCAAACATATATTGGACTTACATATATTACAATATCATATTTTTAGGAAAGTTCACATGACGAACAAATGACTGAGCTTATATCTATTGAAATGTCATATTGAGTTATTTCAATGTTATTATCTAAAGGGGGCAGCTCTTATATATTTTTATGGGACAATTTTGATTTCCATATTGATCATTAGATTGTATTCAGTTCTTAACATATTGTGTTTAATTAACCGAATAATTATAATTATATCTCAATGTGTTCATGTGGGCATTTTATCTCTTAAAATTAGACTTATGTATTTTGAAGATTTTTATCAATTCATATGTGAACGGTGTGACCTTGAATTTATTGACTTGATTAAATTCATTAAGTGGGCTAATGAATCAGATTAGATTATTTATTAATGATTTTTTTATGCTCAAATATATTCAATGATTTAGCATTCAACACTTTTCTTTGATTTTTATTAAAAATCATTGAGCACAAAATTTTCATGAAATTTCGACAGCATAACAACATAGCAGTACTATATTGTAAAATTTAGTGTGACGCGCACTCTTCTCCTCGCTTCGGACCAAAGATTAACGAAGAAAAGATTTTCATCTCGCACCGAATCTAAAATCAATGGTGAAGATATTCATAAAATTCTCAACTAGATCCAAGATCGACGAACGCGAGTCTTCAAATTTTATGACCTGTATTTTAATTAATTCTAAATAATTTAAATTTGAGTTAATAGCAATATGACGGCTTAAAAGTGTTGTATTTTGTGAAATCGTGCGCTCGTGCATTCTCTCTTGTTCTGAATCCAAGATCGGCAGAGGTAGGATTTTCATCTCACACCAGACTCAAGATCGATAGAAATCTTTGATTTGACCTACAGAGTAAGAGGTTTAATCAAAATAAATTTTATTTCAAATTTTACCAAAAATCAGATCTGCCAAATCATTTTATTGGTCGTTGGACGAAAATACCCTCACTTATGCTTATCTAAGACTTATTAGGAGAGGGGTAGTTCGGGAATCACGCCCTTTATTTCTCTGTAAGGAGCCCTAAGGGCTCAGTTGACAAGCCGGCCGAGTGAGGAGTCGGCTGACTAGGGCTCCTTCACATGCGAGATGAGGGAGTTCGACCAGCTCTCTCACGCAAGGGGAGGGGGGTCGACTTGGCTAGGGTTTCACGCACGACAAAAGAAAGAATCCAGCTCCTAAGGCTTTGGCTATTCCCAAAGGAGAAGACGATCGGCTTCTAGGGTCGGCTAGGGATGATCGGCGATGTCAATTGAACGGCAAAGGCTCTCGGCTAGGTTCCTCTCCCTCGATTTCTCACTCTTCCTATCAACTCGGGTGCGTGTGTGTATAAGTAGTATGAGATATGTCTTCGACCGACCTCCTTCTCTCCCTTTTATGAAGGTTTGAACTATCAACTGCTCCCGCTTCTTCCCCTATGGTTTTGACCAACGGTGGATAGGATTTTGAATCTCCCCACCCTTCTGTTTTTTTTTTTTTTTGCAAACAATATCCCCATGAGTCATGGATTTTTATCAAATTGCTACAAAATATTCTTAGTTTAATCCTTTAGGCAATTGCTCCTGAGAGAAAAAAAAACTGCTTCTCCATTTTCTTTCATTTTGGATTTGTGTACATGCTACTTGTGGCAATCTTATCATTATTCCTATATATGCATGCATATAGAACTCCACTGTGGCTCTAAATCAAATGTGAGTGCTATTGTAACCCCACATCTACATCCCTCCTTATGTTACTAGAATTACTACTTTTAAGAGGTTTCAAATAAACTATCATTTGATCAAGAAGTAGATGCTATTCCATTTCATTCAATTTCTAGCCACTAATATTTTCATTTTATTGAACCATCGACAAGTCCAAGTCATGCAAAACCACAACCAAAGCTCAAAATCACTGGCAATGTTTGTAATCCACTACACATCTCAATCATGGCTAACAAATATGTTAGAATAAAATTGGGTCAAATAAGATCTCCTTCTCTTCTTTATTGAAAAAGAATGTCGTAGCTCATCTATGGTGTCTTAAAAGATTGAATATACTTTTATTAGATATCAATGATTCCATCAAAAGTCTTATGTTGGGGTGAGTGAGAATGGAGAAAGTTAAGATTGAATTGCATAAATATCCCATAAATCCATTGCACATAACACATGGCTTTTTAACATGCACTATTTTAAACATAATATAAAATATTAAAAAATTAAGAATGAAAATGCAGCTAAATATAAAAGAATGAGAAAGAGTCCAAAATAATACCCTAATTATTACTAAGTGGCAAATTTAGTCCCACAATTTTATAGTGATCCAATTTGATCCCAACAAATTGAAAAATAATCTTAATTGATCCTTAAGCTAAATTTTATCATTAAGGTTAAACCCAACCCTCATATTTAATAGATGGTGAAATTCAACTTAAGGACCAATGGAAATCAATTTTCAATAGTTGAGGAACTAAATTGGATCGATGTGAACTCTAAAATTGAACTAGCCACTTACTAAAAGTCAAAGGACTATTTGGATTTTTTTCTCATTAAAGAATACTAAAAAAATAAACTATAATGATAATGATAACTACTAAATCAATGCTTGAGCTCAAGTGCTTAACCACACAAAATTCAAAATATTACTAATTTTTGTTAAGTTAAATGCCTTTTGAAAAATAAAACTATCTTGAGAATCATCATCATCATCATTAGCCAAATTAACCTCATCTCCTTCATCAGCTTCTTCATCACCCTAAATATCTTCATGCCCAAACACCTTTATTAACAACCATGCATCTTTATCTCATCTTTTTTGCATTTTGTCCTTTCCTTTCTTCAACACTTCAATGGGATTCAAGATAAAATTAAGGTATCCAACAGTCATTTAGCCTTTGATTTCTTAAGCATAGAAGTCATTAAATATTGACTAAACATATTTAATTTTGCATGCCATTTCAACACATTAAATATCATTATCTAACATCATATCAAAATCATCACCTTCATCAATATTAACATCTAACATTTCATTAATTTAGCATTTTAACTCTTTCTTCTTGATCATAAACTCCTAAATTTTATCTTTCATATGTTGAGAGCAAACACCACAAGCTTTAATATTTCTAAAACCCCCAACCAAATTTAGTCTGTGATGAGTAATTCATTCTTCTATTATTTTATCACAAAAATATATGTTACACAATTGTTATCACTATTTTTTTATCAAGACTGTATATTTTAATGTTTGATCGTTCTTTGTAGTTTGGCCTAAATCCGCCATTTTTTAGTGTATAATAGTTAAAACTAATGACATAAATAAAAAAAATAAACTAAAATGTTATAAAATGACACAAGAGAAAATATATATCAATCTGGAGGCTCATTGAAATTAGTTTCATGTATTAGTTAGTGCAAGACAGACTATGTTTCTTGAAAAAGGATATAACATAAGAGTTTAATTAAATATTTAATCAACAAATAGCTTACCATAACTTAAACTATTGAAGAAAAATGACTTATTGCACCACCTAACATGTACAAAATATGTGAAAAATAACTCATCATATAGCTTAAATCAATTAATAGACGATCTTAACAAATAATACACAAATCCTATGCGAAGAGTGTGTTAGCCGAAGGTGAAAGCCTTGAAAGTTCATGTGTAAAAGGTAGAGTAATGAGAACATTGTAGCCATCATACGAGGCGAGAGTGGCAAGAGTGTCAAAGCCAATATGGGAGGCAAGAGTGACAAGAACGTCCAAATTGAGATCCCTTTTCCTTCATCAAAGCCTCCGAGGCTTCGTATGTCAAAGGCAAAGATGTGAGAATGTTGTAGCTTTCATGCGAGACGAAAATGAAAAATAGGTCAAAGCCTTCATGCAAAGCAAGAATGATGAAAACGATAATGTAGTGAGCCTCATAGCATGCATCCATGAATCAAAGCTTGGAAGCCTTGTGCATCTCATCGAAGGTGAGAACAATGCTCCTCAGCAAGACTTAAGCCATCACATGCAAGTGCATGAAACAAAATTGAGAGCAACGAGCCTTGCGAGACAATTTCAATCTCTTATGTCCTCATTAATGCAAATTGAAATAAAACAAAACTAATAATTAATAATTAATATTAATTACAAATCCTAAATCATATAAATTAAACTTAGCATGGACTATGTGACTATACACTATTAGCCGTGCATGGCATAAACCTCACGCCATTTTAACACTTCACGCCTCATCATAATAATGGCATGGGGGATGTCCGCACCATGATTTGCATTATAGCACACACTTTTTTGTAGTGTTGAAATACATGTTTTGCACTCATCACTATAGGTGTTTTGGGTTAGCAACAAGAATTAGCTTCTAAAGTACTCTAATCTCAAGCAAAATAAGCTATGGTAGCAATCACCTACTTAAGTTTACATAACTAAAGGACTAAACAGGGTGTTAATTAACCATGCCTCTTCAACCTAGGTATGAGCTTTGTAATAACTACATGCAGCATCTTAAAATGCAAAACTCACTCTAATATAACGACTAGATCTTTGTTTATTTAAAAACTGTTGCGCCTCATAAATACTCACCAAAGAGCACGCCTGTTTCTGTAAACCTTGGTGAAGCTAAAATTTGTTTGTTATGACAAACCAACCCTTTAGTTTTCCTGAGGTCAGATGTTGCTTGGCTTCATAGAGTTCGTTTCCGGCATTGTAATATAGGCATAAAGAACAGAATAATAACGGAAAGAAGTCAAAAGAAAGCTTACATTGTAGGGGAATTCTTTACTCGTCAAGAGATCTGACAGTGTATCTACCCCCTCAAACCGCCATATGAGCCAGTATTCACCTCTCCCCTTACCCTTTGTGGAACTCTGCAATCAATTCAAAAACATATCAAAGTGAACAAACCTTCCCTCAAAACAGGCCCATGAACATTACAAAAGTATGGCACCTCTTGGAAGCCATACACAAAGTCGGCGCAGCTATTGGGGCAAGCCCTCCTCACACGCTCGTTCATCCAAATCTCCACGGCACCATACTCCGTCGCCTTCTTCAGAACTAAATCACCCTAATTAAATAGCTAAATCAGGAAAAGAAATCGATGGGTCAAAAAAAGATGGCATCCAGACAGGCAATATCGAACGAAGCTTTGGACCTTAGTGGCCGAAGAACCGGCCTTGGCAAGGGAGGCCCGGTATACAACACCGAAGGCTCCCTCGCCAAGCTTCTTCCCTAAGATAAAGTCGTCCTTGCGATAGGAGGGGCGAAATAGACGTTCAACGAAGGCGAGGACGAACATATCGAAGAAACCCGGGGCAACTCCAGGTGTAGCCCAGAGATAGGATGCGGCAGCCAGAGCTAGAGCAACACCGGGAGCCGTGATGGTGAGGCCGCTCTGCCTTGGGAGAGTGCTGCGGTAAATAATATCTCCACACTCCATGACTGTGCAGGGAAGACCCACGCCGACGCCCAACAAAGGATCTACATGGCGTGCCACCTTGGCAAGAAGGTCGGCGGCCCCCATCGCCACCACGTCGGGTTTCACTCTCCGCGCTTTTCTGGGATGAAATGGGCTTCGATTGGGATGGATTCTCTTGAAGCGAGAGATGACAGGGGAGCGGGAGAGGCCGAGGTCGACTCCAACTCCGGCTGTGACCGCCATTTTGGCAATTTTTGTGAAGTTCAAACTATCTCGGTTGCGTCAGAGAGCAGAGGAAGAAATCGCGTAGAGAAGAGGAAGGAAGGAAGCGTGCATTGCTGAACTGATTTGAGTGGGAGTTGGAGGGACACGATAATTATCCATCGATCGGCAAGTTGATCTTGTGACTTTAAGCAGCCACCTGAGCCCCATGTTTTTTTTTTTAAATTATTATTCTTCTTTCATTTTATTTTAGCTATATTGTGGTTGAGGACTTAGTGGCAATGACCATTGGACACGGGCCAAAAATGGAGCATTGGAGCAATAGGTGGACGATGAGATAATAGTTCAAAATTTTTAAGGAACAATTGTGAAAAAATTATTATCATATGATATTTTGATTAAACTTTGATGAAAACTATAATCAATAATAACAATAATAAGCCTTCTTTTTTCCGAGAAGAAAATTTGTATTAAAATAATTAGAGCTAAATGACTAATTTGTTCATCTCTTTTTATAAGAAAACTTATAAAATTTAAGAGTAAATTGCTCCCTCTATGTAATTTTGTCATTGATTTTGCCCTATTAAATATTATATTCTCATTTAATTCTAACAAAAGAATGTCTTTTTTATACTTCCTAATCGAAGTTACAATTCATAGCACCTATGAATAGAAAATTAAATAAAAGATCATCTATTATATAAGGCATAAAATCAATAATGGCAAAGCTAGAAATTTTTAATGAGAGTATAAAAATTAATTTTACTATTTTGAAATATCATAAAATAAAATTTTAATATTAAAAATATCAAATATCCAATTCTTATATATACACCATCTCCTCCTCCCTAAATTCATCCCTAAATAGAGGCATGAATATTGAACAAGCAATAGTAGCAATCAAATGACTCTACTTCTAGCATGATTATCCATATGATTTAAGATTTACTCATGAAATGACAGGGGATTTTTGAAGATGTGAATTTAAAATATCACTACATTATCTATAATGAGAATTTTGATTTTATATCCTCATAATTGTATCATTTGAATAATATATTCCCACTGTATTTTTATTTGAAGAAATATGACTAAAACTTCATTCTGATTGAAAATACTCGAAATACACCTATGCTCTATCAAACTACATCTTGTTCAAAACAATCAACAACATTTATAGCTCCTCCATATACTTTCAGTCTTGTCGCTACTAATTTCTTTGTCCTTTTATCAAAGATTTCTTCTTACAATAGGATAAGAAAAATGTGACGATAAAGTGAATTAAATGAAGTAGTTTAACTTGAATTCAACTACCATATTTGGGTTCTTTCGATTATTGAATAATGACATATGATTGAAATGATTCTATAGTGTTTTATATGTTATTTATTGGATTTGAGTAAGAGAATTAAGATCATTTTGATGAAAACTGAATGTAGAACAAAAAAGAAGATCGAAGAAACATGTTCAATCAATGATAAAAAAAATGGTTCAAACCTTATTTGAAAATTGTTACCACCTTTTCAAAGCATATTTGAACTAATTTGAATCATAAAACAAAACTTATTCAAATCATATTCAAACCCTATTAAATAGGTTTTCAATTTTATTTGGAATATGTTCAATCCTGATTTGAATATTATTTGAATATCATTCGACAATTCAAACATGATTTGAACCTTGATTGTACTTTTTTTTACCATTGATAGTTAGATATCTCCAATTCTTATTAAGCCTCCGCTTTTATGAAATTTCTTCTACGTCTTTCTATATAATCAACTCCTTATATATCATTTTTATCTACAATCTCAACTTCTTAAGTCTCCATGACAACATCATCATCAATCCTTATATAACTACTTAATTTATTATCATAGTTCAATTGGGTGACAAATTATCTTATTTACTTTATATGTACAAACTTAATTACATCATCCAAATTTTGCATAATTTTAAATTGATTATTCTTCAATTCTTTCACTACAACAAAAACTTTGGCAATTGATTAGAAGAGGACATGGACAAATTGGAGAGCATGACTCTTCTTAGATTGTTCCTTCAAGCACCCTTCTTAAGTTATTATCATGTGCTTTCTCAACTCGACCATCTTATTCTCTAGTAAATGAATAGTGATCATTTTTTTCATTCACAATCCTAATTGAGAGAGAAGATTGAGGTGTATATACAATCAACTTATAAAATCTTTCTCATCAGCTCTGTGCACCAACACACACTTTTATGCTTGACATGAAAAATTTTTTCTCATCTAGCACACATTAGGCATTCCAATTTTTACCTAACCCAACAAATTTTATGCTTGATATATACAATTTATCCTCTTTAAGCACAAGTTAGGCTTAAACATTTAATTTTTGTCTTATATTGCACATAAACTAGACTAATTGGATGTAATGTATCCTTAATTTAGCATATTTTAGGCTTGGAATACCCAATTAATTATTTTATCTAACAAATTTTAGGCAAAACATACTAATTTTTATCATATCTAGCACATACTTTAGACTTTTTATTCAAATTTTTTGTATTGTTTAAGAACATTTTAGTTTTGACATACAAAATTTTTCCCTATCAAGCACAATATATACTAAACAATTAAGCCGTTCAACGCATTTTAGGCCTAGTATATCCAACTCATGTAAAGTATAACACACATTATGATATGAATCCATATCCCCAAATCAACAACAGAGAGTAAGTTACATACTCAGACCAGAGAGAGTGAAGATTACAATGATACAAAACAAATATAACAGCTTTACAACAACAAGATAATATCCAAAGAAACAGCCTTTCCCAAATACAAAATAGATGAAACAGTTCAGAATCAAAATCCCACAGATTATAACTACCTTACAGAGGAATAATACACATTAGAAACCAAGATGAACAACAGAGAACATAACAAGAATAACAGCCATTACAGATCCAACACTACAGATGGCCAGAATAAAAGAGGGAGGTGCTATTTCCAGATTAAAGCCTACATTAATATCCAGAGACAGAAACCATCTAAATATAAACGAACATTAAATCTCCATGAGCCGATCATACAAGAAACAAAGAACCATAACTATCTGAGAATAAAGGGGTAAAGCAACTAGAGCAAAGCAATCCAGAGGCAACCTGAAAGTAAAATCCATAACAGAAATAACTGCCAAAAGAAACGAAGGATGCTTTCGATAGCGAGAAAACATGAAGAGTAGAAGATAACAGATTGCTCATACCTGCCGGATCGACTAAAGTAAGTTTTATAACGTAGAAAAAAAAACAACTTGTTGTAGAAAGTAGTTAGGGCATAGATAGCTCAGATCCAAGCTAAACAAAGTTAAACAGAAAGTATAAATAGAGATCAGAAACCAAACAGAAGGAAATCAAGAATTTTAAAAGAAACTTATCTTCTTCTTCTCCTGTTCTTCATCTCCTCCTTCCTTCTCAAGTCTTCTCTGGTTTTCCTCACCGGAAACCGCGCTTCCTTCGGAGAACCCTAGGTTCTCCTCCGACCCCCAGCCACAACCCTCTTCCCTCTCGGGGCGTCGGCCGAATAGTCAAGAAACGAAACAAAAGGCACGAGTAAAGTTAGCTTCTCCGGAAGATTCATCCAACTAAAGCGGCCGCTAAGCTAATATCAAAGGCTCGATCAAATCGAATCAAGCGCAAAACCGACGTGTAATCCACTAACTATGAGAATCAAGAACCGCTTGATCAAAGATCCAATCAAGGCGAGATAAAACTCAATCCAACGGTTCGAAATAGCTCAAGAGAAACTCAATCCAAGTGATTAGATCCAACCAGAGAATAAGGCGAATCCAAGTGCGGCAGCTAAACCATCCCAATTATCTTAACTTGGTTGGACCACTCGGTGAGTCAACTCACAACCACTCAATCAAGCGGACCATAATTAGCACAACGGACCCATTCTCACCAACCAAACCAATTAGAAATTGGTCCGTTGACTACATCATATAGAAATGGCAGAAGGAATAAGACACACGGCAAAAACTCTAGAAGAATGTGTGGGAAGACTGAATAAAAATGATGAGCAAATGACATCAATCACTCTATCTTGAATGAAATTTCAAGAAGATTGTCGGTATAGAGGAGAAATTAGATAAATCTTCTCAAGATCGAACAATCGTATGTAAGTCATACCCAGAATTTAATCATTCTACTATACCTCAAATACAAAATGCTAGACCGCTTAAGGTTGACATGCCAAGATTTAATGGTGAAAACCAAGGGGTTGGTTGTTTAAAGCGGATCAATTTTTCCAATATTATAATCTGCAAGATCGAAATTCATAATAGCGGTTTATATGGATGGCCCTGCACTCAGTTGGTACCAATGGATGCATATGAATAAACAGTTGCATTCATGGCAACAATTCAAGGATCAAGTCATTCAGAGGTTTGGACCTTCCCTTTACAGAGATTTAAGGGGTGAATTAGCCAAACTTCAACAGAAATCCACAGTACAAGAATTTTACAATGAGTTTGAAGAGTTAGCAAATCAGATTTCAGGAATTCCTATTGATTTCTTACAAAGTCGCTTTTTATCGGCTTAAGCGGATATTAAAAGAGAAGTTAGGGCACTGCAGCCAAATTCACTGCAACAAGCATTTCAATTAGCCAAATTAATGGAAGACAGATTAGCAGATGAAGTTTATACAACAAGATCCTCAAGAATTAATACATCTGTAGTACTGAACAAACAACCTCCAATTCTTCCTACACCAGTTAAGTCAAATAACAACGAATAACCAAAAAGCAGGACCACATCCCTATTCAAATTAAGCTGCACAATTGGAAGATAGAAGAAAGAAAGGATTGTGTTTTAATTGTGAGGAAAAAATATCACAGAGGACATATATGTCAAGCCAAATTATTTGCCTTCATGATGGTCAATGAAGACCAAGAGTATCAACTACAGCAAGATACTCAACCAGAAAGATAGTGGATACAAGAAGAAGTATTAGAAACAAGCTTACAATTTCAGCCATTCAATCCAGGCTAAAAAAGATTATATAAAGTATGCATAATTATCAACCTTCCAAATAGTTATAACCACCCAAATAGCTTAGATTTTAATTCAACTATAGCCCAAACTATATAGAATACAACCAGCACTACAACCACCTACCTAGTCATAATGTTTATCTTTTTATATAAACACTACATAGAATATCTTAGAGCATAGCTTTTCCATAGTAATAAGTCAGTTGGCACAACAATATTTTCCAGCAGATGGACAAACAGAAGCATCTTATAATACAGCCACATATGAAGGAGGAATCATGTTCAGATAGGTGGGACAGAGACCCATATCATTTACAGGAAGCTCAAAAACAAATATCATTGGGAACAAATGGCCGATAAACATAGAAGAGAGCTTCAAGTCAAAGACTTAAATAATACAGACAGGATTCTACACTACACCCAGTAGAATTACCAACTCAGTTCAGAGAGGGGCGGATATTAATCAAGCCTGTTAAAAGTTTTAGATCACGTAGCGATGCGGAGATCCATAAATTAAAGAAATATTAAGGTAATGGGAAGGACTTCAGCAATGATGCTTGGGTGTAAAGTAAAATCTGAAAGCATCTCAAGAATTGACCTTGAGGACAAGGTCAGTGTGGGGAGGGGTGTAATGATATGAATCCATATCCCCAAATCAACAACAGAGAGTAAGTTACATACTCAGACCAGAGAGAGTGAAGATTACAATGATACAAAATAAATATAACAGCTTTACAACAACAAGATAATATCCAAAGGAACAGCCTTTCCCAAATACAAAATAGATGAAACAGTTCAGAATCAAAATCCCACAGATTACAACTACCTTACAGAGGAATAATACACATTAGAAACCAAGATGAGCAACAGAGAACATAACAAGAATACTTTCTGATCCAACACTGAGATGGCGGAATAAAGAGGAGGTGCTATTTCCAGATTAAAGCCTACATTAATATCCAGAGACAGAAACCATGCAAATATAAACAGCAACATTAAATCTCCAACAGAGCCAGATCAGCTACAAGAAACAAATATAACCATAACTATACAGGAATAACAACAACAGGGGTAAAGAAACTAGAGCAAAGCATTCCAGAGGCAACCTGAAAGTAAAATCCATAACAAAAATAACTGCCAAAAGAACAGAAGGATAGATGCTCGATAGCCAGAAAACAAGAAGAGTAATAACAGTAAGATAACAGATTGCTCATACCTCAACTGTCAGATCGACTGAAGCAAGTTTTATAACAGACTGTAACAGAAAGTAACAACTTGTAACAGAAAGTAGTTAGGCTTGCATAGATAGCTCAGATCCAAGCTAAACAAAGTTAAACAGAAAGTATAAATAGAGATCAGAAACCAAACAGAGGGGAATCAAGAATTTTAAAAGAAACTTATCTTCTTCTTCTCCTGTTCTTCATCTCCTCCTTCCTTCTCAAGTCTTCTCTAGTTTTCCTCACCGGAAGCCGCGCTTCCTTCGGAGAACCCTAGGTTCTCCTCCGACCCCCAGCCACAACCCTCTTCCCTCTCAAGAGCGTCGACGGCTCGAATAGTCGAAGAAATGAAACAAAAGGCCTGAGTAAAGTTAGCTTCTCCCGGAAGATTCATCCAACGGCTAAGAAACAACCGCCTAAGCTAATATCAAAGGCTCAGATCAAATCAAAATCAAGCCGACGTGTAATCCACTAACTCACTATAAGAATCAAGAAGCGCTGATCAAAGATCCAATCAAAAGCGGATAAGAAACCCAATCAGGCGGTTCAAAGCGGCCAAGAGAAACTCAATCCGAGTGATTAGATCCAACGGTAAAGAACAAGGCGTTGAATCAAACGGTGCATAAAGCACCCGCTAAACCATCCCAATTATCTTAACTCAGTCGGGTTCAGACCACTCAATGAGTCAACTCACAGAACCACTCAATCCAAGCCGGACCATAATTAGCACTGAACCAGACCCATTCTCACCAACCAAACCAATTCCAGAAACTAGGTCATATCACATTAGGGCTAACGTATCTAACCTTTACCAAGTCTAACACACAAACTGGATTTAACAGTCTCACTTTTTTCACTCAACTTGGAACTCTCTTAGCTCAATATATTACCAATTTGAAATAATATTCCTTTCACACTTCATATGATCAACTCAAACATGCAATATTACTCATTATAATGCCTCATCTATTGAGACCTATTTATTTGCATCTCTTTTGAACCTATTTTGATCTTGGCTTATTGTCGATAAAGTTTAACCGATTTCAAGTGATTTTCAATTGATTCCAGCCTAGTTGGAGTTTAGCCGAGAGGACCCAATGTCACCTTGAGTCAAGTCCAATTATGTCTGAATTCCCTAGACTTATTCAATCCAGCTTAAGTGTTAAATGCACTCATGTATGTCTTATTCAACCTCGACTCAACAACTCATTATCTAAGGCATCTCATATAAATATATATATATATATATATATATATATATATATATATATATATATATATATATATATATATATATATATATATATATATTCATGTGTTTACATTATAGAGCCCTAACCAACACATTCAAATAGATATTCTAAACATAAATACAATCAAATAAAATTATAATAATATTTAACTCATTAAATAAATAAGCATATAAAAATTAAGTTAAATTAGAAATTATCAAATAAATCTTGAACACTGGTTCCACAGTTTTAATAACAATGCCATCCAGCACCCTCAACTACCTTCAATATTAGCGATCGACTCATCTCCACTAGTAGCCAAATTAAAAAAGCCTAAGGACTGCCCTATTATTACAAGTAACAATCACCTCATATGTACTTGGTAGCATTCTTGAGGCAGAAAATAACCTAGCTCTAAGCTTAGGCCAATCATCAAATCAAATTTAATTTTGACTCATGCATTACTATGCTAAGCATGCGAATAGAGGGCATTAATTCGAATTAGCAGATCGGATTTGAGATTAACTTATATTTGATCCTCCAAATAAGTATGATTTGATCTTAACTCGTTTATTAAATCGATCAAAAATTATAACCCGAATCAAATCATCTTCAACCCAACTAACTCGAACAACCTAAGTAATCAATTTGGACATATATTTCTATTTAAATTCAACTCAAAATTAGATTAAAATCAAATCAAATCAAATCTCTAGATCATTATCAAGTTAGAAGATCAAAATAAAATTAACTTAAAAATAAATAAAAATCAAATCAACTTTAAGTTAATCAGTCAAACCAAACCTACTCAAAAAATTAAACTGATCGAACTCTTAAGTGCCATTTGAGATCACTTTTATTTTTTTATTTTATTTATTTTTTATTTTAAAATTAAATATATTTGATAATAATTATTATTTTTACAACACTTAATCAAAATGTTATTTTAAATACTATTTATTTTTTAAAATAAAAAATTTAATAAATACACTAAATAAATATATTCTTAAAATAATATAAAAGCCATATTTTAAAAAATTTATGGCCAAAATAACATTTCTTAACTTGACCTAACTCCCTAAAATAACCACCAAAAAAATAGTGATTAAAATTTTTTTTTTAAGATTATAAATCTCACCATAATTTTTTAAACAATAATTTCTTCTACAACAACTATTTTACTACTTTTTGCATTTATAGGACATTAGATTCACCCTCTTAAGAATTGCAAGCAAATTTAGTTTACTTTAAATCCTCTTATGTCTGGGAGACAGAACCGTATCCCTCACCCAACAAACTTATGCATGCAATTAAACTCAAAACCTTCGTTTAAAAGCCTAGGAGTCATTTGAGATCATTTTTTTATTTTATTTATTAATTAAAATAAAATACATTTGATGATGATAATTATTTTTAAAAATACTCAATATATTTATAAATTATTTTAAGTATTTTTAAAAATAATATGATTTGTTTTCAAAAATAAAAATTAATAAAAACACTTAAAAATAACATCAAACAAATAGACTTTTTAAAATAATATAAACATAAAATATAAATATAAAATAAAATTGATCTCAAACAGGACCCTCACTATTCTGCCTATTATAACAAAACCTTAGTTTCTTCCACGAATTTAGTCAAATATATTGCTTTAAGTAAATAATAAATAGCATGCTACAGCTCCTTTATGTGAATTTTCTTTATGCAGAACGTCTCTAGAGCAATAGTCTTTTTTTTTTCACTTACAATCTATTGAAGCTTGAACAGTGCAAGTAGCCCATTTTCTGCAGGCTTCTGCAAAATTGCATCTGTAATAAGTGCCATCTGATACTTCTCTGATCAAGGAAGCTCAGGTTTCTGTTCAAAGAACAAATATAAAATGGTTGGTTAAACAGTCTAAAATTAAATGCCATGGAAAAAAAGAGGAAGATTTACATACATAGCACACAATTCTTATGCATTTATATATTTTAACACTTAAAGTATGATATTTATAAAAATAATATCTTTTATTAGCATAAAAAGGTACACTTCGCTCTAAAAAAATCAATGATGATATTATTTTTGATGTAATATTAAAAATTTGAATGTTATATATATATATATATATATGTATATATATATATATATATAAGTGTTAAAATATGTAAATATATAAAAAATTAGGTGCTATGCAAATGCCCCAAAAACATAATTATTCACTCATATTCTCCGTACCTTAATCATATCATGTAGGCAATGCTCTCAGCAAACGTAAAGCGCGAGTCCACTGAGGCCCTTCTGAGAGAACAATCCTCTTCAGCAAAGGTATAATTCCAGCAGAAACCATAGCAGGATGATTCTCATCATCCATGCTAAGATTATATAAGATGGACAAACAAGCTTCCAGCGCACTGCCACTTCCCTCTTCAACAAGCTTCACGAGAGGAAAATTGCTCCAGCAGCAGTAACAGCTCTGCTGCACTCCACACCTCCTTTAGAGATGACCTCATTAAGTTGGATCACAGCGACCTCACGAGATTCGAGAGAAAATGACGTACTCATCTGCTCCACAAGTCTTGGAATGGTGTCATAAATAATCACTTCCAGATCTAAGTGAGGGTTGCCTGAATCCAAGCCTGAAGTAGTCTTTGATTCAAGCTTTACAAGGCAAGCAGCAACCCAGTCCTTGGAATGAAGGGGAATGTTGGACTTCAGGGCACCACGTAGTACAGGTTCAAAATGTGTGGTTTTCACAGTATGATGGAACTGATCAAAATCCAGAAGTTTTGTTAGCAACCTGGAAGCTGCGGCTACTGCAAGACCGATTTCCTCAGCCATCAAGGTATTCAATTCAAGTTTATTGTCAACAATTCCTTGTGTGCCTGTTTGGAAAGTATAAAAGCGGTTAAAGAAAATGGAGATTCAGGAAAAAGATTGACGGTTACGTCAAGAGAAATGGTGTCACATGCAAAGCGCCACAATGAAGCATTTAGGAGCAGTGTGATGTGAAAAAGTATCTTACGGACCAAAAAAAAATGATTAGATATCATGTTCTTCACTGAGTAAAAGACTTGATTTTCTTGTGTAAATATTTTCCAAATATCCCAACTCTTTTGGGGCAACTTCATGAATTTTTCCTTATCATGCATTCCTGTTGAGTGCTACATTTGGTGATAAATTTTCTTCACAATCTTTTTGAATAACTTCCATCCATGTAAATCTAGATCTACCTCTTTTCCTTAATAATCATTTAACTCTAATTTTATTTATCCATCTAATGCATTTTCTTTTCTATCCTATATTTTATTTGCACTAACAATCTTAATAAACCAACTATTTAACTAGTAATTGTTTGCAATTGAAACAAAAAGATAGGGAAAAGCAAAGCCTAGATCCGACTATACCTCACACTCATTCAACCCATGATCCCGAGATTATAACCCACGAACTCACTCGCACATCCTTGACTATGATCGACTTCAACCACCCCACGTCGCCAATTCTAGGGCATGTGTACAAGTCGCTTTAAAAGGAGAGAGGCCGATTAAGGTCTTCTTCCACTCACGCCGTAAGAAACTGAGTGGGGAGAGCAAGAGAGAGAGAGAGAATGAGAGAACATGAGTGAGAGAGAAGGAGAGAACAAGTGAGAGAGGAGTGAGAGGGAGCCACTGGCTTCAAATGAACAAGTGGGGAGAATGAGGAAGAATCAAGCCCAGCCAAGCCTCATCACATGAAGAAGAGCTGGAATTGAGCTCTTGGTCACGTGAAATAAGGTTTAAAATTTGAATACTCGTGCACATTGATCTCAGGTTTGACCAAAATGAAAAAAAATAAAACATCTATCGTCGATCTTGAGTTTGAATCAAAAAAGAAGAGTACCGATTGCTTTAAATTTCACAAAACGCATCATTACTAAACAATTATGCTGCCAAAATTTTATAAATTTATATGATTTTTAAATAATTTTAAAATCAAATAAATACATATTAAGAAGTCCCATGCACGTCAATCTTGGGTTTGGCCCAAAAAAATTACAAAGGCATCTGCCGTCGATTTTAAGTTCAACAAGAGATGAAAATCTCACTCCGCCGATCTTAGGTCTAAAGCAAGAAAGAAGAGCATCGATCACGCTAAATTTTACAAAGGCGATGTATTACTTTCTAAATTGTTTGACTATTTCCACAAATAATTTTTGCATGATATCTATTATTGGAACTCTAAACTCTTGACTTCATGTTAGTTTAATCCTTTAAGATCGCTCTTCAATATCATGAAGATTCTCTAACATCATAGTTACATTCTTCTTGTCAATTTACTCTATTGTTTATATTTTGCATACAATATTAGAAAAAGAAATCAAGAAATCATGGGATATAATTAGTAGAAAATAATTAGTGGGAAAGCATAAATTTATAAGTATCCCTACTCTAACAAGCCAATCTAAAAAAATGTCCAAGAGATTCAATCACATTTATATTATTTTCATAGACTGCTAATACATGAGATTTTTTAAAACATGTATTTTAAAAATTATCCACTTTCCATCTATCATCGTTTTTAAATTTATCTCGTTCTTTTAATACCAATATCATAGAAAAATTGCAATGAATTTTCTTCCAATATTACATATTCTTTTGCATCAACACCAGCGAGCTATATGCTTCGTGCATTTTAATAAAACTAAAACTCGGTAACTTAGATGGGCACATTTCATCTTATAACCAGTAATATAGAATCTAATCTAACCAAAGTAACAATCAAAATATCACAAATAAACAAAATTGAACAAAATCCAACATATTGTATCTTGTGTGATAAAAGGTGAAATTCTCCTTGAAAAATCATGAAAGGCTTAATTGTCGCTTGAACTGTATTTTAAGATGTAAGCCATACGATGAACCTAACACTGAAAAAATGAGAAAAAAGTGTATCTTTTATTAACAAAAGAAAAGTAATTTGTGCTTGAAAAAATCATGTCCAATTTTATTCTGCCTGATAAATTAACCGTAATATATTGACGTCCGAACAGATAAAGCATTCAATTAAAAAGACTGCTAATATAATATATAAATCTAGGAAGAGACAGTTGCTCTACAAAATTGCCCTAGCCCCTTATTGTAGCATTCCATTCTGCGTATCACAAATAAACCTGCAATTCTATCTTCAATCTTCATTAAACTTGCCATTATATCACAATTAAACTTGCGATAGCATTATGTACAAAAGTAGAAACAAGATTTTTAAAAAAAAATTAATTATTATTTTTTAAAAAAATTATTTTTTTTTTTACAAAAAAAGGTATTTATAGACTTCTAAAGAAACTCTTTAAAAAGAAAATGCCCATGACGGGGCAAATAAAATCAAGAGCACACATATTATAATCTAAAAACTATAATAGGATCGATCTAACAATAGGGGCCTCTAATTCATATGCTTATAATTTCCCACTAAGGAAAGTGAAACCCAACATAAGTATAAGAGAGCAAGAGAAGAGATGGACACTGCTTTTGGGTTTCTTTAACACACCCCTAAAATTAAATGGTATATATCTATTATTCCAAGTTTGCTTACAATATTTTTGAATGTGGGGTTGTGGAGTCCCTTGATGAATTTATCGGCTAGTTGGTTTGTTAGCACATATGGAGTGCAGACCAATCCACTCTCCAGTTTTTTTTTTTTTAACTTTATTAAGCATCTATCAACCTTCAGTATTTGGAACGATCATGTTATATAGGATTAAATGCAATGTTGATAGTAGATTTATTGTCACATAATATCCTCATTGATCCTTCCAACTTAATTTTTAAGTCTTCCAAAGCAATTTTGATTCACAAAGTTTGCAAATGTTTTGGGCAATTGCTCTAAATTTGGATTTAGCACTAGATTTTGAAATAACATATTGTTTCTTATGAGATTTTCTCCCAAAAAAGTACAATATCATGAGATAGATCTTTTATCAATAGAAGGCTTTGCATAATCTGCATCAGTTGTTATATAGTGGAGCCTGATTTTATCTTTGGGAGGCAATGCCTCGGCACTGGAACAGGAGATTTCAACTTCAGAATCAGAGAAAGTAGTGTCTCGACTAGGAGGGCAGCGCCATAGCGCTGAGTCACAGCATTTTGGTGCTTCAGGACAGTGCTGCGGCACTAGAATTAGAGCACCCAAAGACAAAAATGATAGAGAGCATAGTGCCTCGGCGCTTGAACCCGTGCAGAAAAGCCTGAAGGATAGTGGTGTCAGCACCTAGGCATAGGGTAGCGGTACCGCGACGCTACGAGTTAGGAGATTTCATCTTTAGATAGTTTTTTTCTACAGTGCTGTTAAAGAATGCCATTTTTCTCTTGTATTTGAGAGTGAAGGTTGTGCCCTAGAGTGGCTGAAGTGTGGAGAGGCTCCAGATAAGTGTAATTTGTATTATTCTTCTGACATTTTCTTTCATAGTCGATTTCTTGGTAGTGTGGCTCAGTGATTTTTTTCCCATTCTCGAACATTGCCATGTTAAATCTAGTGTCTTCTGTGTGATCTATTTTACTTTGGTTTTCATTTATTTTGTGTATGCTTTGAAACACTCGAACTGGTTTTCCGCATGTATTTTGTGATTTATTTTCTTTCCTAACAACTGGTATCAAAGTGGAGGTTCTAAAAGTTTAGTTCGAATGGGAGCAATGACCGATGATTCAAAATTTAATATTGAGAAGTTCAATAAGACCAACTTCGCCTTCTAGAAGATGCAAGTGAAGGATATATTGTACCAAAAGAAACTATATTTGTCATTGGATGAGATTACCAAAAAGCTGGAGTCAATATTTATAAAAGAATGGAAAGTCCTCGATCGAAAGACACACTAGATTTGATTCGACTCTCACTATTCTCATTTATTTCTTCCAATATTGTGAATGAAAAGATCATTGTGGACCTTATGACTACACTAATAAGGATGTATGAAAAGTCATATGCTTCTAACATAGTATTATTAATGAGGAGGCTGTTCAATATAAAAATAGTTGATAGAAGTCCAATAGCAGAGCATCTGAACAACTTCAAAATTGTAACAAATCAATTGTACTCTGTTGGCATCAGGTTTGATGACAAGATACAAACACTTTTACTTTTATCTTATTTGTCTGACAATTGAGATTGACTAAGTCACGACAGTGAGCAACTCTTCGGGCAACATGAAGTTGAATTTTGATGATGTTGTCGGATTAGTGCTGAATGAGGAGATCTGGAAGAAAACGAGTAAGGAGATTTCAAATGTCGTCTTGGATGTTGAAGGCAGATGAAGGAGTTCAGAAAAGAACTCAAGTAGCAGCTGGTCCAAGTCAAAGAGAGGAACATCCAAGACTGGAAGAAAAAAGATCAATGTGAAGTGCTGGAACTATGGGAAGAAATGGTACTTCAAGAAAGAATACAAGGCTCCTACGAAATCAAGTGGTGGAGGACAAGATAATGGTTAGTCTGCAAATATCTCCATAAAAGAAACTCAAGATGACTCTCTAATCTTATCCCTGGACAATACTGAGTTGTAGATAGTCGACTCAAGTGCCTCTTTTCATGCAAGTCCCAATAAAGAGGTATTCAAAAACTACACCAAAGGAAATCTAGGGAAAGTATACCTGACGGACAACAAAGTTTTAGTAGAGAATAAGACAGGATATATGATGAAGTGTCTCAGATCAGATAATAGAGGCGAGTACCGTGATAAGAGAGGTTCAGGAATTACTGTGTGTCAAATGCAATCAAGTGGGAGTTCACTGTACCTGAAACACCACAACAGAACGATGTAGCTAAATGCATGAAAAGAACTATCACGGAGCGTGCAAAGAGTATGTGAGGTTGCATGTTGGGTTGCCCAAGCAATTCTGGGCTGAAGCAGCTAATACTGCTATGTACCTGATCAACAGAAGCCCTTCAATACCATAGAATGAAGGCCTAACAAATGAAACATCGAGTGACAAAAAAGTACATCTATCTCATCTAAAAGCATTTGGTTGTTCATCGTATATTCATATTGATGCAAGATCAAGAAACAAGTTAGGTCTAAAATTTTTGAAGTGTACATTCATTGAATATGGATCTAATGAATTTGAGTACAAATTCTAGGATTATCAGAATCAAAAGTTCATCAAGAGCAGAGATATCATATTCAATGAGAGAAATGTATAAGGACAAACATGAGACTTGGGACGATTCTTCAATCACTCCAGAAGAATCATCCAGATAATTAGAGATAGATGGTGAAGAAGTTCAGGAGGACGCTCGAGGTCGTGCTCAAAGCGAAGAAGCACGGGATGTACCTCAAACACCCGCCGTTGAAGTCAAGAGATCCAGTAGAATCTTTCGACCGACACCAAAATACTCCTCTTCATTGTACTATTTATTACTAACTGATGGTGGTGAACTAGAGTACTATGAAAAAGTCATTCAAGTAGAAAACTCAAAGGAGCGGGAGCATGCCATGGATGATGAGATGGAGCCACTCATGTCAAATCAGACATGGGATTTGGCAAGGCTACCGGATGGCAAGAAAATACTACACAAGTGAATTTACAAGCTGAAAGAAGAACCCGATGGTAGTAGGTGCTACAAGACCAGACTTATTGTGAAGGGGTTCCAACAGAAAGAATGAATTGAATACACAGAGATCTTTTCTCTAATAGGCAAGTTGACAACCATCAGGGTAGTGTTTAGCCTAGTAGTAGTGGAGAATTTGCATCTGGAACAGATGAATGTAAAGACAACTTTCTTACATGAGGATTTGGAAGAGGAGCTGTACATGGAGCAACCACATGACTATGTGATTATAGAAAAGGAAGCCATGATGTGGAGACTCAAGAAGAGCTTGTATGGCTTGAAGTAGGCACCTAGACAGTTGTACATGAGATTTGATAGGCTCATGTCAAATAGATGGTACACAAGGTGTCAAGCCGATCACTGCTGCTATGTTAAAAAATATGAAGATTGCTATATTATTCTTCTCATGTATGTAAATGATATGCTGATTGTATGATCAGACATAAAAAAGATTAGGCATAAAGGAGCAACTCTCAAGAGAGTTTAAGATAAAAAATTTGAGTTCAGGGAAAAAAATTCTAGGTATGACAATCAGTAAGGATAAGAGTGCAGACGAGCTAAAATTGTCTCAAGTAGAGTATGTTGAAAATGTTCTATAAAAATTCAACATGAATAAGGCAAAGCCAACAAACACCTCTTTGGCTAGTCATTTTAGACTATCCAAGGATCAATTGCCTTAAGACTGAAGAGGAGCAAGAAAACATAAGAACTCCTTATGCTTCAGCAGTTGAGAGCCTAATATATGCAATGATATGTATCAGATTGGATATTACACATGCAGTGAGAATAGTCAATAGGTACATGAGTAATCCTGACAAGCATCATTGGGAGGAGATGAAATGGCTTCTTAGATACCTAAAGGGAATGATCAGCAGGGCACTATGCTTTAGAGGTGCAGAAATTGAACTACAAACTTAGCAGAAGATTTGGATGGGAGAAGGGGTACAATAAGATATGTCTTCACATTGGGAACCACAGTGGTGAGTTGGGTTTTAGGTTGCAAAAGATAATTCCACTCTTTACCATAGAAGTTGAATATGTTCTATGACAGAAGCAAACAAAGAGATGATTTGGCTACTGAGTTTTTTAACAGAGTTAGGCAAGTGGCATGGAAATGGCAGGCTTCATAATGACAATATGAGTGTCATTCATTTGGTCAGGAATGTTGTGTTTCATGCTAGGACAAAACACATACAACTAAGGTATTATTTCATTCGCACACTCCTAGAAGGAAGGCATATATGTTTGAAAAAGATACACACTACTGAAAGCCCTACAGATAAGTTGACCAAAGTAGTAACTCAAGAGAAACTAAAGCTTTGCTTGACTTCAATTGGAATTCAGGAAGACTAAAGCAAGGGTGAGTCACACTACAGCTTGTACTATGATGGTAATGTGGATCTGAATGAGCAAAAGTGATTGCAATCAGTCTCCAAATGGGAGATTGTTATATGATATATCTCTAAGAGGTAGCATCTCGATGCTGGAATAGGAGATTCCAACTTCAGAATCTGAGAAGGTAGTGCTTAGACACTAGGAGGGTAGCGCCATGGTGCTAGGTCACGGTGACTCAAAGTTGGGTCACGACACCTCGGCGCTTCAGAGCAGCGCTACGACGCTAGGATCAAGGCACCCAAAGGCAGAAATGATAGAGTATGGCGATCGACAAAGCAATGCCTAACCCATGCGCAAAAGCTGGAGACAACTCGACCAACGCCACGAGAGGGGAGATTTCGTATTTAGGCAATTTTTTCTACAGTTTTATTTTTAGAATGCCATTTTTTCCTTATACATGAGAGTCAATGTTGTGCTTTAGAGTGCTGAAGTATGAAGAGACTCCAAATAAGTGTAATCTATACTATTCTCCTGACTTTTTCTTTCATGATAGATTTCTTGGTGGTGTAGCTCCGTTGTTTTTTTCTTATTCTCGAATTTTTTCACGTTAAATCTAATATCATCTGTGTGATCTCTTTTACTTTGATTTTCATTTTCATGTATGCTCTGGAACACTCAAACTAATTTTTCACGCATGCTTTGTGATCTATTTTCTTCCCTAACATCAGTAAATTCTTCAATTTGTGTTGTATAATACTTTTTTGTATGAAATTTTTTTTTCTTGGACTTGATTTAATAAGCAACTTCAAGGTGAGACTCTTCAAGTTTGTGCATGAATTGGTAGATTAGACTTATTGTGAAAGCGATGTCAGGATGAGTGGGAAAAATTGATTGATTTTTCAGCTAACTGTTGAAAGTGCTGCATATTTACGTTAGTTCCTTCTTCATCTACCTCTATCTTCTATCATGGTTCACTTGAAGTTTCTCACGACTTACACTCCATCATCTTTATTTCTTTTATTAGGTATATGACATATCTATTGGGAGAGAAATATTTCATGTTCAGATTGAGCCACTTCTATGCCTAGAAAATATATAAGTTTGCTTTTTCAAATTCTTTAGCAAGTTTCCTTTTGAAAACTTCTTATATGAATTATATCATCAAATATACATAATAAAGATTGAGATCTTACCATCAAAAGAGAGCTCCATGAATAGTGTAGGGTCCTCTTGGCTATATTTGTATCATATTTCTATCATAACTTTTATAAATCTATCAAATCAAATTCTTCAATCTATAAAGAGCTTTTTTTTTAATTTGCATATTTGATTTTTCATGAATGAATTATTGAATTTTGATGGTGGATCTTAAGGGTGTGCATTATTTGGTTTTAACAAAAAAATCAAACCAAACTAAAATTTTTGAGCAATTTGGTTTAGTTTTGAAGTTAGTATTTTGAATTTTAGTTTTAATTAATGAAAACTTTGGTTTTATGTTTTTGGATCGATTTATTAAATAAAATTTTAGATGCAACCTAACAAACTGAATTTTTTCATAAGTTCATAAATTTTTTTTCTCCATCATAAATATTTTTAATGCATGAAAATAACTAATTGCTTTTTAATTATATATATATATATATATATATATATATATATATATATATACATATATATATAATCTTACTTATTACTTGTTCATTATACAAAAAAAAAACATAATAAATATAAATTTCATAAATAATTTTTAAATATTGTAAACTTCGGTTCATCCAAAACCAAACCAAAATAACCAAACCAAATTGTTATTTGGTTTATTTGGTTTTGTATTATATTTGATCGATTTGGTCTAATTTTTTGAGAATCCAAAACCAATTGATTTTTAAAATTCACCAGTCAAACAAATTAAATGCACACCCCTAGTAGATTTATCTAGACTTATTTTTTAACACCCATATATGAATATATATATTTTTACATCATATTATTTTATTGACCACTCAAGGTTAGCTACTAGAGAGCTTAAAACGTAGATAATATTCATTTTTGGAACGGGACAAAGATTTCTTGATAGTCAACCCCATAGCATTGAGTATACCCTTGAGATACTAATTTTGCCTTATACCTTTCTAAACCCCCATCAACCTTATATTTTACTTGCATCTTACTTCAACAATCTCCCATGTATGGTTCTTTTCCAAGACATATTTCTTATCGCATAGTTTTTTTTCCAATTCTTAATTCTAAGTGACTCAAATAGGATTTGTAAAATTGAAATAGAGCTAGCGCTGATATTTTTCAGGAAGGTTTTATGAGAAGAAGAAAATTATGGAAGGGTTTGTATTGAGATGGGTTATAAAGGGTTAGCAATAGGTTGATCATTATTACCTAGTGACAGGTCAAAGTCTTGAGCTTGCTAGAGATTCAAGTTGGGCTTGTTTCTTGCGCAAACTTGAAGAGATATAGTTGGTATAATGTTTAAATTTATAGTGTCTTGAGTTGTAGGAATGTCAAGTTGAAATATAAAGTTTCATCAAACTTATTTTCTAATTAAAAATTCTCCTTGTAAAGATGAATTTGAGTGAAAAAATTTTATTTTTCATCAAAAGTGGAATCCATTAAAGTAATAAACATATATGTGGTTGGATGACAACATGTATACCCTTTTCAAGTGGTGGGTATTCAACCAAAATACACTTGAAAGCTATAAGATCCAATTTACCTTTGTGTTATTTGTGAAAGTAGAATTAGGAAATGCACCCAAATATTTTTTAAAGGAATTTTTAAGGAAAAATTATTTGCAAGAAAAATTTTTGTCAGATAGTTTAAGGGACTTTTGAAGCCAATCACTCTTAAGAGTATTCTATGATTAAGTCACTATAAGTTAGAACAGCTTCATTGTGGTATCTTTTTTTTAATTGATTTTGAAGAAGAGTCCTAATGGCTTCCAAAATGAGAAGATTATTTCTATTAGCTACCTCATACTATTGAGAAGTATCAAGATATAAGAATTGATGAATGATACTTCTTTATTAAAGAAAGAAGATAATGCATGAGTGAAGTAATCTTGGGTATTATGTGTCTAAAATATTTTGATGTTGGTATTGAATTGATTTTTGCCAAAATCAACATTTTGTTTTATGAGATACACACGCCATTGAAGTATACAATCATCACTAAAAGTGATAAATCCAATAAGTCCAAAAATATTAGAGATTTTGGAGGGTCCCTAAATATCATAATGAACTAACATAAAAGAAGTAGACGATCTAAAGCTACCTTCAGGAAAGACGGCACGATGACTTTTTGACATCTCACAAGTTTCACAATGAAAATTGTGTTCATAAAAAGATAAGGTTTTAAAAGAACAATGCTCTAGTTTATAATGATATTCTCAAATGGTTTCATCATTGTGAGCGAAAATGACAAAGCAAAGCATATCAAGCAATTTTTGTCTTCAAGAAGATATAGCCTACCATTTTCTCTAGCTTGTCAAAACAACTATCCCATGGTGAGGTCCTAAATTCATAATCATTAGCAAAAAAGTTACTTCGCAATTATGCACATTTGCAATCTTATAAATTTATTAAAGATTTAGTGTCAGATGAGTATGTAATAAAGAGGATAAATGTGAAAGAGATTGAAATATTCTCGTCCTACCACTTTTATTTTCCTAATACTATGGCAAGATTTGTAGGTTTTGAAGATATTCGCAAGATTTTTCATGTGATTTATAGCTCCTGAATCTAAGATCCATGTTTAGGGGCAATTTTTAACAACAACAAGCCTCTATCCCACAACATGGGGTAAGCTACATAAATCCTTCTCCATTGTGTCCAATTAAATGCTAAATTCTCATTTAATTCTAATAAAATAAAATCATTTTTATACTACCTAATTAAGTCTTCTTAGGTCTATCTTTACCTTTCTTAACATAGATCGAATCTAATGCATCTTCTCTCCTAATTAGGTCATCGAACGACTGATGTTTTATGTGATCAAACCATCTAAAACGAGCCTCTCTAATCTTATTTGCACTAGAGCTACTCCAACCTTTTCACGTATATATTTATTTCGCATTTTTCCTTTAAGTGTAAAGTCGTTCATCCACTTAAGCATCCAAATCTTTGCAACACTTAATTTATTTCATGCTTCTCTTTTACTGGCCAACATTTTGCACTATAAATTATTGCAGGTCTCATCACCATCTTATAAAATTTTTCCATAAATCTAAATGTGCTTCTATCCTCCACTTCAACCATCTAACTTGAATTCTACTAATAAGATCCCCATCTATTTCACCATCATTTTGAACAAAAGACCCAAGATATCTAAAATATTCACTATTTTAATGACTTGATCATCCAATATCACAACCCCACCATTAGATCTTCTACAACTAAAATTACTCCATGTATTTGGTTTTAGATCTACTCGAATGAAAGCTTTTAGACTCTATGATTGACCTCCATAATTCAAGTTTCTCTTGAACCCCTTCTCTAATCTTATCAATAAGAAAAATATTATCAATAAATAGCATACACCAAAGAACAGCCTTCTGTAAATGTCTAATAAGAGCATCCATAACTAAAGCAAAAAAGACATGGACCTAAAGCTGATCCTTGATGTAATCCAACTAAAATAAGAAAATACTCGATCAATCTTCCATGCGTTTAAGCACAAGTAATAGCTTCATTATACATTGTAATAACTGGAAAACCAAAAAAATAAAAAATAAATAATAATAATAATAAATTCAAAACCGTCGAGACGGTTGGCCGTAAGACCGATAAATCAAAAGGGGGGGGGGTTCGGGTTCGGTTTGCCGAAACTGAACTCCCAAAACACGCCAGAGGGAGAAAGGGAGAAAGGGAGAAAGGGAGAAAGAGAGAAGGGAAGACTCACGTCACTCACCTTGCGTGCCCTAGCCGAGTAAGACGGCTTCACTAACGCCTACACCGAGCCGCCGGGAGCTTTCGTGCGTCGACAACCGAGAGAGTAGGAAGCCAGTGCGTGCGAACAAGAGCGAGCGACGGAAGAGAGGGGAGTCACGTGCGTGACATTAGGACAAGCGGCGGATTGGGTCTTAAGGCAAACCGAGAGGTATTTTTATTTTATTTTTTGTCTTTAAAAAAATAGAGAAAATACATTTATACCTATATAAGTCTTCAATTTCAAAATTGAAAACCCTAAAGTCTATTTAACTATACAAACTATTACATAATTATTTCATTACACAGCATATACTTTAATTATATCAAAAATTATGTAAATAAATCATAACAAAGTTGAAAATTTTATAAGAACAATTAATTTGAAAAGTAATAAATGAAAATATTAGATTTGAAGCTTAAGAATGAAATGCAACTATATAGACTCTAATTGCAGAAGTTATAAAATCACAAACTTATGTTAAATTTTCACAACCTCTAATTAAAAATTGGAATTAATATTAGGTTAGTAAGAATAATTATCAATTGAACTTAAAATTAAGTTTATTTATATTAAGCCACTTTAAAATCTAATATTTTGTTTTATTTTAAGAAAAAAAATAATAGGATTTAAAGAGTCTTATATGGTGTTTTATATATGTATAAGTATTATATATTAAACTAAGTAAATATTAAATGAAAAGAATTAATAAAATCTTTAAATAAAATTTAAAGAGGGAGAGTATGTATTAATTTAAAATAAATAGAAGATATTATGTATGTTATATAAGCTAATAGTTAAATCAACTAAATAGGATAATCAATATTATTATTTATTATAAAGTTAACTTAATTTTGAAAAATAAATAATGAAATTTTGATGAATATGAACATTAAATATTAAAAGACATACACAAATATCATAGATAAAAAACGAATAAAATAAAATAATTTGTTTTCAAATATTGATCAAATCAAGATTTTTATTCTATAAGTACTCAAAGTAGGGAGAAAAATTTTAAAGGAAAGAAGATTCAAGAAGAAGTTTTACACTAAAATGGATAATTATGTTCTTACATTTATGATAAAATTTTACTTATTTTTTATATGATGAAATACATTGCTACATAGTTATAAATGATCTTCCTATTTCAAATTGTGATTGATTTTTCTCATTTTCTCTATATTGAATAAATTGTCTAGATGTTAAATCATGTTGTTACTTATGTCATTATACAGAATTAATTAATTTACTGTTTTAAGCAAATATGAATAGCTTCTTAAATTTTATGTTATGCATATGTATGCCTGAAAGTGGAATTCACCCTCTTATGATACTGGCTGGGAACGTAATATACCCGTGCACAAAAAGGTAAATGGAAATAGTTACTTGTCCTTTGGATGAGTATTGAAAAATGTTTCTTATGGAAAAAGTTTTTAGACGGTGACTCCTAAAATGAATAATAAATTAGAAATAAAATTTCTAAAAAATGTTTATTTTTATTTGCCTCTTATAAGTTGGACTATTTGAACACTTTTTACATAATGTTCATGTTATAAAGAAAACCCTCATGATATCTTATTTCTCTTTTATTATAGTATAAAAGTATATTTTATTCACTGAAAACTTTATTCAATTTCAAGTTGTTTATATTTTTTTAAGTAACCTTCCTAACTAGATGGAGGATAGGAGAGAGGATTATGTTTACCATTGTAGAGCGACTTCAAGAGATAAATATTATGTTGATTTATGTTTTAGATTATTTTTATATGACTTCTGTTGGCGAATATTTTATATTTGTGGACAAATATGTTAAATGTGATTTGGATTTGTAGTGGCTCTTATATGATTGAAAAAATATTGTGTAGTTTTTATTTCTATTGAAAATGTTAAATAAAGTTTTTCTTTCTTTATCCGTCAATGTCAGTTCGCGATATTAGCTTAGGGTCGTGACATACATATCCTTAATGACTTAAATATAAGCAAATAATAACTCCTTTCTTTTCTAGAACTCTCAAAAGCACTTCACTTAGAACTTTATCATATGCTTTCTCTAAATTAACAAATATCATATGTAGGTCCTCCTAACTCTGTATACTTCACCAAACCTCTCAATAAATATATAACATCCATAATAGACCTACAAGGCATGAAACCAAATTGACTTTAAGAAACTTTTGTATCATGTCGTAACCTATGCTCAATTACTCTTTCCTATAATTTTAATGTATTACACATCGACTAAATTTCTCTATAATCTGCACACTCTTGTGCGTCCCCTATATTCTTAAAAATAAGAACCAACAAACTCCTTTTTCACTCATATGATATATTTTAATCTTTAAAATAATATTAAAAAAATTAGTAAGTCAAAAATTCATTGATCTCCCAAGTATTGTCACACTTCTATCGGAATATCATCAAGCCCAAATATTTTTCCATACTTTATTTTTTTAAAGCCTCTCCAACTTCAATTTTACTAATACTATGATAAAAATAAACGTCTTTATTTTTGTTCATAATACTAAGGTCGCTAAAGTAATCATATTCTCACAATCTTCATTAAAAAGTTTATCAAGATATATCATCAACTTATATTGAATATCTTTTTTTAAGAAAATCATTTTTTGATCTTCATCTTTAATGTACTTTACTTTAACTAAATTTTTACTTCTCCTATCTATCTGCTTAGCTAAATTATATATCATTCGCTCTCTTTAATATCCAATATATTATATAAATTATTAAATAATGAATTATTTGCATCACATATTATTTCCTTAAAATCTCTACAGGCCACTATATTTTTCTCAATTCTCCAAACTTCTATATTTACACAAATTTTTATAACAAAACTTCTTACTTTTGATATATTTTTTTTAACATTTTGATTCCACCACCAACTATTTTTCACTAAAAGAAACTTTTTTTTTTTAATTCTATAGGCACATTTTTTGCAATTTGTATAATCTCACTATTTTTCTTCCTCACATAACATTAATTTCCTCATAAAATCTCAAATTCTAAGATCTTGTAGTCACTCTTAAAATATTTTTATTTGCATTATTTAAGTACCCCCATCTAATCTTAAAATAATATTTTGATTTATTTTTTATCTTCCAATCCTTCATTTTAAATTCCAAAACTAATAGTCGATACCGAGTACTTAAACTTTCACTCAGAATAACTCTACAACTTTTACAATATAAACGATTTATTTTCTTTATAAAAAAATAATCAATATGAGTTTTACTAGGTCCATTCTTATAAGTGATAAAATGTTTATCTCTTTTCTTAAATAAAATATTAGTAATTACAAAATTATAAGCTAAAGTAAAATCTAATATAATCATATATTTTTTATTAGTCACTCCAAATTCAAATCCACCATGAATACTTGTAAAATCTTTTACCACTCTACCAATATATCTATTCAAAGCTCATCCAATAAATACTATTTCTTCAAAATGTTATCTTTTATATTATCCCTCTAAGTCATACTAAAATTTTATTTTGAACATACATCCAAACCTAATTGAGAAGCATAAACACTTATAACTTTAATAATCGTAGTATTAATAACAATCTTTAAAGTTATAATTCTACTAATCTTATTAATTTTTACAACATTATCTTTACACTCTTATCTATAATCACACATTCCTGAATACTAAAATTTAAAACCTAAACTATCAATCGTCTTGGCCTTCTCTCCAATCCATTTAACTTCATGAATACATAAGATATTTATCATCTTATAAATCATAATATATATTAATTTTATTAATTTACTTATAAAAGTACATATATTCTAAATTGATATCCTAATTTTGATTTCATCAACTAACTTCTTGGCCCGCATCCATAATATAGGAACCCTTGTTTATTTAACAAACTTGGGCACCAATCAACGGCTCTTACACACTTTCACCACTTCCAGGGAATGCCCTGACATTGAAACAATATATTAAAAGATTCATGTCATGGTTTTTTGACAAGTCCTATGTTAGTTGTCGACTACCTAATGCAACCCTCCACTTTTCTCTGGGACCTGGGACCTGACAACAACTGTGTTATAAGTTATATCATGTTGAGCTAGAGAGCTTGATTATGATGATTTTTTGAGTGTTGAAAAAATTCCTTAATTTATCAACCTCTTCTAAGTTGAGTCCTTTTGTCTCAACAAGGCAGGTTTACTTTTTTGGTGTCCTTCACTTCCACCAAAACCTTGAAGCTTCTCGTGGAGTTTCCAGCACTTGTCTTTGATGTGTCATTTCTTCTTGCAATAGCTACACCATATATTGATCTTGGAAGAAGACTTTTATCCTTCTTTAATAGGAAACCTCATTTATAGATGATAGGATTTCGTCAAAGTCGTTATCGTGTCCTGCAAGAAACTCAAACACATTTCTCTTTCCATACCATAGCATTGTAGCATGTCATCTTGAGATCTTGTTAATAATCTAATTCAAGCCAATAAACCTTAATTGCATTAAACTATTCATTGCCGAAAAGGTTGCCTACTTGACTCTTAAGATCTTTTACATTTAATTATATTTGTTTGATGGCATCTCATACTTCTTTTATGATAGATGGGCACATGAACGGCCCATTTATTTCTAGCATCATGATAATCCATGAAGGTGTAAGTGAGCTGAGCCGGCTCAAGCTCAACTTGTTTATAGGCTCGTGAACTCGACTTGTCGGGCCATGAGCTAAAGCTCAAGCTCAGTTAAGAGCTCGTTTGATAATCGAGCTCTAGGTCGACTTAATCTAACTCGACTAGAAAGCTCATCGAGATGCTCTAATACCATCCTCGCCTTATTCATTGAACACCCCAAATACGATAACAAGAAACATGAACAATCCATTTATTTATGGCATCGTGGTATTCCATAAGGATGTAAGTGAGTCAAATGGGCTCAAACTCAATTTGTTTATAGGATCGTGAGCTTGGCTTATCGAGCCATGACCTCGAGCTCAATTAAGAGCTCGTTTGGCCCAACTCGACTCAAAAGCTTGTTGAGCTACTCGAGTTTTGTCCCCACCCGATTAACTGAACGCCCAAAATATGCAATCCGCTTGCCCGATTCTTTCATGCCTCCTTATCCTCAACCAAGTTCAATTCCCTCCTCACATTTGTTATCACACACCCAAAAACCCTAAATCGTGGGATTCACCTCTGGCTCGCCTCCTGCTCCATCCTCTCTTCTTCCTCCTTTCTATTATAAAATTAAGAGGACCAACTGCAAGGCTGTTGTAGAGATTGAATTCAAGTCATTTCCTACCTACTAGATGTGATAATCAAGAGCACAAAGTACCTTTCTGTTCGCATCAAAAATTAAATAATTTTTTTTGTCATAGCACTGCGACGCTATGATCTTAGCACCGAGACGCTATGACAATCCTTCAAGAAGAATAACTGTTAATCCAGTTGGCGAGTCGATGACATGAAGCCGCAGCGTTGTCACTGCTACGACGATCTGCAGACCAACTGCCTAGGGGGAGTAGGGGGAACAGTTATGGGGCGGAAAACCGCCCCATAAGTGGAGGAATCTCTATAAAAAAGGGGAAAAACTGTTCCCCCCTTTTTTTTCTCCTCCCCACTTCTACTTCCCTCACTATCTAGGTTTCTGGTGAATTCTTGCTTCCCAGAACTCGTTCTTTTTACAGGCTCGACTCTCACCATCAAAAAAGCAATCTCCCATCCACTATAGGTTAAAAGATTTCTGAAATAAGGCTTCTTTTATCCATTCTTTTTGTTTTAAAATTGATTTGATCTAATTTCTACCGCTGATCTTAGATTCGGTGGAAAATAGAAGTGGCATATCTCCGTCGATATTAGATCCGGAGTAAAAGAACGCCCACTTATCTCTAAAATCCCATAATTCATAAGCAAAAACCTTCGCCATTGAACTTAGTTCCGACTCGAGAAGAAAAGAAACTTCCTTCCGTTGATCTTAGATCCGGAATAAAGGAGAATTGTTCTAAAATAAGAAAACCTAACATTGCTAAAGCATTACTCTGCTGAAATTTCATAAAAAATGTTAGATTCCTCAAGAATTCTTGTTCAATATGTGCATTCCGCCTCACGGCGCCGAGGTGCCAAGCTCTCGGGAAATGAAGTCTCGGCGTTCTGCTCCATAGCGCCGCAATGCCGAATACTTGGCACCGAGGTGCTATGCTCTCGAGTTTCTTGCACTCAACACAACGCTGAGGCGCCATGCCTAAAAATCCGTTCTACCATTGAACTTAGTTCCGGTGTGAAACAAAACCCTCTCTTGATCTTAAATCAAGAATAAGGAAGAAGAGTGCTCTGCACTAAACATGCGAAAATCTACATTGCTAAGGCGTTACTCCGCCGAAATTTTGAATTTTAGGCACCAAGGGAACAGCACCGAAGCGCCATGCTCTCGAGTATGTCCATGTCAAAAATCTAACAGTGCCTCGATGCTTGCGAGAGGCGCTGAAATAATTTAATATTTTTATTAAACATCTGAGATATTGAACTTAGAAACTATACACTGGAGTCTTGTTCACAACAGCATGCCGCGGCACTAAACATCAAGCACTGAGGCGACGCCCTCTAGGGTAGAATGAACAAAATAACTCTTTACATAGCATCGCGGCGTTGCATATCAAGCACCGAGGCACCGCCCTCTTGGGTAGAACAAACAAAATGGTTGTCTATAGAGCGCTGCAACACTGAATATCGAGCGTCGAGGGGTTGTACTCTTGGTTTTTAAGCCTAAGTTCTGTAGAATAGAAACTCATTGGCATTGCCACTTTGATGTCAATTCTTTCTTAAGTAAGAAAATTTAATTATCTTAATCCTGGAGCTTCCTAAATGACAAATAACAATGCATATGCACAATAATACATAAATACATGAAAGAAAAAAAAATGTATTTATTAATATCAAAAAAAGGTTACATAAATTGCACAAAAGATAAAGAAAAATACACAATAAATGAAAAGAGAGAAAAACTAGTAGTCATCATCATTCTCCTCTTGTTCCTCTGACACCTCCGAGGTAACTGCAAAAGGGGGATATTCAGGCGCCACAGGAAAAGTAACATAACTTGGATCCCCAAGCTCATAATTTTCTAACATATGGACCATTGTCGTATTAAACTGAGTCATATACGAAAATTGCTTTTGTTGTTGATCCAACTGATAGTCAAATTTCTTTTCTAAAGACTTCTGCCCACGGCTACTCTCACCCACTTCTTTCTTTAAGTCCGAGACTTACTCGCTTAAGGATTTAGGGGTTTGGGGTCGAGGTTGTGGGGCATGTGAGCTTTCCCCCACTTCAAACCTCGAACCAAAACTCCTAATAAGCCTCTTTGTTAGAGGAGCCTTCTGAATTAGAACTTCTTCATCAGGCTCCCCTAATGCACCCATCGCAACGCACAAATCATAAATGAGGGGAGAGATGACCATAGCCTACTATAGTACTGCCCCTAAGCATATTACAAAAGGAATTGTAAATTATCTTCCTATATCTATTACAAAGCCCTTTTGAATTGTGAAATTCAAAATGACTCGATCATTAGTCACCTCACTAATATTATCAGTGGGCATCAGCTTGGCGAAAAGAATAGTGTTAAGCCTTAGACTCAACAATAAGATCGGCGGCAGAAAAATTGATCATTTCCTCCCGTTGTTTCCACTAGATGTTAATATCGTAGCCAGTGAGAAAATCCAGATGTTTATTTAAATAGGAAAGATACTGGTCATATATCATATTTGGTAACTCGTAATATGCATTAATGGTGGTACTATCAAAGCTAACCAAATTCTCCTGGACGAATGCCTGATTATCCCGGTGCTCCTTCACGTTGGCAAAGAACTTTCGCACCACAGAGACGATGCAGGAGCTACTCTCGTAGGCCAGCTTTGCCCAGCCACGATCAATAATTACAATCTCCACTTTCCCAACCCGGATTGTGAAAACTCCTCTTCGGAATGAGATACTTATGGGTGAGAGTGTGTTGATAACGTTCTTCTGCTGCGGAGCGAATAAATCTATTAGCTTCTCTTGAGGAGGTGGCTCTCCTCTTGCCAATGACCCTTTTGAGTGACATGGTTACCTTCTTAGTAGGGGAGAAGAGTTAAGAGAACGAGAGGAGACAAAACTCTAAGGAGAGCTCTAAAGACTGTATACTAAAAATTTCCTGCAACCCAAGAGGTCTTTTCATAAACCAAGCCTAGCACCACGGTGTTGCTAAGGCAGCACAAAGCGCTAATCTCTCGGGTTATGGAATAGTGGTCCAACATGGCTCATCGTGAAACCGCAGTCATTTGGTCAAATTAATTATTTTGCCAATCAAAAAGAGCATTCATTACAATTAAATTTTCAAACTCAAAAGGCCGCGTCGCGTTGATGTAGCACCGCGGTGCCCTGACATAGCGTTGAGGCGCT
Source organism: Cymbidium sinense (assembly GCA_021442155.1). Lineage (NCBI taxonomy): Eukaryota > Viridiplantae > Streptophyta > Magnoliopsida > Asparagales > Orchidaceae > Cymbidium > Cymbidium sinense. The sequence goes on from CM038228.1 coordinate 11,449,906, forward strand.
AGTCAAAAAATTTATCTTACACCCTTAAAGCTCTGAAACGCCTGTCAATTATCCTAAACCGACTTTTGATCGGCACTGTGGCGCTACACGACCAACACCGAGGCATCGTTCAAATGGTCAACATGATCAATAATTGTGGCGCTTGACCACCAACACCTGGCGCAGCGCCATTTTAGTGTCGGAGCCAAAATGAATACCGCATTCTTGCTGAGGATGCTTCCGGTTAATTCCCCGGTTGGGTCTTATGACTGAGTCCGTGTTACCAAAACCTAATCCATCCTTGATGATGGTCGTGTTGATTGTAAAATTCATCCGAAAGAGATGTATAAATTGAATGAAGTTCATGATTCAATATAACTTAAAGCAAACAATCATCCATCAATCCATCTTTATTTTTCAAGGATGATAAGCTAAGAAAGCATTTGCTCACAAAAGAGATCATGCAAATAAATATATTTATATTCATACTCAAATAATCTCGTCAGTGGGACGTGGCCGTGTCCTATGCATTATTACGCCTGCTTACGTGAAATCGAATCGTAACCCTCAGCAGGGTGGCTTGGCATCTATACAACTCTTATATTTCGATCACGGCATTAGCCCATATGTTCCTTGATGGCTTTGAATCATGAAATATATTTAATAGGCAAAAAAAATCTTATATTAGCTAAGGTTGACTTAAATTTGTCCCATTAGATAAATATCATCAGTCTGTACGATAACGTAATCTTGACAAGGATTCTTTGGTAAAAATAATTTCCTTGAGCTAAGTATGGTATAACGATGATGATGAAATCATGGATCTTGATTCATATCCACCCAATATATCCTTTAAGCTGAATGATAATTTCACTCATTATTTGTTATATGCTATGCATTGGCAACTTGTATTTTTCGTTATGCGAATATTTAAGTTATATTCTGGCATTCCAAAGGAATGTAAGTCTAATCTCTTTATTCAATATGTGAATTCTACGTGATAATCATTTATGCCACACAAATCTCTAAGACATCAAATGCATATCAGATAAATATGTCTGTTTCCAACCTTAATTGAGAGTGCTCTCTTACAGCAATAAGAGGAGTAATTAACTATGAGACCTACGTCCATAAGAAGTAGAACTCAAATCTAAATAAACCCTAAAGTGATGTTAGAATAAATCTTGTTGAATATATATCAATCTGCCTCATGAAAAAATATACTCTTACCAAATCTCAATAAAGATGACGGAGAGCATCCTCAAATGTGTCTTTTCTGAGCAATCACTTTCCTCCCTACTTGCTACACCCTCTTTGCTTCTTCTCATTTGAGCTCAAGCTCTTGAGCCAAGCTTGAGTTGGACATTAACTTATCAAACCGAGCTCAAGCTTGAAGTAGAAGCTTGAGCTCGAGTTTAAGCCAACTTCAGTTTACACAAATAGAGCTCGACTTTGTTGCTGCTCGAGCTCAACTTTACTCGTTTATACCCCTATTATTTCACAATTATGTCATGAGCATGAAATCTGCTTCATCACAAAGTATAAACTTTGGGTCCTTTGACTCCAGAGGTGGATCCATAAGATGTTGGATCTTATCATTTCCTTTCATAAATGTGTTCACAATTTGGGGCCACTTCAAATAGTTCTTATCATTCAAGCAACATAAGGCCTGAGCACTTAAAATTCTCCTTCAGTTTGATTTTCATTATTCATGGTAATCAACTTATTAGAAATCAAAGAAACAAAACATAATGAAGAAAAAGATGAGCTCCAGTTAGAAGAGTAGTGAAGGTAGCACTAGCAGAAGAACAAAGATTAGAAAGACGATTCTAACCTCACTCCGAAACAACATAAATAAGTAGAAAATAACTTCTTGAATTTTTATTACTTTTTTGTACAAAATGAGGAGATATACCCTTTATAAAGAAAAAACACATGAGGGGGTAGAGTGGAATCAAGAGCACATAGATTGCAAACTAAAAATAATATTAATAACGATCTAACGGTAGAGTCTTTCAATCTGTGTGCTCATAATTTTCTACTAAGATAAGTGGGACTCACCATGAGTAGGAGAGATAGAAGGGATTGGTTTAAGAACCCACGTTTTTAACACATTCCATCCTAATTATAGATGTGATGATTTTCCATTCTATCCCAATAAAAACTTTCAAAAATACAATTTCACTATGAACAAGATATAGCCTTCACGCTCTCAAGAAAAGCATGGATAGCAAAAACAAGATGACAATTTATTAGCACTTTTATAGCAAGTAGAGTACACAACAAAAAAGAAGCCTTCAACGTTTAGAAACATTTCTAGACAAATTATTTTAAGAGAGGATACTGCCCGTGTCCATTTATGTGGATTTAAGTATGCATGAAGTCCAATATCACTAAAAGAAATAGCCAGGTATAATTCTATTTTCAGAAAAGTAAAGGATGACTTCCAACAATTCGCCAATGAGTAAATTAATTTCAAGTGAATGATGACAAGAGGACATGGAAATACCATCTGATATAGTGCACTCCAACTAAGAACATCTGAAAACCGAAGCCTGTTGTGAATATTTGCTTGATGAAAGTAAAAAACAGAAAAGAAGCATACCATTCAAAGGCAGGTTCTGAAAAACGGCATGAAGCCCTGATTCAATGTCAGAAATTGTAAGCATCATCATATATGGTTCAAAACTTGACAGATACTCAAAGATCGAAGCAATCTTTGTCTGCAAAGTTGGAGATGACGTCTTTAAAATTCTAATGAGATACTCTACAACATCAGAATCGATAACTCTTTCCCTGGATATCCATGCAACAATCAAATCAAAAGCTATGAAATGGGCATTGATCATATATTTAACTAATTTTCATGTTTTTTCAAAAGCCGCATCAACCAAAAAGTGCTTTTGAAAAGAAACTACTCTGAGTTGTAAAAAACAACCAATCTAAGGGTAAATTTCAGAAGTGTTATCATAAAGGAGATTATGATGCAGTAAAACAACATAAGACAAAATACATATAAGCCATGCAAAGCAATAAATCAAACAAAAATTACACCCCTATTCCTAGCATTAGTAAACATATATAGAATTTAGTAATGATGGAACAAAACTTACCTGGTAGCCACAAACATTGAAGTAATAATATTTTTCCCTAATGAGAGGTAAGTAAAGTTGAAACTGATCAGCCCATGAACTCATCCACAGATAGTGTCAAAACAAACGAATTGAATGAAAACAAAAAAAAATACTTAAGATCAAAGTGTGTCTCTGCAAAAAATATGCAATCCAATGCACAGTATTACTTCTCACTAGAATTAGCCCATGTCATTATAGAATTAATTTTTTTTTAAAAAAAAATTGTTATCTAGAAGAGCATACAGAATCCATATCTAACCAACAGTGAATTCAACTCAAGTGCCCCGCGTAACATTAATATCATCTAAGGAATAGGAATCAACTAATACAACTGAAGCCAACTAAAGCCAATTAAGGACACCGGAACAAAAAAGAAATTATTCCATTCTTGACCATTTCTAAAATGCCAAACATGCCCACACTACTCTTGAGGTTTTAGGGTGTTCAGGTCTTCTATCTAAAATTCCAAACACAGTAACAGGCACATACATACATATCTATCCTCCAATCTCATCCAGAGCTATTGTCCTCAATCTTATGAAAAACTAATGGTCAAAACCAATATCATTACCAATCATCCTAAGATACATCTATGGATCTCAAAACACTTCATTTTAAAATAGAATAATATTTTCTTCAACTTTGGAAAATGCCCATCATATCTTGCTGACCTCCTGAAATCTTTTGTGGCTCAATAATTCAATTATTCAATAATGTTTTAATTAACAAATAACTAAAGAAACTACTGATATCTTAGTGGCAAGGTACTCGTAGGTATGTTGCCAACCTAGACATTTAGGAAACAGTTAGGGAGATAGAGCGTCACCTTTTGTAATAGCAGGTCATAAAAAAAAATTTAAATTAACGCTGAACCTGCAGCATCGGTTCAGAGAACCGATGCCACCGTTCAGCTATAGAAGAAAGGGGCGTGGGTTGGGTTCCTATCGAACAAGCATAGAAAAAAAAAATGAGAAAGGAGAGAAGGACGAAGGAGGTTACGGATAAGTATTTTGTAATTTAAGTTTTTCTGTAATCTTTTCATAACCTGAAAAATAAAATTTTCTATTTAGATTTTATGTAAAATTGTAAAACCCTAGATTTATTTCTACTAATTATAATCTATATTTTTCTTATATATATACATATATACATATATGTGTGTGTATATGTATATGCATATGTTTCAATCATATGGTGATTTACATGAAGAGAAAGACTTTAATTTATTAATTAATTGAATATGTTAACAAAAGATAGCAAAATTTTGAGACAATTTGTGTACAACGATAGAAATTTAAATTACTAAAGGGGATGTAAATCTAGTAGTAGACAATGTGTTCGGTAAATTTTCAATATGAGAAAGAATAATGAACATTTATAATATAATTAAATAGTTGAATTAAGAAAAGTAAGGATTATATGTCTATTAGTGAACTAATTTTCAAATCTAATAATAGATAAAGTAAAGATGACAGTTGATGTTAAAAATTAAATTAGATTTGGTTTAGATATAAGTAATAAAATAAAAATAAGAATGAGAATTTGATTAAGAAAAAATAAATTTTAGTAAATAACTAAATTAGAAAAAGAATATATAAAATTATATTGTAAAGAAGACATATTTCAATAATATATATGTAGACACTTACAGGGATTGATCAAATGAAGTATTTTATTATAGATACTTCAATTAAAGAAGCAAATTTCAAAAGAGTGGAGACTCAAGAAGTTTCACATTAAAGTGGGTAATTATATTTCTTTATTATAGTGATTAAATCCTTGTTTCTAAACAAATGCATTTAAATTTCTAGATAAATATGACTAAAATAACATTTTTATGATTGCTTTCTATGCTTGATGACACCTCTTCATATTGAATAGAATATTTTCAAAGTCATTGATGTATTTAATTTTACATGTTTCTCATATTATGCATCATTTAAATGCCTTGAAGCCTACATGATTGTCTCACAAATGTACAATATAAATGGTATAAAAATTAATAAAAATGCATAAATATTATTTAATATTTATGTGATGAATTTTGCATGTAGATGATGGAGTTTCACCCCCTTATAATACTGACTAGAGATGCAATATACCTATGCACATAAATAAAAATGGGAATGGTTACCCCTCCTTTTAGATGAGATTGGAAAAAGTTCTTTTTAGACGGTGAGTTTATTGTATAATTTAAGTAGTTTTACTTAAATTGTAAAATATGATGGTTACAAAATATGAAGGCTCGCCCAATTGTTGTGATTGTAGCTTTCGTCCGCACCCTTCTCTCACACGTGCCCCACGAGATGGGAAAGATGAGAGAAAATGGGAGAATGGAATTAAATTAAAGTTTTTATATATTAACCTCTCCACCCAATCCCAGCCGCCCATTAACCGTACCCGTCACCACTTGCAGGTTTTAATGGAGTCTGGTGCTTACTACAATGCAAAATGTGGGACAAAAATTAAATAAAATTTTGATTAATAAATTCAATCAATTTATAATTACAAATATAATTATATTGTCTATATGCCTTGTTAAAAAGAGTGAACATTCTAGATATCTTGGGTCTATTGTTCAAAGTGGATAATGATATAGATGGGAATGTTAATAGTAGAATTCAAGTTGGATAGTTAAAGTGGAGAAATGCATCGATCCTATTGTGTGATAGAAAAATACCTATAATGCTTTATAGCACAAAATGTTGGCCAATAAAAGAGAATTATAAAATTAAGTTGTGTTGCAGAGATGAGGATGTTCAAGTGGATGAGTGGCTTTACACTTAAAGAAAAAAAAGAGAAACAAATATATACGTGATAAGGTTGGAGTAGCTCCAGTGAAAAATAAGATTAGAGAGAGTCACCTTAGATGAGGATGTTCAAGTGGATGAGTGGCTTTACACTTAAAGAAAAAAAGAGAAACAAATATATACGTGATAAGGTTGGAGTAGCTCCAGTGAAAAATAAGATTAGAGAGAGTCACCTTAGATGGTTTGGTCACATAAAACTCCAGTCATCCGATGACCCAATTAGGGAGTAGATGTATTAAATTTGACCTTTGTTAAAAAAGATAGAGCTAGACCTTAAAAGACTTAGTTATGACACTCAATAAGACACATTAGAGAAAAAGAATTCATGTAGCTGACCCCACGTAGTGAAATAAAGGCTTATTATTATTATTATTATTTGTATATGCTTCTTTATATTATTTTAACTAGAATAAAATGCAGAATTTCATAAAATTAATTTAGATGATTTTCAAGGAATGTGAAAAACAAGGTATATTTCAATATATATTTTAATTTACCTTTTTGTCCTTTTGGCATTATAGCCTGTTACACCGTCCACCTTTAGATCAAGCTTATAAAGTTAATGCCCCTCTTGATCAAAGAGACCTAATAATGGTTGTGGTCTCCACCAATCATCGAGCCAGCAAGAGGAGCACCCAAGGACGTTAATTGATTGTTAGAAGCATTTTGACAGGGACAAAGCACAAAATTTTAAACACAAAAAATAGTGCAACTATGAGATGCAATAACTTCAATAAATTGAGGTACACAATAAGGAGTTGTTCCCTTGATTCATCACCCCACAATCATTGCTTCATCTTGGATGGTGACAACAAGTTTTAGCCCTCTATGTTGTTGCAGTGGATCCCTTGACAACTAGTGTGATTTGTGACAACATCAGGGCTTCCAACAAACAAGATGAGAATAAATGGTGTGTTTAAGATAACACAAGAAAGATAGTACTACTACTAAGGCAACGATATTCATTCATGAGAGTTAAAAAGAAAGCATTTTGGCATTTATAAAAATAAAACCTCCTGAATTCATTAATAAGCAAGAAAGGCCTTTCAAGGCAATTCTGAGGAAGTCCTTGATTGGGTCTCTTATATAATTTTGTGATTCATCTTGGCTCTAATTGATTAATTCAATGGCGTACACTTGCACAAAGTTTATGTCAATTTTCTTAATCCATATCAATATCATATAAGCTGTCGTTTTTACATTATCTTTATGATTAGCACAAGTATATTTCAACTTTTTCTAATTCAACTTTTAAGTAAGGATGCAACCCAACTCAGGTTAAATCAATTCCATCTGAAATTGGTGCCATAACAGATTTTATTTAGATTAACTACAACTAAAATTAGAATAAACCTGAGTTACTAAGAACTAAACAATTTTTTTAATTTAGTTTTTGTTCAATTTGAGTATCCAAAAAAATGTGTTTATTTACCATGCATCTGATTTGTGTCTTCCAAAGAAGATGAATAATTCAACCTAGTGTTTTCAAAGTGCAAAGCGCAATGCAATGCGCAAGTGCTCTTATCTGCTTTGAAGCGCGACGTGAAGCGACACTTCTGTTAATTGAAGCACTCTGCTTTATAATATTAGAAATAACATGTATGTATTGAGTCATTTGCTATAATCATGTCACATAAAGTATTTCAGAAAATTTTAAATCTTCATACGAAAATAAAAAAGAAGTGATATGCATATCTTGGGGAGACAAATCTTGAATTATTTCTGTAAAATAAAATTTGCAACAATGCTTGCAATTAAATAAATTAAAAATTTAAAGGTTTAAAACTTAAAATAGTTTCATAGAATATGTTTGATAAATAGTTTCATAGAATTGATTGCACAACACATAGAGTTTTCCAAAAAATAAATCAAAAGAAGTATTAGTCATCTTCCTCTATTTCATTCATGCACTCTTGTTCTCCTTCAGACAAAAGTTCATCATCTTCAAAGTGTTCTTCTTCATCTTCCTCCTCTTCTAATTCTTCAATTGAATCAATTTTATCTTCTCTTTCTTGAAGACCATAAGTAGATGTTGGAGTCCTTACAACTAGATGAGATGCATTAATTTTCATTGTTGATGGTGATCCTTTTGTTCTTGATTTACTAAATCTTAAGATAATCTTCTATCAAAGTCTTGATATCTCTTCAATCTGTCTCCAAGTTAGATCTTCATCATCAAAATATTCCTCTCTAGCATTCTCCATTTCTCAAATTAACCACTTATAGATTTCATCAATACAATATAAGATAATTGAATCTTTCACATCCCTTAAATTAAATATTCTTTTCAATGTTTGATTGTATTTGATGAAAACTAAATCATTTAATTGCTTTTGCTCAAATCTATTTCTCCTTTTCGTGTGAATCTAAGAGAATTCATTATAAAAACACTAAATATATAAATATATCAGTAAGTTAATATACTTAATAATTCTAATTTCAAATAATATTGACATGTTCAAATACACTCCAATTCCTTTCACATCCACTAACAGTACAAGTTAATCCTAAAATTTTAATTGTCAATTTTTGTAAATTAGGGGCAGAAGCATCATACATCTCCCACCATTTGGCTACATTTAAAATTTTATGTCAACATATGAAATTTATCATAACATGAAATTTATAAACTTAAGGTAAGTCATTATACTTGGGGATTTCTTATCTATTATGAATGACAAAAGTTTAGTTGCAAATAGACCACTGGCATAATTGTAAATTGAAAGTTCTCATCTATGGTCATTCTCTCATTTGGGCTATGCACTAGACTTGTAATAATTGTATATAGGTCTTTCATCAATTGCCCATCTCATTATATAACAGATTTGTTTTTATCAAAAAAAATCAAAATTGAGGTAATAAGCAACTTGATGAAATGATTGGCGAAGCTGGCACATCCATATATTATTAATAATTTGAAAAATATACTCAAATTTTTTGACATTCCCTCTACATGCAGAATTGATTGTATCTTTCATCATATTCATTGCATCATAAATGTAGCCCATAGCTGGTCTTCTATCACCATCTACTAATCTTAACATTTTCACTGATGAGCTTGAAACTTTCAAAGCATAGGTTACGCCATTCCAAAATACAGACTTGAGAATTATCTCCTTATTTTTTTTCCTTTGTAATCATTACTATATTAGATTAGCTCCAATCTTCAGAAATGGATATACAGCTCAAATTTTCTTTCTACTTATGTATGCTTGCAAGAGAAAGAAAAGAAGTTGCAAATCGCGTAATTCCTAGCCTAAAAAATTCTACACCAACTGTATATTTTCACATTAAGTTCAAAACAAGTCCATGATTATAAATAAAACCAAATAACTCCATAGCTTTCTTGATTGTCTTCTTAACTTGATTAAGTTTTTTAATATCTTCTAATATTAAATCAATACAATGAGCCGTGCAAGGTTTCCAGTACATATGTTTTCTTTTGTCCATAATCATTTGACCTGCTATAAATGAGGCAACATTAAGATAATATATTATGATAAACAAAATTGATACATAAATAATTTGATACAAACCTGCAATAACATAATTTGAATGATTATCTATGACAATTTGTGCATCTAAGAATTCAAAGAGCTTTAATATAATCTTTGAATATTCAAATGCATCCACTAATTCTAAGAAAACTGTGTCTGCTGGAGAGTTGACTAAAAAATTGATTATTGATCTATCTCCACGATCAGTCCACCTATTAGACATAAGAGCTCATCCCTTATCCTACCAAATTTTTTTATGTTCTTCAACATCTTTTATGGTCAATTCTTTCTCCTTTCAAGTATCTCATGATATGATGGAAGTTTAAGACCTCGCCCATATTACGCAATGGCCCCAATCATATGATCAGAACTTTTAAACTTCACTGTATTGATAGAACCATCTAGCAATGTATTGGATTGTTCTCTCAATTTGGATTGTTCTCTCATATTTTTCATCTTTGCAACTTCCTTCTCAGGCTCTATAAAAGATCCACGAGCTCTTTTATTTTAGGTTGTTTTTCCCAACTAGTTGATGCGCTAAAACTTCTCATCCATGGATACAAGTCAAAAGGTCTCTTCCCAGAATCCATAGATGTGTGGTTATCTGATTCTCCTGTTGTATCAATCAATCTATCATTATTCTTCATGTATAAATTTTGCTTTAATTTTTTCATACATTCTTGATATGCAATTAACTCTTCTCGCACTTCAGAAGAAACCTTCTTACACTTAGTAACATTACTTCTCTTGGATGCTCCAAAGAGGCCAATAAGATGCTCTTTTGTCCTAGAAATTCCTCATTTGTCATTTTGTCACAATAGATGCATGCATGACAAAGAGTACTCAACTCACTTTTCAATTTTGTATGCTTCCAAGGGGGATCTTTCCTTCTCACACTTGAATTGGCCATCCTTAAATTTGTGTTGTCCAAGAAGAAAAAATAAATAAATTAGCAACAACCTAAATCCTAAAAAAAGAAAAAGAAAAAGAGAGCTTTCCAAGGCAATCATAAAAGAGACACAATAATTGACCACCAAAGTTGCATACATAAATGTATGTAAAATAGAAAGGTGTATTTGAAGCTAGAAAGATAAGGAAAATGAACACACATTTTTAATGAAAAAAATTTCTATCATATTTTGACAAATCTTGGAGAAGAGAATCAATGGAAGCCTACCTGGGGATATATAGATAATGTCAACTGGCCTAATTGAGTTGAGACTCGAGACGGTGAAGGAAGAGCTTTGAAAGAAGTTACGATGAGGTAGGGTTGTAGAACTAGGGCTGGAGGGCAGAGCAGTTTGGCACAACGATAAATTCATCTTCTTCGGTAGTTCGACTCTTCAGTAGTTCGGCTCAAGCCGTTCAAACCTTGTAGCACGCAGCGATGAGAGTTGCTTCGAACCATGTAGCGAGCAGCGACGAGCCTCTTTGAATCATGCAACGAGCAATGACGCCAGCGGTGGAGCCTAAAATAAATTGACCCAAGTTTATCACGGGTTATATGTTGGACCACGCTGCGCTTCTCAAGAGAAGTGAATGCTTCGCTAATGTTCGGTGCTCAACAGCAAAGCGATGCGGTGAACATGTGCATCGCTCCGCTTTTTCTCAAAAGCACGCTTCAGAGCGTGCTATTAATAACATTGATTCAACCTTTATTTACAATCTCATCAAAGATAACTAAATTTCACAATTCAATCTTAAAAGCAAAGCAGTCTCATTAAACTAAACTGGCTTGCACTATCTAACTATAAATGTTTATGCTTCAAGTAACTTGCCTACAATCACACATGATAATGTACAAGTATCACTTCAAGCTATGTATAAATCATAAATATATAACAAAATAATTAAGGATACAATTAAGTATTTCTATTTCATTGAATTTTTTGATATACAATTTCATAACCATTCTAGGTCTCGATGCTCATTGCTTCTAGGATACCACACTAGCAAGGTAAAGAACTGACCCATTATATCAGTTGCATATGCTTTAGAAACAAAATTTAAACCATGATTTGTGTGAATCGGCCCAAATTGATTGATTCATTTCATATCAGCTAGGATCTTGACTTTTCGGATATCTTTTTTCACTCTTAAGTTGTAACGATGTTATGGTTATACAGGCATATGGTATTGTTTCGCATAATTTTCTTTTCAAAGTTAATGAAAAAGCTTCTATCAAACCATAAATCCCCACAGGATGGGTGAGGTAATTGTCAGTTGCTTTCTAGAAGTAAAACTAAAACCATATATAGATAAAAAAAGACCTCGTATATCAAACGGACTGACCTTGAAATTAACTCAAACATTGAAGAAGTCTCGGATGCTCTCGTAATTGCATCTTTATTGAGAGAATTGCATGAAGAATTGGCCTTTTTGTCTGATCCCGACACTAGTTTGTCACGGAGCTGGAAGAAACAATTCAAGTGCAACAAGGATTAAAGGATTATTAACCACGCTTATTGGAAAATTTATTCATTGATTACCTTTCTTTCTATGTATTTTCCTGGATCAATAACTCGATGCAATATATTTAGAATCTGCAATTAGAAAGTTTAGTCATTTGTTGCAGGATACTAAACCAAATTTCTGCTACACACAATGCGTAGTAGGTTATCTTTCAAAGAACCAAGGAGAACCTTTTCCAATATGCTTTCAGATGCATTTGAGCGCTTGATTATGTCAACAAGAGGATGCACAATGCCTTCTGCTTCAATAGTTTGGAGCACTTCATAGCTGCAGGGGAATATATTACAACAAAAACCAGTAAGATACCTCCAGGACTAAAAAAAGGGAAAATGTTTCTAACTGCGTGGAAACTTAAATATCAATACACAAGAAATACTCTAATACTGGATATAGTAACAAAAAATTCTTTTAATTTCCATAAAGCAGTTTAAATTTTCCCTCTAAACATTGATATCATTAAACTCAATAAAAAATTAAAAAAATCAATTCATCACAAAACTTAGAAAGAATAAAAAATGTAAGGCAGAAGCTTGATCAATAAAACCTCTTAAAAGAAATTGTTGTAAAAGGTAAAACAAGTGTTAAAGTAAACAAGACCTTAGGCTAAGCCTATCTAGGGCATAAACCACAGCTTCTTGAACAGCCTTATCATCATGAGCAAGTAACGGAACCAGACATTTGATAGCTCCAGCTTCCTTGAATGATATTCTCAAATGCTCACTAATTGCTCCATCAGCAATTGCGTGAGCAGCTCTTGTGATTGTTGAGGCATCTTCAAGCCCAAGGAATAAAACTAGCCGAGCAACACCATCTATCCAGGGCAAAAGCGTATGTTGTTGGTTTAAAGATGAATCAGACTGTGATTTTCTTCTGTCATACTCAATAGCACCAATTCGTGCAAGAAACTGCTGCTGAGATCTTCCAACTATAGCATTCATTTTTGCCTCTTCCAGGTTGATGTTCTTTTCACGAACACTAAGTCCTAGTAGCAATTCAGTAGCACCATATCTTGACGAGCGTGAAGTTCGTTCTAACTCTGTTCCATCAGGTAAAGAGGGCCAAGAATGAGAATGTGGTCTTAAGGACTTATAAACAGTAGCACCAATTAAAGGAACCCGTATTAGACCCTCCTCGATAATAAGAATTCTGTAGTAATCATCTTTGGATAATTCCAGTAATGCAGCTTTTGCCGATTTTCTGATGCCTTTCAATCCCTCAGCATCGCTTTTTAAAAGATTTGCCTGAAGTATAAATTTGTGAATGTGATGCAAGAAAAAGTAGTCACAACCTATAATCCAACTTTTCAAGCATATAAAAATTTGCACACAAACAGACGTGACCACTAGAATGTAAAAAGTGATTGAAACAAACGAACAGATATGAACCCAATAAAGTCACTGCTAAAATCAACTACCCTTGGTTCCTCCTAGAATAAAATCTAAGATGAACAAGAAAATTATATCTAGAAAATTCTAGTAATTGGAATTGTTTTAAGATTTATTTCATATCCATTTAATTTAATTGTCAGGATTATCTTTATTTGAATTTAGAGTATACGATTTATTTCAGGGTTCTTTCTCCACTACCCTTGGTTCCTCCTCAAAGTCATGGGAGATCTCACAGGATTCCAATTAAAAGGATAACTCATGGAAACCTCTCCAATCAGATCTCACTGTAGCCTCTGCTCCCAACTGCAGAACAATTCCAATCCCAATACATTTTTTGTGACAGACTGCTCCAAGTTTTGTATCACCTCTATGACTCTTCATCGCAAATACAAATAGCTTCAACTCCCTAGTAATATCTTTCTATTGACTTTCACCTTTTAGGGGCTGTTTGGCTGCAAGTAGAATTTAGTAAATCCTGTCAATGAGGATTTAATAAGTCCTTAGGCAATTATATATTAATCATCAATCAATAATCTTCTAAGCAACTTAATCATTAATGAGTACTTTCCTAATCATTAATTACATAAGATACTATGTCAATTAATTATTAATTTACTAAGGTAATTGAATACCAATTTCCATCTAGTCCATTTAAATAAAAATATTATTAATGTAATTAAGTTAATATTTTTAATTTACTAATATTAATCATTAATATTGCTTCAGTTTTTATCAATTACAATTATACTAATTAAAATATAATTAAAATGACATAATATTTAAATTAATTAATAATTAAAAATTTATAAATCATAAATAACATTTACTTTTTTAACACCTAATAAATGAGACCCTCATCTCTCTCTCAAAACCATAATCCATGTCTTCCTCTCCTATACTAAGCGTTGAAGTCGCAACGAAGCTTCCTTCCTCTCATACCAAAGTGTCTTCGGCAAATGCAATGTAACCCCCGTCTTTGTCCCCCTTCTACTCCTACCTGAAACCCTCAAGAAGTAAGGAGTTGTGATGGGTGCTTGCAAGCAAAAGCGTTGATGATGAATATTCTTTCCCACATTTTTCTCCCTCCACACATTTTTGTTGGCTAAATCTCCTGAATTCGCCAAACTCCCCGATTTTCCGAGATTTAGACCAAAATGAAGAAGAAATGTGAATAAAATTCTATAGGATTCTAAGGTGTTATTTTTGTTACTTGGCATGATTTAGGAAATCCTACTCAAATCCAACAAGCAGACATCACCTTCTTATCCATAATTTTAGTATCAAAGCTGAATTTCTTGATGGAAATTAAATCTAAATCTTAGGGGCTATTTGGGATCAATCTTGCTTTCTATTTTTTGCTTTTATTTTTATGTTATTTTTGAAAATATGTTTGTTTAGAGTATTTTTTATGTGATTTTATTTTTTATTTTTAAAAATAAATAACGTTGTTACTACAATCAAACAAGTTTTATTTTAAGCAAAACATAAACAAAACAAAATAAAAACGCAAAATAAAAAATAAAAAACAAAAGTGATCTCAAATGGCCCCTTAGTGTTATAGCATATAAATTTTTTAAGCTTATTGCCATAACATTGATATGACTAAGAAAATTGACCTACGTTAGATGCATAAATTATGCTAAAAGGATACATCACAAACATCAAAATTCATCTCAGTATACAAAATTCTACGTCTTCACTTCAGAATTAATATTACAAATTTATTTCCATGTTTCATCTTGTTTGTAAACATCTAGATACTAACCATTATGATGGATATGATTTAGATATGGGTGAAATATATGCTCCTTGTCATTATAAACCTCATACATCCTTAATTCACTAAATTGTATCAATATAAGTATGTCCTAACATGATTGATCTAAATGTTATCTGAAGGTAATAGATAAAGCCATTGAGGAATCATATAATTATCTTGCATATCACTAAAGATTATAAATATGATCAAAATTGTTATTCTTACTAATATGAAAACAATACTAAGTCATATTGTAATGGATCACATGATGCTTATTAATGTGAGTATCGTACTCATCCCAAACTAACACCATCTAATCATGATGAAAAATCAAATTATATACCATTTTTTTAACTCCAAATATTCAAAAGCTTATGTCAATCCTAAATGTACATAAATGTATATCACTTTAACTATATCAAAACCTAATCTTTATGAAGAGTATATTTATGAAGATTACTACTATAATAATCTAGATTCTACAAATAAATTTGATGATTATGAAAACCATTATTAATTATTCAAGGGATCAAATATACTAGGTGATCAGCCATATCCTCTCAGATCATGATTTGGGGATCAGATTGGAAAAAATATCAAATATATTGTATTCAATAAAGTTCTAACAATCTAAATTACAACGGCCATTTTTAGATGACATTGTTAAGATCAAAGAGGTTGTTGCCAAAAGTCTATAGGCGTGATCAAATTGTCAAACAGACAAAGATTAAGATCCCAAAAGCTAAACCATTTGATCAAAAATCCAATTACAATAAACACCGGTGAGTTTGAACTTTTACACTTGTTTGGATAAATTTTTGAACATGTAATCAATATTAAATAATTCATGCTAGAATTATCTTTAGAGTTTCAACTTATCAAACTTGTCACTCATAGTACATAAAGTTTTCTTTCTTTTGGTGGAGTATATTTAAGTTTGGATGACTTACTCCTAATATATTTGCCTATAAATGGGCTCATTTTCTTGTAATGAAATTAATTAAAATGCCTCGACTTCCTTCTCTTCGCCTCTCTAAATTTCCTCATCCTGTCAGAATTGTTGGTCTACATTCTCAATATTGTATCAAAATCGTTGTTATAATAGCAAAACCACAATTGATTTATCATCTAAGCACTAAAACAAAATTGCAACTACTGTAGCACATGCTAATCTACAACTTTGTGTAGGTAGCCCTCTACCTTCCTTATGTGTTTGTTTGCTAATTATTGTTGCTTGTGATTTCAAGCCAAAATCAGAAATACAAGTTATTTTTTAGCAATCTAGGAAAAAATATCAACTTGTTGATATCCCAGGAAAAAAACTATAGCAAAACAAAGAAAATAGTAGTCCAATATATGAAGAGATGAAAAACAATAAGGAAAAGTCACCTATAGCATGAAACAACACTCTAGGCACATTTAATTGATTGATGGGCAAATAGAGAATCTCTAAATAAAATTCCATACTTTTTTGAATTTTCTAGCCTCATATAATGAGCCTGCATCATAACATGAAGAGATTGGATACAAATCAATTATTGAGCATATTGTTGAGCCTGAATATCTATTTGTTCAAGAGGATTTTTTTATCCAAAATCTATGAAGAGATTTTTTTATCCAAAATATTATTAAGATAAAAAAGGTTAATATATAGATTTCAACATTCTTGTAAGATTTTCCACTAAATATAGATATTGTTCCACAAGATCTGAACTTATTGATGCTCCCTCTAAAGAAGTGCAGGAGGACTATAAGATCTTCTACGATATTATTTTAGAAAAGATGAATGATACATTACGCATGTGGATTTGAAGCCTCCAAATTTCAATTTGTATGACCGCCTACACATGTTGAAGATTTGATAGATGTTCATGAATCAACTCCACTACCTCCTCTGCCAAGGAAACCAAACTTTCAAGAAAGGGCTATTATATACCTCTTTAGGAGAGAAGTTCTATTGACCAAAATGAAATTTATGCATCACAAGAAGATTATCTCTTAAAGATTCTAGCAATCTAAATTATTTTAATATTTAATTTAGTTTTAGTTTATTTAATCATTAGGAATGTCTTTATTTAAATTTAAATAATGGGATTTTTAAGAGTTATCTAGATTAAACTAGAATTTAAGTCAAATTAATTTTATTTTATTTTGTAACATTATTTCTATAAATAAATGTTTAATTATTATTATTTGAATTATTAATAAAGGATAAAAAAAAGTTCAAATAGTGCCTCTCTCATATACTCTATCATCTATCCCCTAACCAAGTACTCTTCTCCCCTCCTATGTTCACTCTCTTCGACCAGTGCTTCCTCCCCTAAGTCATAGGATATCTCTCAGAATTTGCTATGACATCTCACAGAAATATCTCTAATCAAATGTCATTGCATCCTTTGTTATTGATTCCTTCTAGCCACAAAATATTTCTAGTCTCAAAACCTCTCTATGATAGACTCCTCCGCCTCTTTCCATTTCCTTAAGAATCTTTGCCAGAGACGAGCAACCTATTGAAAATGATTATCTTGTAATTTTAAATTTTATTCTACATGTGTCTACTTTGGTGATCAATATTTGATGCAAGTTATTCTCAATAGTTAAATGAGATGTCCCATCTCACATTAAATTGTATTCTAAATCATAGAAGGGTTCTTCATGTGTGTGAAACCTAAAATATAGGTACCCATCTGGTCACCACCCAATATCCAATGATTGGTGTCAACATCTTAAGAAAAAAACCATTTGTTTTTAAAAAGTTGAACTCAAAATGTTTATATCTTCTAGTAACAAAACTAAATCAAGTAATAAACTCTTAAAGGTGAGACATGGGTGGGCACATAATTTTTCAAAGGCTGAGTATAAATAAAAAAGATCAAGAAAGGACATAAAAATCATATTTCTAGATGATACATGAAAAGAAACCTTTCTAGAATATAATAAGAGATCTGAGTCACACTATCTCCGTTTAAAAGTGCATTCAATGCATGAGTGCAACAGGCTACTTTTTATCTGCACAAGACAGGAAAGAAAAAACCTCAAATCCATCTTAACCGTGCAACTTGCAGGAATTGAATAATCAATCAATCACAATGAAATATCTTATGTTTAGTGCAGTATATTTTTTTAATTTAAGGTACCACATGTAGTTTTGAATGCCCAAAGAAAATACCCTAAGCATTTTTATCCATGACCATGTGTAGAAATTAATGGACCGTCAAAGCATACACTTTCACATAGTAAGTATCATATGCTACTAAGTCTTCGAAGTGTTGTTAAAGCTTACATAATATCAAAAAGAGTAAAATGTGCAAAATTCTAATGATTTAAGCATTCAGTAAGTAATGAGCTCACATTTTTGAGCAGCGAGATATAGTAATATTTCATAATGGAAGAAAATAAGCTTTCGTAACACAAAATCAACACAATTGCAGCGTAAACCAAAGACTCCTAGTATGTCTTGAGTAAATGCATGTAAATGTATTGCGCAAACGCATATCAATGACCCTTTTATCTGCATTGATTTTGATCTAATTTGACAGATTTTCTATGCTTAAAGCCTTATATGCAGGATAATGTATTAATATATGCAAGCCTGGTAGGAATTAGTATTTACATAAATTTGTTTCAGTGGTCAATTCTTAGCATCCGAAGTATTTGTTTATCAAAATTAAATAAATGAGACTCACCAGTTTCGGGATTACACCAGCTTCTACCATAATGCTGTGATTGCAAGGGCTTAAGGACAGATTTGCCAAAATACCTCCCGCTGCCTCTTTTACCTTGATTTCCTCATCATCAAGGAGCTTAATAAAGAGAGGTACAAGATCACCATGTGCTATTTTTAACCTAGGTTTCTCATCAATAGATAAATTCCACAATGTATATAGACTTTGCTCCTTTACCTGCATACGCACACTGTCAACAAATCAACATCATTTTTTCAAAATTAAGCTTACAAGGAATAATTTCTTTTCAACTTTACTCTTAGAGCCAAAAATGATTGATGAAGCAGCCAGGCAATTTCTTCAATCACTCCACTTTCGGCTATAATATCTCTGTACAAGTTAACTGATGATATGTTCCGCAGAAGGCCTGCAGCTGCTTCACAAGTAGAGAGGTTATCTGATTTCAAAAGGCTGCGAACAAGATTCACACAGCCTGGAAACTTCATGATAACATCAATAAAATTCTTTCCCCCATCTGAATATTTCCAAAGGGTCACCACTGCATGTTCCCTGTCAACAGGGTTATTGTCCAGACCAAGCATTTGAACAAACAGTCCTATATAGCCATCTCCAGAGTCAGCATTGCTATCAGACACTTCAATATCCTGGGAAAATACAAATATTTAACATGATATCATGAGACATTCAGGAGGAAGTTATCACTTGTGTAAAAAATATTAAAAGCATTGTATTGTCAATTTAAACAACTCAAGAAGGTTGATGTGATAACTAACGTCAACTATTTGTTATATGTGTTTATAGCAGGATAATTCCACCATTCAAACCTGATATACAACAGAAAGTTATTTTATGTTGAAATAATAAAAAATACCAACATTTTTCTAATTCCAATGGGCAGAATCAACACAATTATCTAAACACTCAAACGAAGAAAAGCTTACTTCTTCAAAATTATGCCTTTATTCTCAAGTATGAAGCAAGTGCTGTGAACAAGACAACCGACAACCAAAGCAGGATGCCATTACATTTGCACACCACAAGTGTAAATGTGATCGGATCTAACAAGATGATCTCTAACTACCCATTTTGTCAAGATTTTGGTCAATTTTATACAACTTTGTCTCAAAAGGAAGCTATTATCCATCTGAATTATCAAATATAGATGAACATCTCCTTTCAGGTGATTATCTCTGTATCTTTGATTCTTCACCCAGTGACTTTTGTATGGAGTTGCATTCTGGTAAAGTATCCAAATACTTTGGATGGGATAAGATCATTCCAGTGATCAAAGAATATTTCTCTAAGCCCAGTCTCAAATGGAAGATGACACATGTTATCTCACAATGCCATATCTGTCAACCAGAAAAGGGTAGGAAGCATAACTCTTATCTATACATTTCTCTTCCAATCATATAGAAATCTTGGAAAAACTTGAGTATGAATTTTAACCTTGGACTACCTTGTATTATGTGTAGACATGACTCAAAATTTGTGATAATAGATCATTGTTAAAAATGATTACAAAACATCGGATGAACCTCATATTGCTTCTCTACTTTTTTAGTAAAATCGTGTGGTAACATGATCTCCCCAAAACCGAAATTTTTGAATGAGATGTCTTATTCATGAGCTAATTTTCCTTCAGTGGTTAGGAACAAAACTTCCTTTACCCAATATCTACTACATACAAATTAATGATAGAATGAAGGTCATAAATAGGATCTTCGATGACCTTTTTAGGAGCCACCTATGAGACCATATTGCTGGATGAGATCTCTTTTTATCAACTGCCAAGTTTATTTACAATAGTTCAATTAACAAGCCATTCAATAAGATGCCCATCATTAGTGGATTTGTGCCAAAGAATACAATAAATTCAACAGATTACCCTACATCATGCAGGGTTAATGATTTTTTATCATTATTTATCTAAAGCATGCATGTCCTTCATAAAAAAAAAAAAAAGAAATTCAATAAAACTAGCAATAACTTGTGAAAAATATAAATCTCATCTATATTAGAATAGGAGGCTCATTACATTCACAGTGAGAGAGAAGTTATAGTTTGAAGTTTGGACTTGATCAGAAAGATCTCCATCGGGATTTCTCAAGAAGTTGTTGGCACAAAATTATGAATCTTTGAGATAAGCGACAAAGCTTATGACTTAATTTTGCCTTCAAATATTGGCATCTCATCAATAGTCAATATAGCTAACTTAGCACCATCATGAAAGCTAGTTAATGACACATTGCTTCTCTTCCCTCTACGTGTTTTGTCTCCGCCTCCTTTATTTCTTAATATAATGATCATCTCTACATCCATTATTATATTGATGTCACCACTAGCTCACCACCAATATTTACATATTCTGGATCAAATTTTGTATGACTAGGTTATCTCCCGTACTAATGATGGAATCCAATGCTACCCAGTTTGATGAAGAGATCTCTCATCTCTCGAGGAGTCTTGGCAGGTGCTAATGGAGCTACATTAAATATGCCTTGAGTTGTTTCTAGAGTACCAAGATATTCTTTTGACATAGTATAATTCATCTCAAAGTTGATAAGTGTTGATGCAAGGCATTACGATTATAGTCATTGCCACCAACATCATGTTAAAGTCTAGACTTTATGTACCAAGTGCCCAATTTGTTGTGCTTATGATAGTCTATGTGAGTGTTTCCTTTTATGTATGGAGAGGTGCTACATCCTTTTCATATTTTTTGAGCCGGATCAAGTCATGAGTGGCATATGGCATGACATTAAGGCCAGAGCAATCCCTACTCCATTTGGCAACCCTTTTCTCTCTCTATTCCTTTATTGCTTTAATACCATGCTGTTTGGACTTCTCTACTCTCATTAATTTGTAAATCTTAAAGTTTTCCTCATTAAAATTTAACCTTTTGCTTTCCTCTCTCTCTGTTAATTGACTTTTTTACTTCACTCAACATAAAGTGCTTGACCCAACACCCCCCTCCTCTTCTTCATTTATTTGGTGTCTTTGGTCTCTCCTCCCCATGCCTATAATAGTTGGTTTCTCGTACTTTAAAAGTGACTTGATAATAAAAAAGAATGTTAAAGTGTTCCTTCTTGATAAAGAGGCAGACTTCTATAAGAGGGTGAAAACCCTTGGAGAAGGACATCCATGATTGGAAAATTGATATCAAGATGAAGGATTGTCCATAATATCTACCTTCAAGTTACCTCAATACCTCTCTTTATTTTCTTTATTGTTCTTCTTCTCTGGATCTCCCTTAGAACCTTTAGCTAGATTTTGTGTTACTGTGTTAATTGAGGGTTCGTGAAAATCTCAACTTACATTTAGATGCATTCGTTTGCTAATCACAGGTTTCCTGATGCAATATTTATGGTTTAGTAATGTGCTCGAGTTTGTCAAGTCTATTTTAAAATTTTCTTCTTCCCGGCTTACTTTCAATCTTCTAAGCAACTGGATTGGATCTGATTTTATTTCTCTTAAGTTACTGAGATTAATGTTTGAATTTCAAAGTGAAGATCACTAGTAGCCCTGCTTGGTGGAATGACCAAGTACCCCTCTAATTTGTCATGCATCACTGCTACCTCTACAAAACAATCAACAAATATAGAAGATAACACCTAGCTACCTTGTACGTGGCAAACGGAGCTCGGCTAACCTCGGTGGGACCACCGTCGCCAGCGGCAGCACGTGAGAAAATGAGAAATTCGCGAGGCTTAAAGACGATAGCAGGATAGACCCAGGGAGGGCAGCTTCGGCGCATGGTTTCCGTGGCATCATGCCGCCAGAAGTGGCGACGGCAGGGGAAATGGTTGTAGGCGACGAGGTTAATGTTTGAAGCGTATGACGCCGAGAAGGCCATGATAGAAGATAGCGAGGAGAAGAAGGCACCGGACGAGAAGAGCAGTAGGTCGCCGACCGGCAGGAAGGGGCTAAATTTTCATAATAGGAAGTTAGGAACAGTAATTTAATTAGGCAGTTTAAAAAAAATTTAAGAATAGACCTAGTTCTCCAGTCAGTAAACGACTAGTAAACGACTAGCAAACGACTAATATTGACTGTCACGATCGAAGCCTGGCCGAAATATTTCTTTTAAAAAATTTAAATTAGTAGTTTTATATCGTACATTAGGTTGAATTGTCTTAA
This sequence comes from Cymbidium sinense, assembly GCA_021442155.1. Taxonomy (NCBI): domain Eukaryota; kingdom Viridiplantae; phylum Streptophyta; class Magnoliopsida; order Asparagales; family Orchidaceae; genus Cymbidium; species Cymbidium sinense. The sequence continues at coordinate 11,472,771 of CM038228.1, forward strand.
GATCGTTGGAAAGATAATGAAAATTCTACAACTTTCGTTGATAACTTACCGCAAATTTGAATATTTCTATATAATATTAATTTAATATCAAAATGTATCAACTTAAAACTTTATATTTGGCAAAAAAAATTTAGATTGTAATTTCTGCGCAATATATTTTACTTGATTAAATGTGTATGTGTAGTTTAATTAGGTGTTATCAAGCTCTTTAGTTGGATCTGACTTTGTATGTGGTGTTCTTATTTTTTTTAGGAGATTATAATTTGTGCGTAATATGTTTTGCTTGATTAAGTGTGTATGTGTAGTTTAATTAGGTGTCACCTAATTAAACTAAAGAGCTTGATAACACCTAATTAAACTACACATACACACTTAATCAAGCAAAATATATTGCGCACAAATTACAATCCCCTAAAAAAAATAAAAACACAACATACAGAGTGAGATCCAACTAAAGAGCTTGATAACACCTAATTAAACTACACATACACACTTAATCAAGCAAAATATATTGTGCACAAATTATAATCCAACTTTTTTGCCAAATATGAATTTTAAGATGCACTCAAATATGCATATCTCGATACTAAATTAATATTATACTGAAAGATTCAATCTGCTCACCGTGATTTGTCGAAAGTTATTAACATAAAAGTTGTAGAATTTTTTATTATCTTTGCAACGATACCAAGTACGCCAAATTTCTACACATAATGAGCCTGATATGGCTAAAAAATGGGGACTGCCAATTTAATTTTTTTAAAAAAAATATTTCAGAGTCGTTATGGACGGACCGACCTGATGCCTAGCCACACCGACTGATTGACTATTTTTAAATTTTTTTTAAACTATCTAATTAATTAATTAAATTATTAAATAGGCCTATTATGAAAATTTAGCCGCCGTAAGATTAGTTCTTCCACCGTGGTGTGTCCGGAGAGGTATCAATGTCCCTCTCCGAGCAATTTGCAATAGGATGCCTGGTTGCCTAAATTACCGGTCCTGAAAAATTAGACAACCCTACGTTCGAGATATCAAAAAAATAAAAAATTAAAGGTCTGTTTTAGATCGATTTTGTTTTTATTATTTATTTTTTAATGTTAAAAATATTTTTATTTAATATATTTTTAAGTATTCTTATTTTCATTTAAAAAATAAATTCTATTATTTTAAAATCACTTAAAATTTTAAATATTTGAATAATAATAATTATCACCATCAAATATATTTTATTTTAAATCAAAATATAAATATGATAAAAATAAAAATAAAAGAAAAAAACAAGTAAATAAAATCCAAACAACTCCCTAAAATATTAGTTATGGGTGAGGCTTCAATTTTAATTTCATATAATCACATTTTTTACTCTCTCTTTTTCTTTTTTTACTTTAAACATAAGCATGATTCTTTGATTAATGGTTTTCTAATATATCTTAAGGCATAATAAACTTTGAAAACATTATTTCCTTAGAAAATCTCAACTCTAAGAGATTTTAATAGCTTTATTAGCCCTAAAAAATATGCTCCAAGAAAAATTCCTATGATGTAAATATTTGACTTGCTTTGCATTGGTATTATGAATTCATGTAGTATAATAAACTTGGATCAATCATATAGTATAGTTCATCGATTCGTTTTGATCCATTTTATTAGGAAAGGCTTCAAAAAAAAAAGATCTTTTAAGTCAAAAACCTATATTTCATTTTTTTAAAAAAAAAAATCTACACATAAGTTTTATAGGCAAACTTTAATTGTTAACAAAGTACAAAAAGAATATGATTTAATGCAAAAGGTGATTTTACTCTCTCCTTGAATTTTCAAGTATAAAATTAGACTTATGATGGTTAATCATATTCACTATATATTATTAGTAATAATCAACCGCCTTTCAATTAATAAAATTCTTAATTAAATATGATTTATTATTCAATTTAAATTACTTATTAATTGTAATATATAATCATGATCATATGGCATGATCAATTCAGAATTAGATTGTAATCCTTAGCTAATTTTTAAGACATGATTAATTTAAGTTAAATTAATTGGTAAATAAAATATATATCATACAATATGGTTAGTTTAAAATTCAAATATCAAAATTAATATGGGTTTATTTTAAAATAAAACACATTATATAGAACAATATATATCATATTATATAATTTTTAAATTAATTTTTAATCACATAATTATGTAACAAAGTTAGATTTATTTGAATTAAAATTGAATCTAATCATGTGATGTAATTCTTGATTAGATATTGTGATAACTTATGAATTTTATAATTTGGTTTATTTATTAAATTAATTAGTTGTAATATTAATTTTGTGCATGGAAGCCATCTTAACTTTCCCAAAATCAAAAATTGTATACATATTTATGACTATATATATATATATATATATATATATATATATATATATATATATATATATATATATATATTTCTTAATTTAAATTAAAATTTACCTGAGTAATTTGATTCACAACTGCACTAATCTTAATCAATATATTAATTCATATGAAATTATATATTTAATCTCAAAGCTATGATTAAAAGCTTAAAATCTTGAGTTAAAAATCTTCCCCTTTTTCATTAAGATAAATATATTTTGGTTATACAAGTAAGATTTTCTAAAGTGTGACTAGATTTCTTGAATTTGTGCATTATATGCTAGTTTTTAAATTTATAATATATATTAGTTGTATATAAAAGACATCTTATGAGCCATATAAAACATATGTTAATAATATTAAATAATACACACTACTGCATTAAATCATAAAGAAAAAGATAGTTGTTTTGATATTAGAATAAAAATGATTTTACAATTGAAGATTTATTCTATCATTAAAATTAAGAAATGCATGAAAAATATAAAGCATTAAACTTAAGATGCACAAATGATTATTAGTGCTTATAATATAATTGTTAATATAAACTAAAAATAATCAAACATAAATACTACTATTCATTATTTTGATATATAAAAAAGGTCCAATATGACTATTAAAAGTAGAATAATAAATTGCTCAAAATATAGGCTCATGACGGTCCTTGATACAAACCTAGAGGGTGATTCCAATTATCCCTTATAACATTTTCCTAGCCATGAAACCAATATTTATTCTCATCATGCTATGACTATTGTTTGCTACAAACTATCATTTTTTTTTAGCAAAAATACTCTAATCAAGTATCAATACCCATCCAAATATCATGAGATATGTGTGATGTACTTTGGGAAAAGGTGGTGTTATGGCTTCTTTTCTTTTTATTCACTTCTATCTTTTATTTTATCATTAAATATGACATTAAAGTAATGATCAAGAAAAAGGATATGATTAGGTTGATCAGGATAATGAAGGTTGTATTTTAATTATAAGATGCATACAATAATAAATACTAGAGTTCAATTAGTGCACGCTTAATTTTAGGTTTGAAATTAGATGTGAGATTTTCAATATAGCAGATGATCAAATTCACAACATTAAATTTAGTGCAACTTATTGAATAGTATGTGACTAGAGAAAGAAGTGTGATAATACTCATCCTATTCTTGCTTTCAAAGTGATTATGCCAGAGTATGTGTTGGATAACAAGAGCTTCATCATAAGGCAACTAACTAAGATAAGTGATGGGATAAAGGTGATTTTATAAAATTTGGTTCAAATCCACCTAATCAAAAGATGGATCTATTATATATATATATATATATATATATATATATATATATATATATATATATATATATATATATATATATTAATCTTTATATTAAAGACACGAATAAATTTATATATAAGTCTTATTTGGTAATTTCTACTAGGTATTGCATTGATATTATGAAAAGGTGTTGTGATTAGCATCCACAAAAAGATTTATGAATAGCACATACAAAAAATTTAAATGAAAAGGATGAGCATGTGATATCAAAATTTAAAGGGTCAAGCTAAGAAGGATTAGATTAAATAAGAAAGTTGTTCTTGAAGGGCCACTTTGAAGTCCATGATTAATGACATCTTTTATCTATAATATTCTTCCACACCTTCCATCATTCTAAATCATAATTCATGCTGCGTAACCAAGGATGAACCAGCTCCTTATGATGCTCACATGGGAAAATCACTCACTTAGATTTAGAATCAAAAGTGTGTATGATGGTAATAGGATGCTTTATAATGGCATAATGCTTAGAGATGGCTGTGAATGATTAGTTTATTATGTGAAGGTGTGATATATAGAGATGATGGTGGAAGAGGTAGCCTTTAGAGTGGTACAAAGGTGGGAAGATTAGAATAAGCTTAAATAATTATAGTTTGGGATGATTTAGTTTAGAAACTTTTTGGAATGGGATTGGAATAAGCTTAAACAAAGAAGAATAAATGATAATGAAGAGATTTGGAATGTTTACAGGCTTATGAGATAACTGGACACTAAAATCCAACTAAGAAGAAAATAATTTTCTTTTATTTTTTTATCATTCAAACTAAAATATTTTATCACATGTAGATTTTATTTATCAATATCAAATTAACTCTTAAGCTACCCTAATTTAAAAATAAGAGAAAAAAATTAGAGGGAAAGGATAAAAGGAGTTCTAAAAATATATTTAATATTATTTTTATTCTAACATAATCACCATAATTGATTGGTTGAGCCATATGCTAAGATTGAAATAAAAAAAATGATAAATAAAATAACATTTAAATATTTCATAAATAGGCTCTTGCTTGGACTCTTATTATTGAATCTGTTGTTCACATTCTTATTTGGGTATTTACTTCATCTAATAAAATAATTATTTTTACTTTATTTACTTGATCTACTTGATATTCTACATCAACTCCCTTAGCTCCATTTGAAGTCTACTCTATAAAGTTAAAAATCCAAATAGTTTTTTTCTATATGTTTTGGGATAAGCTTCTTCGAATTTGTTCTTACCATATAAATATCTTTTGTAGAAGATTTGTTCTTTCATTTAACCAAAAACTTATAAACTTATATTAGATTTATTGGCACTTTGTCATTAATATTTAATTTACCTTCATAAAAGTTGACTATGAAAGAGTCTATAAGTGATAATAATGTTTTCTACCAAATGTTAGACTTTGGAGTTTGGCTAACTCTCTCATAAGATATTATATCTCTAATTTTAAAATTTAGTTAATAAGATATAACGTGATATATATAGATTGATTTTAACTTTTTATAATAATTTCGAATTGTCCATAAGCTCTAGCATGTAATCTTTAAAGTTTAATAAACAAATATATCAAGTTAATATGGATCAATATGTTGTCACTTCTTTAATTTTTCTTGGTAAAATGATTATGATATACTCTTTTGCATATTTTTATTACTTGAGATTATTTGCTTTACCCTTCGTCATGAAGGCTTGTAAAGTTTTTTATCTATAAAAATATCACATAAAAATGAGATAAATGGTTTGTCATATTAATAGATCACCTAGGAATTTTTTTATGAACAATTTAAAAAAAAAAAAAAGGTTTTCTTTGTGGTGGTTAAGATAAACATATTATATCCAAATTTAGAGGTGAGTGAGTGTGGTTCCTAATTTTTAAAGTTTTTTTTAAATTAAATATATAAGTAGATTTCCTAAGAAGGATTTGGTGCCTCGATTTATCTATCATCATGTGAGAGGATTCGAGAAGAAAATTTTAAATTAGTTTCTAATAATTTCCATTATTTTTCTAGAATAAGAGACAAATATAATATTCTGATAAAAATAATAATAATCAAAGGGAGACCTAAAATCTAATTATCATATTAAAGAGTAATCATGCACATGATATTCATCATCAATTTTTGAATAGGGTGAACAAATGCTATATTTGAGATTTCATCTGTGATATCAAGCCCTCTAGCAATTTAGGGTAATCTTAATACAAAATTCATGAATAAATCTTGCTTGGATTTATATGATATAAGTAGAGCAATGCATTTTTTTTATTTAGTGGCATTAGCTTGTTTTCAAAATAAATGCCTAGTCATTGCCCTTTTAAAATTGATTTTCATTAATGGTTTGTCACTATATAATTATCTTTTCCAAAATATCAAACAATTCTTTTAGAATAGTGTTTAAAAATGAAAAACCCCCTAAAAAGGATCTAAAAATATAGAATTGGTTCCTTTAAATATATATTAATGATTAAGAAAGATCCTTGTAGAGTTAAGGATATGTCTAAGTGTTTTAGATATATTAAGTGAATGTTAGGACATAATGAATAATCATCTCTAAGCCTACAAAATATAGGAAGATAAAGTTTTAAAGAAAAATTTACTGAAGTTATCTTAGATAAATCATTGATTAGTTTATTCTTTACCCAATGTTTATGCATAAGGATGAGAGAATAGTCCCTAAGAAATTAAACTCATTTGACATGTCCATTATTGACCTCACTTTTTGAGAGAGGTTGATGATCATCCCCTTAGACCTAGAATCTGATTTAGGCATTAAGACGTTCTTAGAGCTAGGACACTCGTAGAGGCTAAGTGAACACTAACCTAAGCTTAGAAGAATCGACACTAGGGTTAAACCCTAACCTAGGATAGGTATGGTCCACTTACCCCAAATCCAAACCAAATTCAATACCAAATCAATTTTTTGAACCAAACCCATTGATACCAATTCAAACCTCAACGAAAACTAAATGATTTAAAACCTAATTTGACCAATTAGGATCCAATGTGGCCAAATGGTTTGGTTGACACAATTTGACCATTTGGGCTTAAAATAGCTAAATCCAAAATTGATTGAATCTAATTAAAATTTAACTCATTCAAACTCATTTGAAACTTAATTGAACTCGATTGAACATTGATTGCAATATAATTGAATCAAATTGACCCAGTTTGGCCTTTAACCCAAGTTGCCTTAATGAATCCTATAAAAATTCTAATTCAACTTGATTTAAGCCAAATTGAATTACTCCAAATCTTATAATCACTCAAATCACTTAATTGAACATCTCAATCAACCCCAATCAACTTAGTTTGACCAATTGATTTGATTAATCTAATTTGACTCAATTTGGCATAAATGTCTAAATTGAGCCAAAACTCAATCTAATTCAGATTTGATTCAATCAAATGTATTAATCACTTCCAAGTTAATCATTGAACATATTCTTACCCTCAATCGATCCAAATTGACCCATTCAAACCATTTGACTCACTTGACTCAATTTGGTTTAAATGGTTAAATTGAGTCAAATCTTCATTCAATCTAAATTGGCCTAAATCAATCCATCAAATCACTTCCAAAATCTTTATTGATCATAACTAATCACTCAATTGCAATCAATTGAGCCCAATTAAGCAAATTTGGCCTTTTTAGCCCAGTTTGATCTAAATGGTCAAATTAAGCTAAAACTTAATCTAAACTAAATTGATTGAACTAATGGCTACAATCAACCCTAAGTTGAGTAGTAAACACTCTGCAATCACCTTGAAGCCAATTTGATCAACCTAACATAATTGGCCCATTTAGCAATTTGACATAAATGATCAAATTGATCCAAGACCTATTCTAAATCAAATCAATCCAAATCAATGTATCCAACCACTTCTAATTGATCAATCAAACATGATTTAGTTTCTCATCCAACCCAATTTGGCCAATTTGACCAAATTAGTTAACTTAGCCTATTTGCCCCATATGAGCCAAATTAAATCTAATCCAAATTAAATTAAATTGATTGTGCCAATAAGTTCCAAATCATCATTTGAATTTAACCAAATAGCCTTCTTAACCCAATTTGGTCAATTTGTCAATTTAGTCCAATTGAATCCAAGTTGACCTATATGGGTTAAATTGAGTCAAACCAAATCAAACTTGGCATGACTCACCCTTAAGGCCCCCTTGACCTGTCCAAGTGGACCCAACCCAAGGTGAACATAGTTCGATCCAAACCAAATAAATCAAACCACTCAAATAGAACAAAAATCCACAATATGAAGGCCTAACCCCTCTCTTTGCCATGGCCAACCACCTTAGAATAACTGAAGCTACTCCATGCTAATTAGACCTGACCCAATGCTATTGGAATCATTCATTGACCAAAGAGAGGTCACCTTTATATTGGGCAAATCTTAGTTTAGCCACCAAGCCTTGTTCATATCACAACTGGCCACAAAACTCCACTAGCCACTGGGGACATCTACCTCACCAATCATATGCCATTTTTGGCCATCCCAACTAGCTGGCTGACTATCACAACTTGAACCAACTCATTTGGTCTGTTTATATAGGGAGAAGGGTATACATCTTCTCCACCATTCAAACTTCAAAAACACCATCCTCACAACACAACCCTCAGTCCCTCATGTTCTCAGAGCTCCCAACCATCGATGAGACTGGTTCCTCCCTTAGCCCGACCCCTTCTCACACCCAACTACACTAAATCTCCATCAAACTCAAATTAACTATGTATAGACTAATATACCACTTTTCTTAAATATATGTGCATGTACAAAAAGAAATGAATGAAAAAAAAAGTCATGCAAAAGATTTTTTATGTTTGATTTGGTTTTACAATTTACATATGTAAATGTGAAGATCCTTCTTAAATGATAACATAGGAATGAATAGGAATAGATTTAAGCAAGTATTGTGTTATTTTCAAATGAACTATACACATTACAAATCCTATTCAAAACTATACTAAAAGAGTCAAAATGAATTGAGAACCACTCGATTCAAGCACCAAAAATCACTTCAAGACCAACTCCGACAAGGTTCATGATGATGCTTAGTCTATAGAATGATCGGCGGGGAGGCAACTAGTGATCTTCTCAGCAGGGCTATGCCTCTTCAAGGTGAAGCTACCTTAGTCATTGGGTCACTGTCCTTTAGCTCTAGCAAGGTAAATTCTAGAAAACCTTAGGAATTTTTGTCATTTGTAAAAGATTTTTGTGTTTGGAGTCAATCCATGCATAGGATCCTCTTTAGAATATCCCTATAATCATTTTAGATCCATTAACATCATCAATGAGCTCTGAAGAGCTTAGATCAAATGGCAATAAATGAACGATGTTCGTCTCTCACTGTAGGTCAATGATAGATTATATGTAGTCATTTCCATGTGATTAGAATGGATTAAAATGGATGATCATAATTAATAATGTTAAAAATCTCAATTTAATCCATTGGATTAATCTTGACCATTCAATCCATGATCGAATGATCAAAATGAAAGCACATTCACCACTACTTGCTCAATCACCACATGGGATTTTTTAATTAATCAATCACACGACATCACGTGAAAAGTGCTACCGTGTCATTGCTAATGCATTACTGAGTGTCTAAATTGATTAAATAAATTTAAAATTCCATTTAAATGGTCAAAACTTCTAAAAATTATAACTAAATGTAAGAAAATAAAAAAAATATAAATAAATTAATTTTAGAAAACTTAAACATAGGAGAATCTAGAAAAATAAAAGCTCTAATGTTTGTTAAGTGTATGATGATTAATTAAAATTTAAAATATTATCATTAGTGTAATTAATTCTAAATTATTTGGCTAATTGATTTGAAACTTTGGATGATTGTTCTAAGATATGACCTCTACCTCCCATAATTATTCCAAGTTAATTTACTGAGTAATTTGGAAAATCCAACTTTTCAAACCTAAATTAATCATTTTTATGAATATATGAAATAAATAAAATTCAAAAAATTATAAAAATAACCATAGGAGTCTAATTAAGCTTTAAAATAATATTAGAGATCAGAGAAATTAATTAGGACATCTTGTCTTAATTATTTTTCAAAATCACTTTTAAAAGGCTTTATTTAATTAATCAAGTCTAATTAACCTAAAGCTTAGAAAATTCATCGTAATTAGTATATTTCTCTAAAAGTTTTGACCAAGCCCTCTTTGTGCTTAGCTAACAAAGAGGTTTTCATTAAAATCAAAAATCTCCAATTGATTTAGGATATTTTGAGTGTAATTGACGATTTTAAGACTTTCCATTTCTTCAATTAGCCCTTAATTATAAGGCCAATTGCATTAGAACTTTTAGAGCATTTTTATTTCTTGTCTATGCACCTTTAATAATTTTCTCATAATTTTTTTGGGTTATGTCTAGGGTCTAATTGAATTTTTAGACTATTTTAAGCTTAATTGATTAAATAATTAATTGACATTAATTAATTCATAAAAATCATCTAAATTACTTTTAAATCACTTAATAAGTAGAAGTGGGTCAAGGGTTAATCTTAATAATTCTCTATCCTCATTAGGATTAGATAACTCAAATTTAAAAATCAACCCTTAATTAACTTGATTAGGCTTAAGTGTGGTTATCTTCATATGAATGACCTTAGAAATTAATGATTTCAAATATATTATTTGGTGTTCAGTAACTGCTTTGCTTCAATCATTTATAAATTTGCATTTCATATGTTTCATGCATTCATATTTCAAAAATAAATAAAAGATTTCATTTAATTGCATGATTTGGATTAATAATGTGGCTATTATCATTAATAAATCTCAAATTATTTTCTTTAATAGATTAAAAATATCTATTTGTCTAAATATAAATTAATCTTATTAATCAAAATTTAAATTTAAATTTTATATATATGAGCTATAATTTTGAAAGATATATAGTCTAGAAACCCAAGTTCAGAGGGCTACTAGTCCATACTTTGAGATTTATTAGTCTTGATACCTTGAACCTCTTTTATAAAGACACATACCTTGAGATTTATAGTAAAATACATAGTTGGGTTAAATTTTTTTTACTTACATATTTAATCTTAAATATATATATATATATATCCTATATATATATATAAGCACATGTGTATAAATTAATAAGTATACAGTCTAGATATCTCAGAAGCACGCAATTTTAAGTAGTCCCAAGAGTCTTTTATTACCTCACTTCTTTGGTTCAATGATGGCACATACTTGTATAAATTTAGTATACTAATGTGTATACATATGTATAAAGGATAATCAAATTAACTTTTCTACAAAAGCTCATGCATCATATAAGTATATCCTATATTATATATTAATGAATAAAATATGTTAATTTATTCATGCATTAAAGTGTGAAATATATATATATATATATATATATATATATATATATATATATATATATATATATATATATATTCACTTACTAAATTTAGCTAATTTATTAAGTATATCATTTAATTAAATAAATATTAAGAGATGATGGAAGTAAAGTTAAGAAAATATCATCAAATTGGCCATGATTTGAATTTATTAAACTTAAGATATTTTTTATATTTAGATAAAATTATTTAAGTCAAATCCAAATACAAAGCTTAATAGAAAAATCTATAACATTTCATCAAGATGATTCAAAGTTATCATATTCATCTTTAAATTCAACCTAAGACTAGGGATTAAGTTGGATCCCACTCCTCCTTTTTCTCTTCAAAATTCTAAATTCAAATGAAATTAAATTTGAATTTAAAATTCACTCTAAATCATTAATCACTTAAAGCATAATCATCCTTTAATAAGGAATTTGAACATGAACCCTCAGACAAATTTCAACATTAAAGTCTAATCTAGTCATACCACACTAAGCCATAGCACACACTTAGAATATTAAGTCACCAATTCTAGACTTAGCTTATGATGGTGCTTTATTATGGATTGATATTTTATTTCATGATGTAATATTTTAGACTAGATGTAGGATTATTTATTTGCAGTTTATGTGTTAGAGTGATATTAGACTAATGATATTTTCTCCAAGGGATTATGTTAAAGGGATTATTGTTAAAAATTATAAATATTTTTACTTGTAGGTGCTGCTTTAGTCCTTATGTATAAGCCATTAGAATATGTGGGATTAGTGACCCAAGGCATGTACTATGTTGGAATGTATGAAATATATAACTGCTTGGTTTGGATGTATGTTAAGTTAACTTTATTTTACAAGTGTAGTAAGATTTTCATTTCAGAAGATATAACTTTTAAAATATGGTTAGGATTAAAGCTATGCAGTTTAAGATGAGTAGAGGCTAGAAAACTTAGACCTAGGAGTCCCTAATGTACCTAAGTTTATGAAGATGAAGATGAGGAATTGAAAACCCCCATAATTTTTTTGCATTTACAAGAAGATGTACCTTGGTGTATGCTTTTTGCTGATGACATTCTTCTTGTTGATAAGACAGTCCAAATGTAAATCCCTCAATTATGGAGGTCAACTTGTGAGTCTAAAGGTTTTCGCTTAAGTAGATCTAAACTAATATATGGAGTGTAATTTTAGTTGTAGAAGTTTTAGTGATAGTGTTGTGACTTTAGGTGATCAAGTCATTAATAAGAGTGAGTTTATCTCAGATATTTAGGCTCTATTGTCCAAAATGATGGTGAAATAGATGGAGATGTTATTAGTAGAATTCAAGTTGGATGGTTGAAGTGGAGGAATGCATGGCCTATTATGTGATAGAAAAGTTCCACTTAAACTTAAGGGAAAATTTTATAAGATGGTGGTAAGACCTGCAATGACTTATGGTGCAGAATGTTGGCCAATAAAAGAGAAGCATAAGACTAAGTTAAGTGTTACAGAGATGAGGATGGTGGATGAGTGGCTTTACTCTTAGAGATAGAATGCAAAATGAGTATGTTCGGGAAAAAGTTGGAGTAGCTCCAATGGTAGATAAGATTAGGGAGAGTCGCCTTAGATGGTTTGGCCACATAAAGCGTCGATAGTCCAATGACCCGATTAGAGAGTAAATGCATTAGATTTGCCTCATGTTAAGAAAGGTAGAGGTAGACCTAAAAAGACTTGGTTAAGATGTATAAATAATGATCTTAGTATACTTGAATTAGATGAGAATTTGACACATAATAGGACACAATGGAGACGAAGGATTCATGTAGCCGACCCCACCTAGTGGGATTAAGGCTTGTTGTTGTTGTTGTTGTTGTAATCTAATTATAATCCAAGATGTAAAAGGGTAGTGCTCCGCTGCCCAATCTTTTTTTTGGGTGTACGGTGGTGCCAAGCCACATCAATTTTTTATTTTAAATGATTATTTGTTTGTTTACTTTGATTGTGTAATTGAAATGACACACTTTTTATAGATTTCTTAAAGCTTGATTATTTATTGTATGGTCTGAATGTCGCAGGCTCTTTAGAAATTTAAATTTTCTATCCCAATTAATAAATTTCAATTAAGTTATAAAAAATTTATAATTTCACTTGAAAGCCTAGGTAGTAAATTAAATAAATAAAAGATTTAGTAACCACTTAGCTAAATGGTTGTATGTTATAATATCATACATGTATCTTATTTTTTTCCTGCAAGTAGGGGGTCTCCACTCTTGCATGATAAGAGGCAGGGCTTGACATGTGAGAGTAGTCTTTTATAGTGAATAATACCACTTCTTTCTAACTTAGAACATAACTTAATTTCATCATGCATGTAGGCATAAGCCTTCCCAAGCCTAAGTCAAAATGAAATAAAATTTGCAAATCTTATTGCACTAGTTTAAGACATAATTTACATATCAATCATGATCCAATCTCTTAAGGAGTGAGTTTATAGCTCTAGATTATTTCTTAATAAAATAACAATATATCTATATTGTGTTTATATAAGACCGACTCACTTGCTTTTAAGTCATACGAGATGTTAGCTGACAGCGACTCCATGCGATTATAAGTCTGAAAGAGTCGGGATCGATTAACTCTCTTTAGTGGAAGTGAACTAAAATATCCCAGTTAGCCGAGTAAATTTAGGTAAGCTTTTAGGTATACTAGAGTACTTTAGAGATATGTTCAGAGGCTACTTATTTCTTCTTTGCTATGGGTGTAAGTCCTCACCTCTTAAGCATTTTCATAATCTTGTGTTGTTAGAATCTAAATCCTAGTTTTCTAATAAAAGATCAACTCAAATAAATATAATTTTGCACCTTCAAAAATATAAAGTCTCACTATAATGTAGACTGAAACACTCACTGAGATTCTTAGTATCATGAGTGGTTCCTACTCATCCTCCTTTGAAATTCATTAAGAATTTTTTCTATGTTGAGTTTTTCCTTTTTGATTTTTCAATGACTACCAATCATTTGACATCAAGCTTTGAATTTTTTTGGAGACATTAATTGATTACTTTAATTGAGATTATTCTTAGAAAATTCTTTTTTTAGAATGTAATTAATTATGGGGGCTTACCTCTATAGAGAACTTAAGAGCCCGACATAAAATAAATCTTTCTTTACTTCATCCATATAATGTAGGAGAAATATCTCTTGTACATGTAGACTCATCTATCTTAGAAGTCTTATTAGATGATTGAGTTTATTATATGATGATGTTTCTATCTTTTATGATAGTACATCATTCTTTAAATGTCGCACTTGATAATTTCAATGTGTAGTTTCCTAAGATCTGCATAGTCACCCTACGACTTCTAATACAAACATCACACCCATGCTTGAGTTTCCTTAAGATATGTATAAATTTTATGGTATGATGATTACAATTAAGAACAAATTCTTGGTGCAAGAGGTAATGACTACAATGTTTTAGAGGTGAAAGAACCACATCAACTTTTTTATCAAAGGTGAAGTGCCTTTGATTAATCTTATTCATTTTCTCTTCAAGGAATGTAATGTAATGATTTTCTTGACTTAAAACTCTGAGAATTCCAACACCCGTTGCATCATATTAGACTTAAAATGTTTTAGAAAATAAGGATGGTTAAGGATTATGAGAAATATGATAAGAAACTTCATTGACTAATAGAATAATTTCCTAAAACGTGGACAAATGAGAGGTTAATACTAAAGGATTTCTTTCAGAACGTCTACTCATATGGGGTGGGTTTCTCTAGATTAATGCTAGAACATACAACCACTAGATAAAGGCAACCTTCTAATTTTTTTCTAAGGTTATTAAATTTTGGAGGTCTTGTCTTTATATGATGCATAAATAAGCAAATTGAATTTAAAGGAAGATATGCACATTAGGGTTAGTAATATGATGTCGGGAATGTGGTGAGCAATGATCTATACATTATCATGACTCAAGCCATGCAATATGTATGTGTTTATTATGCTATTGTTAACTAAGTATAAAAAATTATGATTTAGGGGCTGTTTGGTTGCTTGAAAAAGGAATGTAGTGTAAAAAGAATACAGAGCAAAAGGAATGCAATGTACATGTTTGGATTACTTTAGATTGTTTGGTTAAAAATTCTACAAATATACGAGTTTATTTATTATTTTTAGTAAAATAAATGTAATGTGAATTATTTTGAAGCTTGTGGGCACCGGCAACGGTGGTAGGTGGCGGAAACTAATGGCGGGGTGGCGGTCGCCGATGGTGGATGGCGGTGGGTGGCCGCAACACTTTATATTGGCCTGTGTATTTGGAATTCACCCAGATTTGGGTGAATCTCAAATACACCAAAATTTAACCTTCTAGTGAATTATAAATGCATTACATCATTTTGAAATTTTACTTTACATCATGCCAAATGCAAAAAAAAGCTAAAACTATTGCATTTACTTTACTTCACATATCAATGTATTTAAACAAATAGGCCTTTAAGGTGTATAGTCAAATGCTTAACTCACTTCTATGCTTAAATCATATTATATACAAAGTTTAATTTTAAATTTATTAGTATAAAGGGTAGCAAAATTCACATTTAATTAAAATAAATTTTAGTTTTTGCGATAGCTTGCACTTATAGGATCTTAAGAGCCTAAGAATAGTCCAAGAATAATTAAAAGCAAAAAAAACAATAATACAATAAAATTTGTGAATAGTTACTTGTTGACCTCACTTTTGGAGTGAGGTTGAAGATCATCTCCTTCGACTAGGATCCAATATAACCACCAAGGCATTCTTAAAGTTAAGACACTTCTAGTGGCTAAGAAAACTCTAAGCCTAGATAAGGTTATACCCTAGAGTTAGACTCATCAAGTCAATTCTCCAAAACCAAAATAAATGATTACAAATCAAACTTTAACCAAAACTAATTGATTTCAACTCTAGATTAACCCATTAAGGTTCAATTTAACCAAATGATTATGTTGACCCAGTTTGGCCCATTTGGGCTAAAAATGGCTAAATATAAAATTAACTCAATCTAATTGAAATTAAACTCATCCAAATTCATTTAAACTTCAGTTATGCTTGGTTGCAATCCAATTCAATAAAATTGGACCAATTTGGCCCTTAACCCAAGTTGACCCATTTGAACCCTATAGGGCTTAAACTCAATTCAAGATGATTTAAGCCACATTGAATCAATATAACCATAATGATCATTCCAAATACTTAACTATCCATTACAATCCATCCCAACCAACCCAATTTGATTATTTGATCCTCTTAACCTAACTTTACCCAATTTGGCCTATAGGTTGAAATTTAGTCAAAATTCAATTTAATCCAAATTAAATCTAATTAAAGCTACCATTCAATTCCAAGTCTATTATTGAGCATGTTTCAATCCTCAATTGACTCCAATTGAACCAAATTGAACAAATTTGCTTAATTGACTCAATTTGTCCAAGAAGGCTAAATTGAATTAAACCTTGATTCAATATAAATTAGACCAAACCGATTCATCCAATTACTTTCAAAATGATTGTTCATCATAACTAATCATCCAATTACAATCAATTGATCCCAATTGAGCCAATTCTATCATTTAACCCAACTTGGCCTAAAGAGTCAAATTGTTTAAACCTATTTGAAATCAAAGTGAATTGAGACAATCCATCCAATCAATCAAAAAATTGATCATTGAACACTCTACAATCACCAATTGGAGCCAACTTGGCCAACCCAACCCAATGAACCTATTTAGCCTAATTTTGCCTAAATGGTCAAGTTGAACCAAAACTCATTCTAAACCAAATCAAAACAACCAATCAATGTCAAACGATTAACCAAACATAACTCAACCCCTCATCAAACTTAATTTGATCAATTTGACTAAATTGGTCAACTTAGTCCATTGCCCCATATAACCCATATGAGTCAAATTTAAACCCACTTCAAATTGAATCACTAATATATTTCAAACAATCATTTGAACATAATCTTATAGCCCTTTCGACACAATTTGGTCAATTGGTCAACCTAACCATTTGAACCCAAATTGACCTAAATGGATCAAATTGAGCTAAACCTAGTAAAATCAAGTCCAGACCCAACCAAACTTGACATGACTCACCTTAGTCCTTATTGACTACCCAAGTGGACCCAACCCAAGATGAACTTGATTTAGCCCAAAATAAGTGAACCAAGGGTTTTAAATAGGAGAAAATTTTAAAATAGCATGTATTGAGCTCTCTCATGTTGACCAGACCTAACCCAAAGCTATTGGGTTTAACTATTGACCAAGGTGAAGTTCCTCTCACCTTATCTGATCCTTGGTTCATCCTAAGGGACTTGTCCCCATCACCACTGGCCACCAAACTCCACTAGCTACTACAGGATGACCACCTCACCAGCCCCATGCCATTTTTGATCAACTCAATTAGACAACCAGCTACCATGGCCTAAATTAACAATTTTGGTTGGTTCACATGAGACCATCTTCAGAGCATTCCACTTAGCCCCTAAAGTTCCCAAAGTCACTCAAGTACCACATCATCTATGAGACTGAGCCTTCCTTCAACCTGAGCTTCCCTCACACCCAACTCCACAAATCCTTTAGGTTTTCCCATACCTTCCTCTCACTATGGAGATCCAAAATGAATTGAGAAACACTCAATTTGAGCACCAAAAAGTACTCATAGACCAACTCTAATGAGCTTCATGATTACGCTTGGTCTAAAGGATGATTGGTAGGGAGGCAGCTCATGATCTTCTCAACAAGGTTTTGCCTCTTCAAGGTGATGCCACCTCAGTCATTAGGCCACTAATTTATAGCTTAGGCAAGGTAAACTCAAAAAAAATAGTAGAAAGGTGTTGGATTCTTAGTTCTCTATGAAGGATTTTCATGTTTAATATCAATCAAGTCATATTATTCCTTTTATATTGACATGTTGATCATTTTGCACTTATTTTTATCATAATATGAGCTCTAGTGAGCTCAGATCAAGCAATAAAAGATGAACAATGTTCCTCTTTTATCAAAGATCGACGACAAATCATCCACCGTCCATTCTACATGATTAGAATAGACAATTACGATTAGTTATGTTAGAAATCTGAATTTAATTCATGGGATTAACCTTGGTAGTTTGATTTGTGATCAAACGACTAAGGAGAAAGTGCATCGGCCGCCACTGAGTCAACAACCACATGGGACTATTTAAATAACCAATCAAGTGGCACCACTTGGAAAGCGCTGGCATGGCGTTGTATGTGTAAATCAGTTAGTTATGATTAAAAATAATTTTAATTAGCGAGAACCTTTAAAAATCATAACTAATTGTAGAAAATCTAAAAAAATATAAATAAACTTATCTTTTGAAAAGCTTAGAGAAAGGAGAATCTAGAAAAATAAAAACCCTTACTTTTGTTAACTGATTAGACACTAATTAAAATTTAATTTTTTTTAATTAGTGTAATTAAGTGATAATTAATTGGCTAATTAACTTAAAAATTGGGGTGATTGTTTTATGGGATGACCTCTACCTCACATAATTATTTTAAGTTAATTTGTTATGTAATTTGAGAAATCTAAAATTTCAAACTTAAATTAGTCATTTTATGCATTTAATAATTATATAGACTTAAGAAAAAATAAAATTAATTATGAAAGCCAAATTATGCATTAAAATAATAATGGTGATAAGAGAAATTAATTAGGATCCCTCACCCTAATTTTTTCTTAGAACCACCTCAAAGGGCTTTTATTTAATTAATTAGATTATTAATTAACCTAAGCTTAAAAAATCATTGTAATTAGTGTAGATCTCCAAATTTTTGATCAACCCATCTTTGTGCTCAACTAAAAAGAGTTTCGTCAATGAAATCAAAATCCCCAATTAGTTTTGAGTATTTTGTGTGTAATTGATGATTTTAGATTTCCTTATTTATTTAATTAACTATTAATTATATGCCAAATTGTATTAGAATTTTTAGGACATGTTTATTTCATGTTTATGTATTTACTGTAATTTTATCATAAATTTTGGCCTTATGTTTAGGGCTTAACTAAATTTATAGGCTCTTTTGGGCTTAATTTGATTAAATAAATAATTATCTTAATTAATTAATAAAAATCATCCAAATCACCTTTAAATTATTTAATGAACATATATGGGTTGAGAGATAATTTAATATTTCTTTCACCTTTTTAGGATTTCAAAAAGTAACCTCTAATGAACTTGATTAGGCTTAAGGGTGCTTATGTTAATGTGAAGAATTAATAAACTCAAACTGATCATTTGATGATGTTTAATTGCTTTGCTTCAATTATTCATATATTTGTATTTCATATGTTTCATGCATTTATATTTCAAAAATAAAATAAAAGATTTCATTTAATTGCATGCCTTTGGATTAAATAGTGTGGGTGTTATCGCTAGTAAATCTTAAATTATTTTTTAATTAAAAATATTTATTATTTTAAATATAAATTAATATGAATAAATTAAACTTAAAATTTAAATTCGATGTGTATGAACTATAATTTAAAAAGATATATTATCTAGAAACTCGAGATCACAGGGCTAGTGATTCGAAAGAGGTATTGATACCTATTACATTTGATATAACAACGATACGTACCTTGAGATTTGTAGTGAACTACATACAAAGGATAAATTATTTTCACCTATATATCTAAAGCATCATAAAATTTCCATAATTCAATCCTTATGTTTATATATGTATGCATATCTATATGAATTAACAAGTATAGAGTCTAGAAATCTCATGAATGTGAGACTTTAAGTACTCCTAAGAGGGTCTATGATTACCTCACCTTTCTATTTCAACAATGGCACATATTTGTATAAATTCAATATACTAATGTGTATATATATGTATAAGGTACAACTAAATTAGATCACTTTCTATGAAATTCATATATTATATCTCATACATTAATTATTAAAGAAATATACACTAACTCATCCATACATTAAGTGTGGAATAATCAAAAGATATAAGTACATTTATTAAATTTAGCTATCTGATTAAGTATATTAGATAATTAAATAAGTATTAAATGATGATGAAGCAAGGTTAAGAAAATATCATTGAATTAGCCATGATTTAATTTTATTAATCTTAAATATCTTTTATAATTAAATAACATCTTTTAATCAAATCCAAACACATAGCTTAATAAGAAAATTCATAACATTTCATTAAGATGATTAAAAGTCATAAAATTCAGATTCAAATTAAGATTAGGGATTAAGTTGGATCTTATTCTTTCTTCTCTCTTTAAAAATTCTAAATCCAAATGAAACTCAAGTGAAACTAAAAGTCTAAGCCCAAAATCTATTTTAAATCATTAATTATGAAAAGTGTTATCACCCCTAATAAGGGACTTAAACATTCATCATCAGATAATTCTAAACATTAAAGCTTAATTATGACATACCACGTTAAGTTATAACACACACATTTGAATGTAAGTCACCGATCCTAGTGTTAGGTTAGGTTAGTGTTTGTTATGATGATGTGATGTTTTATTTCAAGATGTAGTATTTTGGACTAGATATTAGGATTGTATATGCATAGTTTAGATGCTAAGGCAATGTTATACTTATGATGTTTTGTGTAGGAAATTGTGCTTAAGGGACTGTTATAATAGTAAAAATATAATTTTTTCTTACTTGCATGTGGTGCTTAAGCCCCTAAGTATTATCCATTAGGACATATGGGCTTAGTGACCCAAAGTAGGGTGTTAAGCCCAATTGTATGAAATATGTATAACTATTTAGGTTGAATGTATGTCAAGCTAACCTTAATTTTATAGATGCAATTGAATTTAATATTTTTTATAAAATATAAATTTTGCAATATTTTTAAGATTTAAACTATGGGATTTAGGATGAGCAGTGGTTACAAGACATAGACTTAGGAGGCCCTGTGATGTCTAGAGTACAAACTCATGAAGTGAAGATGAAGATGAAGAATTGAAGGCCCCCATAGTTTTATTTCATTTGTAATTTAATTGTAATCAATGTTGAATATGGGTAGAGCTCACCTACTCATTTCTTTTTCTTTCCTGGGGGTGTACAATGATACTCAGCCACATCGACCTTTTATTATTTCAATCAATAATATTTTCTTGATTTATTTACATTGATTGTGCAATAAAAATGGCATACATTTTATGGGTTCCTTAAAGTTTGATTATTTGTTGTATGATATAGATGTGGTAGGCTCTTTAAGAAATTAACATTTTCTACTCCAATGAATCAACTTTAATTAACTTATAATAAACTTGTAACCTCACTATAAAGCTTAGGTATTTTAATCAAGAAATAAAAGATTTAATAACCCATTAGTTATATGATTGTATGTTTCAATGTCATACATGCATCTTTTCTTCTTTCTTGAAAATAGGGGATCTCCACTCTTGCATAATAAGGGACAAAGCTTGACTTGTGAGAGTAGTCCCTTGTAGTGGACATCACGCCTTCTTATTAATTTATCCCATATTCTATTTTCATCATGCATTTAGGCACAACCCTTTCTAAGTCTGAGTCTAAAATAATGATTTTAAAATGAAATAAATATTTATAAAATTTTATTGCATTAGATTAAGTCATGATTTGCACATAATTCATGATCTAGCCTCTTAGAGAGTGAGTTTACGACTCTAAAATCTTTTCTAAATAATAATAATAATAATCTAGTTTTCTTGCATTTATATGAGATTGACCCACATAGATTTGAGTCATATGAGGAGTTAGCTGATAGCCACTTCAGGCAATTGTAAGTCCAAAAGAATCGAGATCGATTCACTTTTTCTAGTGGAAATGAACCAACATATCCCACTTCTCTGAGTAGATTTAGGTCAAGCTCTTAGCTTATGTTAGAGAACTTTAGATATAGGTTTAGAGACTGCTTTTTCACCTTTGTTATGAGTGTAAGTCCTCATTTTTAAAGTATTTTCACAATATTATGTTGTTGGAATCTAAATTCTAGCTTTCTAATAAAATATCAATTCAAATAAATATAATTTTGTACCTTCAAAAGTATAAAGCCTCACTATAGGATAGACTGAAGTACTCACTAGGATTGTTAATATCATGAGTGCTTTTTTACTTATTCTCCTTTGGAATTCCTTAAGAACTCTTCCTATCTTGAGCCTTCCTATTTAATCTTCAATAATTATCAATTCTTTGATCATCAATCTCTGAAATCTTTGAAATCTTTGGATACATTAGTTGACTACTTTAATCAAGAGTATTCTTAAGAAATCTTCTTTTTCTATGATACAATTAACTATGTGGACTTACCTCCATAAGAAACTAAAGAACCTAACATAAAATAAACCCTGCTTTACTTTATCTATATAAAGTAGAAGAAAGATCTCTAGTATACATAGACACATGTCTTATAAGTCTTTATTAGATGATTGAGTCTATTATAGGGTGATGTTTCTATCTTTCGAGATAGTACATCATTCATTAATGCATACATGATCATTTCAATAAGTACCCCTAAGATCTGTGTTGTGTCCCTACGAGCTTCAATTACAAACACAACATTACCTATACTAATAAATTTAATAAAAGATGGCATGCAAAGTGAGAAGCAGAAGCAAAAGCATGACATCACCTATAATGACTTTTATCTTATTCACTCACCATATCATTAGATGCATTGATAAATGAGCACTTATATTATTTATAATTTTAAGAAAATTTAGTTTATTATGCCCTAAAATTTATAAATTAATTACAAATAAATAAACCTGAAGGGATTTAAACAATATAATCATATAAGGTGTGAACCTAAGGGTGAATGTGATTGAAATTTAGGTTACATATAAAAGGGAGTTGTGTGGTTACCTACTATAAGTCTCTAAAATGTTGATGATTTGGATTGGGGGTCTATCAAATTAAAGGTTAACAGGTCAATACTATGTCAATTAGAGGAATTGATATATAAGAATGGTGAGGCTAGGGTTTGTGAAAGACCTCCAAAGGGTACTGGCTTTGGAAAGTCAATGGAATGAAGGCAACATGGTTTTAGGTATGGCAAAGATAGCATATTAGAACATCACTAAAATTAATATAATTAAGAGCCATGTGGTGTTTATTTTCAAATGTATGTATATGGGGGGACACTACGTAGATCTGAGTGGGTACTCATTGAAGTGATCGAGTATGACATTGAGGAATGGTACACTATCTCGAAAGATAGAAATCACTACTCTACAATGAGCCTAATCACCTAATAAGAATCTTAAGGCATGATGGGTCTTCGAATATACTGAGATTTTTTCCCAACTTTACATGGATGAATTAAGTAGGGTTTATTTAAACTGGGTTCTAAAGTTTCCTATGGGGGCAAGCCCCCATAGTTAATTACATCCTAAGGAAATTGAGTTCCTAAGGAATACTCTCGATTAAAGTATGCAGTTGTTGTCTCCAAAGATTTCAAGGGTAAGACTATCAATTAATTGATTATATTTGGAAAATCAATTGGGAAAGATCAAAAGGAGAGAATTAATGTCAAAGCCAAAGGGGATGAGTAGGGAATGTTCATGATACTAGGAAACCTAGTGAGCAATCTAATCTATCATATAGTTGAGTTTTATGTATTTAAAATTGAAAATGATTATTTGTTTGAGTTAAATTTTATTAGATTGGTAGGGCTTATAATCTAACAATACAAGATTGTGAAAATACCTAAGAGGTGAGGATTTATGCTTGTAGCATGAAGAAAATAGCCATCTCGGATCCTTAATCTAGAGAGCTTTGGCATAAGCTAAAGCACGACCTAAATCTAAACAAAGATGGGTATATAGTTTACTTCCATAAGAGAGAGTAAACCACCTAACTGCTAGACTTATAACCATCTGGAGTGGCAGTCAGTTAACTCCTACTACACTTTAAACCTATGTGGTCAAGTTATATGATTATGTAAGATGGTTAGGATGTTATTATTTAAAAGAAACTGAAGTCCTTAAACTCACTCCCTAAGAGATTAGAGCATGAGTAGTATGAGTAATGACTTAGTATAATGCAAATTTTCTCAATTTTTGTTTGATTTTGACTCCTCATTTTGACAAAGGCCACAGGATTTTTATATATCTAAATGCATATTAAAATGAGATTATTGGCTAAATCAGAGAGAAAGATGTGTTTTTGACCATAGAAGAGACCTAAAGAGGTCAAGTCTTCCCTTATTGTGCAAGGATGGAAATCCTCTCTAAGCAAGAGTGAAATAATATGAATGCATGATATTAAGCACACAACATTCAGCTAAGGGTGTTGCTAAATCTTTTAATAATCTTGGTTTAATTCCTAGGATTTGTGTGAGAATATGAGTTATTTTAAAACTTTAGTTATGAGTTGTAGTTAGGATAGAAAAATTATTTTTTTCCTAAGAGCTTAATCGGATCCAGGTCACACATTAAATCACCATTCATAAAGAAACTAGAAAAAGGCATGCCATTTCTATTATGCAATTGTAAACAAAATATAAAACAATTTTATAAATCTAACATAAAAGAATAATAGGCTGGTGTGGTCAGGTACCGTCATACAACCCAAAAAGAGAAATGGGTGGCCGAGCTATACCCTTATACAACCCGGTATATGAAATAATAATTATAAATTTATAAATGAATAAATGCTATGTGGGGTCTTTATTCTTTATATCTCATTCATTTTCTCATTTAGTTTGTTTCTTTTGATTTAGTAGGCTTCAAGAATCACATGGCACCCCAGGATCAAACCTTTTGGCCAATGTTCATTCTTAACCCCCCATAGCACTAATTCTAATTCCTAATACAAAATTACATTAAAAAAGGGGAAAGGTAAATCTAACTACATCTGCAAAATAAGTGTTAGCTAAACACACCATACAACCTAAGCAGTTATATGAATAATTTGGGCTTAGCACTCTGCACATGAGTAACTAAGCCCTCCTGACTTAATTTGGATTATGCTTAAAAAGTAACCTGAAAGAGAGCATTTATTTTAAAGCACTCAGAGAAAATATGTCTGGGGTAATCACGACCTAACATCCAGTCTATGAATCATACACCATAACATCCAATCTAAAATAATACATCATAAAACTAAACACACATCATTCCATACACTGCCCTAACATAAAGCTAGAAGTGGTGACTTAATTCTAAAGTGTGTGTATTAAGGCTTGTGTGGTATGCTTTAACTAAGTTTTATAATAATTTTCTAAGCATGACAGGGTGTTTAATCATAAGAGGTTGATTTCACTTTAAGAGATTTAGTTAATTTGAGACATTTTTACTTAATATTTTTCTTTGCTTCACTGGACTACACTTAATAACTAAGTGTTGTAAAGAGAAGAAAAGAGAGGATTACTCTCTTTTATCCCTACCTTAAGTCACTTCTAAAGCATATTAATTAAATGAATTCTCTTTAGTGAATGGCTTATTATATGTTTTAATTAATCCTAAGTTTGGGTTCACTTTAAATAATTTCATTCAATAAGAAAGGCATCTTAAGATTAATTAGAATTAATTACTATCACA
This sequence comes from Cymbidium sinense, assembly GCA_021442155.1. Taxonomy (NCBI): domain Eukaryota; kingdom Viridiplantae; phylum Streptophyta; class Magnoliopsida; order Asparagales; family Orchidaceae; genus Cymbidium; species Cymbidium sinense. Next base: position 11,498,435 of record CM038228.1, read on the forward strand.
TGACACATGTTTGTCTTTTTCTATCCTTCATATATAACATGCACATGATTAAATCCTAAGTATATCTACACATGCAGTATGTATTAGCACACTTAAATAATGGATCTGAATAAGTATATTCAGAGTTTATATTTTTCTTTTGATTGAATTATTTTATCATAATAATTTAAAACTATATCTAGATTCTTATATGAAAATACATAGGAATACATTTAAATAGGTACTTGTCATTATTAACTAGGGAAGTGAGGTAATCAAATGACTTCCTTGGGGGTAGCTAAAGCCTCATATTCTCAGGATGTCCAAACTAAATACCATTTGCATTCAAACACATCTAAGTTTGCATACATGAATGTAAAAAAGAGAGCTTCCAATCAAATGATTAATTAATTCTATCACTTAAACAATTGCACATGCATGTATTTTGATAAAAGAAAGAGGGGTTTTAACTCCATAATTAAACACACACATGTATAAGAGACATAAGCTAGTGGAAGCCATTATTAACCAGGGAAGTGAGGTGATCAAATGACCTCTTTGGGGACACTTAAAATCTCATATTCCTGGGATGTCCAGACTAAATATTTGGTTTTCTCAAATACATATGGATGTATACATAATAAAGGAAAGAAAACCATGCAAAAGTTATATTTTTATTTGATTAAAATATTTATGCATATGGAGTAAAGTCTTATTTAAAATTCTAATATTGAAATATGTAAGAATGAAATCAAATGGAGTATGTCCTTGTTAAACTAGGGAAGTGAGGTAATCAAATCACCTCATTGTGGCTACTTAAAGCCTTGTATTCTCGGGATGTCCAGACTAAATACACATTAACATTCTTACTTACACAAATCAATGTTTGAATGAAAGAAAAGACCTGATACACTTAAGCTATAATCACATGCACTTCATATGTATTTATAACTAGCATTCATAGCATATGTAATCATTCATTCATAAGATTTGAAAAAATAGATTTGGATTTAGTAGTGATAATAGTCACACAAATATTAATTTGAATCAACACATGCAAGCTTAACATAAAGAAAATCATTTATTTTTTAATTAATTTTAAAAGAAATAAATGCATGAATTAAGTGGCATACAACATTTAATATGATTGGAAAGAAATAAAGAAGCATAGGCACATAATTTTATTCAATCCAACTAATTCTTAAGAACAACCATACTAAATAAGCTTATTTAAAATAAACCAAAGTTTCTTAATATCACTTTTGATCTTGTGTTTAACTTGGATTTAAGAGATGTGAGAAAGTTTTGTTAATCCTAATCATATTCCCCATATGTGAGTGTGGTGAAAATTTTCATTTTCTAAGTTTATACTTCCATCTTCAATCTATATGGATGAAATAAAGATATAAATATACTCTTTGTATTTGGACACCACGTAGAGCCATAGATATTCTTATTAGGTGATTGAGTGTGACATTGAGGAGAGGTGTACTATCTCAGGAGATAGGAATCACCACCCTACAATGGACCTAATCACCTGAATAAGGACTCCTAAGGACAATAGGTATGCATATTTACCAAAGATTCTTCCCCTACTTTACATGGAAAAGTAAACCAGGATTTATTTTAAATTGGGTTTATTAAGTTCACAAAGTTAATTACATCCTAAGGAAGGGGATTCCTTAGGAATACTCTCGATTAAGGTAAATGCTTGTTGTCTCCAAAGATTTCAATAGGTAGGACTATCAATCGATTAGTTTATTTTAAAAGATCAAATGAGATTGATCGAAGAGAGAGAGTTATTATCGAAGCTAAAGGAAGATTAATAGAAGATGCTCACGATGTTAGAAAACCTAATGAGCATCTCAAACTATCCTATGGTTGGGCTTTACATTTTTGAAATTGAATTAATTTGTTTTAGTTGAATTTTTATTAGAAATTTAGGGCTTATAATTTTACAATATATGGTTATGAAAATGCCTAAGAGGTGAGGATTTATGCTCGTGGCCTGCAAAGGAGAGTAGCAACCTCTGAACCTAAATCTAAGGAGCTTTGATGAGGGCCAAATGCACAACCTAAATCTAAGGCAAAAATGGGTATTTGGTTTGCCTCCATAAGAGAGGTGAAACCTCCTGATTGCTTGGACTTACAATCACTTGGGGGTGGCCACCAATTAACCCCTCCTACGATTTTAAATTCATGTAGGCAAGTCATATGCATTATGCAAGAAAGCTAGGCGGTTACTTATTTAAAAAGAGACTAAGTCCTTAAACTCACTCTCTAAGAGACAAGATCATATAAGGCATGCAAAATGACTTAGATCTAATGCAAATCATATTACATTTTTTTTGGACAATCATTTGACTTAGGCTTATAAGATTCATATGTCTAATGCATGAGAAGTTAGATTATAGGCCAAAATCAGCGAGAAGGGGAGGTGTATTTCCACCATGGCTCTCAAAGGTCAAGCCAAGTTCTCTAGCAAAGGTGGAAGCCCTCCAATCAAGAGTGAAATAATATGCTTTTATGCCTGATGTTAGAAAAGAAATACTCATTCAGGTAAGGGGTTGCTAGTTCTTTTATCTTAATTTTTAGCCTGAGCTTTAGGTGAGTGTTGATCTTATTTTTAGAATGAGCTCTCAACCCCTCTATCTTAGACATATGACTTCTCTTAGACTTTAAGAGTTTCTTAGTATTAAGACACATCTAGTGATTAGGTGGACACTCAACCTAGCCCTAGAGACTTAGAAGGGTTAGCCATAGGAATAGGTCAAGCCTTCGAGGTGTTAGGAAAATTTCCTGTGCTTAGCTTAAAACCATTCCTCACTTTCCTTCCTTCAAGTCAAACTCCAAATCAATCTTAATTGATTTTCTCCAAACTCAAATCAACTCCATATGATTGAAATCCATGATTGAAATCTATGATTGAAACCCATGATCGAAATCCATAAAAATTCCTAAGTTCAAATCTTCCTAAGTCCTTAAATTTGCCTTTAAGGACTTAACCTAAATCATGATCTAAACCAATTCAAACTCATGAGATTTTTTCATAATTCATTTATATTCTCATTTATATTCACATATATAAATGAAATATAAATTCAAACCAATCAAACTAAACTCAAAATTCCAAATCAATTCATGAAATTTTCCTACGTCCTTAATTCCCTTTTAATGGACTTAGCCAAAATCAAATCTAAATAAATTCTAATCCATGAGATTTTCTCAAAACTCATTTATATTCTCATTTATATTCACATATATAAATGAAATATAAATGAAAATCAATCAAATCCAATCCTCAAATTAAATTCCAAATCTAAATTCTTTTCTTAAGTCCTTAAGTTTCTATTAATGGACTTAGCCTAAATCATGATCAAAGCACTTCAAATCCTTAAAATTTTCTCATGACACATTTATATTCTCATTTATATTCACATATATAAATGAAATATGAATTCAAACAATCAAAACCAATTCCAAAAATCAAACTCAACTCCACTCAAAATCCAACCTAAGCCTTTCAAGTCAAAAATCTTGAACTTAGCCAACTCAATTTCTAATCAAGCCAAACTCTTGATTTTCCTTCATGATTCAATAAACCCTACAATCATGAATCCATATATAAATACAAACATCATTCACTTAACCAAAATCTAATTGAAAAATCAAATCCCAAATCCTTTCATATTCTTCCTTTGATTATGTAATTGTCAAATGGATCAAAACCCACTTGACTTCAAACAACTTGTAAATGGATTTATATTTCAATCATAAGTCCATATACAAATTCAATCAAACTCAAATCAAGCTTTGACCAATCCATTTGACCCACTTAGGCTCACTTGACCCAAACTGACCTAAAGTATCCTTATGAGCCAAATTCTAATCCTAACCAAATAGGATTGAATCAAACTCACCTATGCCTCTCATCATGATAAAAAATTATCAGGGGATGATCAATCAATCAAATTGGATCAAACTAAGTCAAACTTAAGGGTTGACCAAGTTAACACTTAGCCCAAAATGAAACCTAACATAGCCAAAATTCACCATAGGCAAAATTGATTGAAACCATTGATCTAAGTTCATTCATGACCTATGTTTGAACTTAACCAAGTCAACATTTGAGCATAACCTAGCCCAATTGGCCACTTGACCCAAGTTGACCCAACTTGACCTAAAGGGTCAAAATGTGTCAAAACTTGATCTAAGCTAAATTGATTGAAACCAATGGGTCAAGTTCATTCGAAACCACTTGTTGAACTTGACCAAAGCCTGAATTGGCCAATTAGACCCAACCTAGCCCAATTGACCTTAGACCAAATTGACCTAAAGAGGTCATGTTGAGCCAAATTTGAACTTAACCAAAATTGATTAGAAACAAAGATACCAATCCACTCCATATGACTAACCAAACCTAAACCTATCCATGACCTAGCCCAAATAGGTCAAATGGGTCAAATAGGTCAACTTGACCCATTTGACCTAAATGAAGTCATATGAGCCAAATTCAAAACTAATCCAAATTGAACAAACCAAAGCCACCAAAATATTGCAAATGGTCATATGAACTTGACCGAACCCTTGGTTTGACCCAATTTGACCAATTGGTCAACTTGACCCAAGTTGACCCATTGTACCTATGGGTCAACATGAGCCAAACTTTATCAAATGAATTCCAAATCTTATGAAACTTTGCCAAACCTAGTTTCTCCATATACCCAACATATCCAAATTGAATAATTAGCAAAATGATCATTCTACCCCTAGGCCATAGAATAAATTTTGGCCTAATCCATGGGTAATTTAGTCATGCCATCTTCATATCAACTTGATGCCTTCCTAATAGCTCAACTGGACCTAATGAAGAGTGGTGCACCCAACCCAATGGGTTTAGGTTAGCCCAAATGGACCCAAGGACAAAACTGACCCATGGGTCAAATTGGCTAATTCAAAATCCTTCATTCACCCAATTTGATGCACATGGGAGGTTGGGAATCTACTCAAGACCTCAAAATGACTATGTGCAAAGATCTGATAGCCTAAACAAACCTTTCAATGTGGTTAATTGGATCAAAATGGCAAGGGAGGTGTCGGCCATTCGATTTCCATAGGGGGAGATATACTCCCCCTAATTCAATTTGAAATTAACATTCCCTCATTCAATTGAAGCCTGGAGAGTGTTTGGAAAGGTCAAAGATCCATCCTAAGCTTTCTAAGAGGGATTTGAAAAGTGATCTTCTCAATTTTCACTATTGAAAAATAGGGGAGCTAACTTGAACCTTCAGCTTCCTCTTCAATCAAATCCATTCCAATTCCTCTTGCACACTCCCTCAGAGAAACAATTCGAGTGCACCCAAGCTCTCATTCGAGTTCCCAAAGCAAGGAAAGCCTCAATTGGATCAAAGCCGCAAAGGAACTGAAGTCGTGTTGGTTCATAGAAGATCCACTCAATCCCAAGGCTTGAAACTTTCAACAGAGCTTCGTCTCCACTAGACAAAGCTACCTCACCGAGCTTGAGCGCCGGTGATCACCTCCAGCGAGGTATGGAATTTTTTGACCACTTAGCTTAGGAAGTGTTTGTCTTTTGTGAAAGAAATTTTTAAGTCATGAGAAATCCACCGTTGGATAAGCTTCTTATTAACTTTAGATGGTGTGGGAACAATTTCATTCCAATTTAAGCTCAATTGAGCTCAGATCTTCCCTTAGATCACGGATGACCTCTATTGAGCCTATGGGAAGAACTAGGGAGATCCTGGTCATCCATCCTCATGTTTTGGATGGATGACCAAGATTTTTCCCACGTTTAGAAAATCCTTTATATTTTTATAAATTGCAGGATGATCCATGGTCGTCCGATCTTTGATCGAACAACAGGGATCAAAGCGCATGGGCCGCGCTGCCATTTGGACGTGATAATTAAGAAAGTGGCTCACAACGTAATGTGTGTAAAGCGTGCTGACCGCCACCACCGCGTGTTGCGCTGTGAGCTGAGGGATTAGTTAGGAAATTTAATTAATGTTAATTAATCTTCTGATCTTCAAAAATTTATATCTCCTTCAATAAAATTCAAAAAAATTTGAGGTAAAATCTTAAGAAAAGATAATTTAACCTAGAATATTTTGAAAATAATTTAGATGTATTTTAAATTATCCTTTTCTCTAATTGTAGGTTTTAATGGAAATCATATTTTGCTAATTACTTCTTAACTAATCATTTGATTAATCTAAACTTCTTGGGTATGTTTTGGGGATGACCTCTACCTCCCCTAATTTTCTTGGGATTTAATTGAAGGTTTAATTGGGGGAATTGTAGATGTATTCCCTAATTACCCTCCTTATGTAATTAAGGATAATTGGGGTTTGGATTAGTGTTTTAATTCATAATTAAGGTTGATTAAGGTTAGATCTAGTGGATAAGGAATTTAGGGAATAATTTTGGGGCATTTCTTCTAAGCTATTCCCTAAACCTCATTTTCTTTTCTTAATCCTTTTTTTATTAAGGGTTAATTCATTAATTATGCCCTTAATTAATTTATAAAAATTTTGAAAACTTCTAGAACTTAATTAATCTACTTTGGGTAGATGCTTAGGTGTTTAAGAGCCTAAGTTCAATTAAGAAAATCAAAACCCAATTCATATGTGTGAAGGGGTGTTTTGAAATTACTTAAGCTAAACCCCTTAGATTAATTAACCATTAATGATGAGCCAAATTGCATTAGGCCCTTTCTTCCAAGGTGCATTATAAGTTTAAATTTCTTGTGAGTTTTTATGTCATCTCATTGGCTCATAATTACTTGGTTAACTATGCTAAGGTGCTGTAGGTAATGGTTAATTAATTTGCTTAATTCACACCTTAACCTAATTAATACATAAAATGAATCTAATCATCTAAAAATTGAACAAAAATATCAAACACATGTGGGAATGGGTTAGGAACAGTAAACTCAACTCACCTTTTCAAAATTAAATCAAACTTAAAACTAAACAAAAATCACATTGAATTAACTTTGATTTATTTTGAGCCTTCTTATTCCATAAGAATGCTTTTAGGATTTTATTAAAGTGAATGTGTTTACATGCTTTCATTGCTTTGATTCTTGTCCCAACATGTTAAATTTGTATGTCATGTGGTTTCATGCATCCATATTTTCAAATTCAAATTTAAAATAAAATTGTTTACTTTATGTCAAATTTGCATGTGTTGGCTAAAGTAATGATATGAGTGACTATTATCACTACTAAATTCAAATTATTTTCAAAACATATAAATCAATTATCAAATATGAAAGTGTGCTACTTATATTATAATTATAAGCTCGCATGTGAAGAATATAAGAGTATGCTTAGCATATGTTTCCCTTCTCTCTTATGTTAGTATAGTTTTGAATAGGAGTTGGTAAGATGTATGGTTCATTTGAAAATAACCTAAAACTTACCTAATTCCATATTCTATTAATTCCTATGCTATCACTTAAGAAGGGTTACCTATGCTTGTACACATAAATGGCATAAATAAAATGAATCAATTAATACAACTTTTGCATTCTTTTTTTTTTCCATTCATTTCTTTTGTACACATTTTTGTATTTAAGGAAAGTGGTATATTAGTCTGGACAACTCCGAGATTGCGAGGCTTTAAGTAGCCCTAAGTAGGTATTATACCTTACACCTCTTGTTAACAATGGCACTATACTCACTTATACCTTTCTTACTTTCATGTGTGCATGTGATTGGATAAAAAACCCTTTTCTACTTAAGAAAAATCATGCATATTAAACTTCCAAATTTCCTTAAATGGATTACTTAGCATGCATCATAAAGTGTGTTAAATATTCTCATTTGTATATATAGATATGCTTAGGACTCATTCATATGCATGTTATACATGTTGGGAAAAGAAGTAATGTATGTTTGTGAATTTAGTTCATTTTATTTAATCTTAAAATCTTTCTTTTTTGAATAGGTTTGTTTGGAGTTCATCTAAACTTAGGATTAATTAAAGATTTAATCAAAAATTCACTAAATAAAACTAAAATGTGAATCTACTTTAGAAATTACTTAGGTTAGGGAAGGAAGAGAAGTCTCTTCTCTTTCTCTCTTCATAACTTAATAATAATTATTGAACCTAATCAAAATATGAAATAAAATTAACCCAAAATAATTAATAACTTAAATGAAACCCTCCTCTAAGTTGATATTTTCACACTTAGAAAATTTGAACCTAAAGCCATAGCTAAGCATACCACACAAACTTCAAAGCACACATTAGCCTAAGTCACCACTTCTAGCTTTAGGTTAGGGTGCATGGTTTGATGTTTATTTTTTTGTGATATATATTTTAGACTGGATGTTAGGTGTATGCATAGAATGAATGGTAGGATGCTCTTATTTTAATCATTGATTTCTGCAGGGGATTGTGCTTAAGGAGTGCTATCATAAATAAAAATATAATATTTTTTCTTGCACGTTCTTTATACCCCTAAGCATAATCCAATAGGTCAGGTGGACTTAGTCACCCATGTGTGGGGTGATAAGTCCAATATACATGCTTCAGATTTGTGTGATTTGTTTTAGCTAATCTCTATTTTGCATGTGTTAGTTCGATTTTCATTCTTTTCCTTTTCATGTAATTTGTGCAATTAGGATTTTGGAATGATTGTTATGGGGATTAGGATGAGCATTGGTCATAAGATCCTATCTTATGCACCATGTGAAGCAGCATATCACCTTCCAACCATCCAAAGAAGAACCAAGAAGAAACAGAAGAAGAAATGAAGCTTGAAGACTCATAACAATGAATTCCTTGCTTAATTATAATTTAATTCATTTATAATCATGTATAAGGTAGAGCTTCTACCCAATTTTTTTTTTGGTTTGTGCGGTGGTGCATCCATGGCCTCTTATTCTTTTTGCGATTAGCTTTATAAATTGATTGATGATTTACTTAGCTTGTGCATTAAGTGATATATTTTTTCTAGTTTATTCCTTGCTTTATGTATGGCCTAGATGTGGATTAGACTCTTTAGGAAAAAATAAATCTTTTACCAAACTTAATAACTCAAACTAAAAAAAATAAAGAATTCATAACCTCACACTGTTGTACTTCGTTCAGTTGTATTGCTTAGAACCCCTTAAATTTGGATGAGTATTTCTTTTATAATATCATGCACAAATGCATCTTATTTTTCTATTGATTGGAGGGCTTCCACCTTTGCCGTAGAAACTTGGCTTGACCTTTGAGAGCTATGGTGGAAACACATCTTCTCCCTTCTCGCTGATTTTAGCCAATAATTTTATTTCTCATGCATTAGGCATATGAATCATATCAGCCCGAGACAAAATAATTTTCCAAAAATGAAAATAAAATGAAATTTGAAATTGCATTAGATTTAGGTCATTTGAAGCATGCCATCACATGATCTAGTCTCTTTAGAGAGTGAGTTTAAGGACTTAATCTCTTTCTAAATAATTAACAACCTAGCTATCTTGCATAAACATAATGAATTTCCTACATGTATTTAAAATCGTAGGAGGAGTTAGTTGGTGGCCACCCCAGGTCTGTAAGTCAAAGTTAGGGTGATTTGTCCTCTCTTGTGGAGGCAAACCAATTACCATTTTGCCTTAGATTTAGGGATGCTTTCCCTCCAAAGCTAGAGGTTAAGTTGCTTCTCCTTTTTATGGTCATAAGCATAAATCCTCACCTCTTAGACATTTTCTTAATCTTGTGTTAAGAAATTATAAGTCCTAAATTTCTAATGAAAATGTAACTCAAATAAATGAAATCAATTTCAAAAATGTAAAGCCCAATTATAGATTAGTTTGAGATGCTTGCTAGGTTTCCTAGCATCATGGACATCTCTACTTATCTTCCATTTTGGCTTCAATAATAACTCCCTCCCTTTGATCAATCCCATTGGATCTTCAAAAATAAACTAATCGATTGATAGTCCTTCCCTATTAAAATCTTTGAAGACAACGATCATTTACCTTAATCGAGAGTTTTCTTAAGGAATCCCCATTACTTAGGATGTAATTAACTATTGGGGCTTGCCCCTGTAGGGAACTTAACGAACCTGATTTAAAATAAATCATGCTTTACTTTTCCATGTAAACTAGGGGAAGAATCTCTGGTACATATGTAGACCCATCATCCTTAGGAGTTCTTATTGAGGTGATTAGGTCCATTAAAGGGTAGTGACTTCTATCTTTTGAGATAGTACATTATTCCTTGAAGACGTATCTGATCAAATGAATAAGCACATTTTGGATCTACGTAGCATCCTAAAAAGATGAATTTCTATATTTTTGCCTTTCTTTTCTCAAGGCGACTATATAGAAATTTTTCTTCATAGATTTTTCTGGCGACTCCACTGGGGATGGTTCCTCTCTCCATCTTTGGTAAATGATCATTGTCTTTGAGTATCGATAGTGGGCTTGTACTTTGGTATGAATATGAGATTATCTTTCTTTTTGTTTGCACTTAGCTTATTTCATTCTTGAGTTGAGTTAGCCAATATCTTTAGGTTTTAGGACCTCACTTCGTGTTGGTCTTAAAACCCCCATTGGGTTCTCCAATGGATAAAAATAAAAAGATCTAAATAAAAAGAAAGCATTTAAAGACTTCCTCCTTACATTTTTATGATAAGGAATTGTTCATCCTAAAATAATGAACAAAATAAATCTTCTATAAGAACTTTGCTTTTCAGAAAGCACCTTCTCAAAAATACACTTATAAAATATTTTTCACAAAAATTTTATCAGCCTAATTTAACAATTCTCATATTTATTACATGTAGGGATTTTCGAAAATAAAACTAACAACATTTTCCAAAAGCACAAATGAGCATCTTCCTTCATTTCAGTTTGATGGAGATTTCATTTTCAATAAAATAGACAATTATCTTTCCAAAGATCACAATCATAAAGTTTTCAAAAAGCACACATGAACCTTTCCATTCAATACACTCACATCTATTGAAGGAAAGTTTCATTTTCAAATAAAATAAAATTTTCCAAAAGTACAAATGAACATGTTCCTTCAATTCGTTTTAAGGGAGATGTCATTTTGAAAATAAAATGAACAAACATCTTTTGAAAAAAAAATCAAATCAATTAGAAAGTTTTCAAAAAGGACACATGAATCTTTCCATTCAATATACTCACACTTATTGAATGGAAGTTTCATGTCCAAACAAAATTAAAATTTTCAAAAGCACATATGAACATCCTCATTTAATATACTCAAATTTATTAAATGAAGATTTCATTCCCAACTAAAAAATAAAATCATTTGGAAAATCACTTAAACATATCTCACATATGATTAAGTTGTAATTCCCCTCTTTCAAAAAAAAAAAGCAATAATCACACACAAAACAAAAATTTCACATTCCAAAAAAATAAGATTGATCTCCATTCTATATACCCAAATTTGTTGAATGGAAGTCCTCTCTTTCAAAAATTAGAACTTGACAATCATATTTTCAAAATTCTAAACAAATTCTGGAACTTCATTTAGCATACTCAAATTTTCTAAGTGAAGTTTCTAAATCCAAAATAAAAAATCAACAATCATATTTTAAAATTTTCAAACACACTTTGGAACTTTATTTAGCATACTCAAATTTGCTAAGTGAAATCTCCAAACCCAAAATCAAAACTTTTCAAAACACATTTTGGAACTTCATTTAGTATACTGAAATTTAAGTGAAGTCTCCAATTCCAAAATCAAAAATTTTCAAAACACATTTTGGAACTTCATTTAGCATACTCAAATTTTCTAAGTGAAGTCTCCAAAGTCAAAATCAAAAATTTTCAAACACCTTTTGGAACCTCATTTAGCATATCAAATTTTGCTAAGTGAAGTCTCCAAAGTCATAACCAAAATTTTCAAGCACCTTTGGAACTTCTTTTCTTAGCATGCTAAATTTTCTAAGGAGAAGTTTCCATTTTCAAAACCAAAATACACTAAAAAATTTTAAAAACATCCTTTGGAATTTTGTTTAGCATACTCAAATTTTTTAAGTAAAATCTCCATTTTACAAAATTAAGTGAAACTTCATCTTTAGCATACCAAATTTGCTAAAGTAAAGTCTCCACTTTCAATCAAATCAAAACAAAATGAAACACTTCGTATTTTCTCAGCATACCTAAGTTTGCTAAGGATCCTACCCTTTCAAAAATCAAAACATCCAAAGAAAAATGAAACACTTAGGATTTTTTTAGCATACCTAAATTTGCTAAGAATCCTATTTTCAAAAATCAAACCAAACACAGTTGGGTTCTTCACTTAGCGTACCTAAATTTTCTAAGTAGGAATTCCAATTTTCCAAAAAATCAAACAACAAATCACACAAAAAAAAATTCTTAAACACGTCACTTAGCATACCCAAATTTTCTAAGTGAGTGAAATTCCAAAATCAATCAAACAAAATTGACCCTTACTTTAACATATCCAAATTTGTTAAAGGAAAGGGTCCTCAAATCAAAAATTCAAATTCAAACCAACATGAACCTATGTAAGCATCCTTCTTAAAATATTTGAATCCACATTTCAACATACCCAAATTTGCTGAAGTTGGATTCATATTCAAAATTCCTCTTTTAATAAATCTTCTCAAATCTTTATAATATATGGTCTTAGGTTTTCAGTCTATTATTAGATGGGGATCATAAGTTCATTTTTACCTTTCCCCGTGGTATAGATTTGACTCTAGACCAAGCCAACTTCCCCTTACTAGACCATACACATCTGATTCACTTTGGTAGGGGATTCGAGAAACCTAGGATTACAGGCACTCCCCCTCACTGCAAGTAGGACCACGGTCAAACAAATGATTGATTTATCCTTTGACCTAATGTCTCCTCGAAGAGGAAAGTGGTGGCATCCCCACATTATGGCATTCAAGTACCCAGTAGTACCCCCTTAGTATGCTCCCATCTTGCCTTTAGCACCATCTCATTGTACCCTCTAAGGGTAAGGCACCCCTGGTCTCAGGGTTTGCCTCCCCTACCTTCGAGTATGGGTCTAGCTCTCACTCCTCCCATCCTACCTGGACATGATGTAGGAACAAGAATCACATGATCAAGTGGTACCACACCAAGATCACTAGGGAGATAGAGGCAGCAGCCCGTTCAGCTATGGATGAGTTCCCCATTGTTACTGTAATAACAGGAAATCAGAAAAAATAATAATAATAAAATTCCAACCGTAGTGATGATTGGCTTCGAATAGAATAATCAAAGGGGGAGCTCGACTTTATTTTGCCAAAATAAAAATGAGAGAGAGAGGAAATGGGAGAGGGAGAAAGAGAAGGGAAAACCTTGTGTGTGTGCCCTAACTAAGCCTTTCGTGTGCCATCAACCGAGGATGGAGGAGGGAAACCTTGCGAACGATGGGAGGAAGGGAGTCGGGTGCATGCCCTGGTGAGTAAAACTTCCCTATTTTGAGCATGAGCTCTCATTTGAGGAGGGAGCCAAGAGAGAGACATTGCGTGCATGCGTGACATTAGAAGCCAATGGGAGGAGGCTTTGGGAAAACCAAGAGGTAAGTTTATTTTCTTTTGGTTTCTTTATAAGGGAAATGAAATTATATTATATAGGTTTCAATTTCAAAAAGAAGTGAAAACCCAAATGTCCATTTACTATACAAATCATAAATATGTTGAATAAATATGTTGAAAGATTTATGATAATAATTAAATTGAAACTTATAAATGAAGCTTATGATTTATATGGATGTACTAAAAATATGATTCATTATATTAATAGATGGAGAGTATAATTCTATCTTTGCTTGAGTATAATACAAATCAAACTTAATTATTTAAACTTTAAATGTTACATGAAAAATATAACTTAAATATCAACTTGATATTTAGCTTAATAAATGTACATAAATATAACATTTATTATAATTTATAATAATACAAAAATTAGTCTTTCTTATGAATCAAATAAAAGAATATTTAATTAATTTAAATAATTAATTCAAGAAAGTAAGAAGAAAATATATATAAAACTTCTTATAAATGATTATGTTAGATACATATTAGTGGAATCATAATCTAAATTTAGTAATGAATAAAGTGAAATTGATAATTGATAAAAAATTTAATAAATTAAAGTATTTTAGATAAATATTGATCATTTAAATAAGATTGAGAAATTATTGGAAAAACTTAATGTCTCTAATGAACTAATAGAATTATGAGAGGTAGTTATGTTTCAATATCGTATACACTTAGATAATTAAGAGTATTAATCAAGTTAATATTTTAATTATAGAAATTTCAATTAAGGAAAGAAGCATTAAAGGAAAGGAGATTTAAGAGAAAATTACAAATTAATGTGAGTAATAATATTCCTACATTTATGGTGAAAATATCTTTAATTTCTTGTGATGAAATATATTTTTATATGATTATGACTTTTACCTATTTCTTCATAAATTGTGATGTTGTTTCATGTTTCTTCATGTTGGATAATAATCTGAATGCTAGATCATATTGTCACTTCATCATTTTATAAAGTTAAGCGATTCTTTAGTTATGAATTAATATATTTGTATAATTATATGCTATGAATGTATGTTGAAAGTGGAGTTCACCCCATAATCTTGTTTGGGGACCATACACCAAAAAGGCCAATAAAATTGATAAATGGTAATGGCTACTTGTCCTTTGGATGAGTTTTGATAATGGTTTTCTTTTGATAAAGGTTTAGATGGTGACTCCTAAAATGGATGATAAATGTAAAAGTAAAAGTTCACACAAAATGTTCATTTATACATACCTCCTATATGTTTGATTGTTTGAGCAATTTCTTTTATGTACATGTTATTAAAAAAAAAACTAACATGCATACTAGTTCTACCTTCTTGTTTAGCATAATTGACATACTAAATTTTATTCAATTGTTCATTGTTTATTTTTTTTTGTAACCATCATAACTAGATGGATGATAGAAGGGAGGGTTATATTTATCACTGTAGAGAGACTTCAGAAGATAGGTAATTATGCAAGTTATGTTGATTTATGTTTAAATCATATTTCATATGAATTTTGTTAATATATATGTGTGGACAAATTATTAAATAATTTGTGAATTGTAGTGGCTCTTATATGATTAGAGATTTTATTTAAGATTGGAAATGTTAGGTAATGCTTTCTTTTATCTGTATGACTATCTGTTCCTACTTTGGTATTCCAAGCTCCCTGGCCGGGTCATGACAGTTACTTCACCACTGGTTACAGCAAACTAGTTCCATCCTCTCTTTTGGTCAGATAGAGAGGATGTTAGGAGGATTCGCTCATCACCTCCTCTAGTGGTGTAATATAATACGTACCAGTGTAGAGGTTGGGCTTCGATCACGTCTTATTAGTGGCGAGTTTACAAACGCTTATAGTCTAGAGCTCAATTTGATCTTTGATCCATCATCCCCCACAGTATGGGGAAGCATATACACCGGAGGGGTGAGGCCCATATAGCACATAGGGAGAGGAGGTTCAACCGTTGAGTAAACATCCTCTTATTGATTTTCCGACTTGGCTCACTACTGCCGACCATACTTGTATCCTTCTTCGACTAGTCATCATAAGAGGACGCTATGCATATAGAGTGGTGGTGTCTACACCCGCTCACCTGTTCCATCACCAATTCAGGTTACAACATATCCTATTCCAGCAAAGGCCATGAAGGCCATATCTGGGGAGAAGCACACCCCGTTGGTGATCCGGCTATGGCCGATGGATACTACCCCTTCTACACCGCCTATTGTGGTAAGACTGAGCTCTCTTGCTTGACCTTCTACCCCAGTGGTGGTGCAGAAGGAGTGGCGACCCTGAAGCATCGTGGTCGTCCTTCACCAATTCCACTAGTAGTGGAGATGGTGACAGTCATTTCAGATATTACAAATGATAGTCTAGCTACACCAGTGATAATGGAACATCCTAGGATTATTACCCCTCTCATAGCCAGTAGTAGTTAGGAATGTCATTTATCTAGTGAGTACAGTCCACATAGGATTGACTCTCCAATGAGAGTCCGTGCCTCTCGGTGCGATAGCGATCATCTTGGTGCTAGATTATTTGTACCCGCTCAGATGGATCATTCTTTATATGAGATAGTGTCACATTATTTCATGGAGAAGAAGGAGATCTTGGAGTATGACTAATCAGATGAAGAGAAAGTCAGCTTCAATCCCAATGAAGATGACTTCTTGGGAGACACAGTTGGAGTCTGCATGGTTGACACTAAAGGATCTCTTCTTAGGGAACAATAAGACATGGAAGGTGATGAAGTTGATCGAAGACACACAAATCACACCTCCAACATCATTTGAGGCAGAAGGATGTGCAGATAGATAGGATGGCACGTCAATTAGAGGACTTGTTAGCAGCAATTTCAGTGCTTTAGAAATAAGCCCCTTTAGTTCATCTTACTACAATCAACATCAGTCAGCCTGAGTTAGTGCATGTCTTGGACCCAGTTAAGACTCTACCTCCTGTTGAGCAAGGTAGCACTAGCCTGTATAGCAAAATAGTGGAAAGTACCTCCATACAAGAAAAAGACATAAAATTCATGGTTGAGTAGCAAATGAAGGAAGCTTTGGCTCAAGCCCATAGAGGATCATTAGTTCTAAAGGGTAGACCCTACCGAGAGGAATTTAATGCTATCTAATATCCCAAGGGTTTCGTGCCTCCTTCCTTCAAAAGCTTTGATGACAGTGGAAACCCAAGGCAGCACATAACACATTTTAGGGCTAGTTGTTGCAAAGCAGGTGGCAGCGACGCTTTTATTTTCCGCCTCTTCGTTAGTAGCCTAGAGAGTATTGCTTTTGAATGGAATACTGAACTACCCAATGGTTCAGTAAAGGCATTTGCTGAGTTATATCAACTCTTCATCAAGAGATTTGTTGGAGCTCAGCAAAGGGTTATTGTAGGTGATTTTGTTGTAGCACAACAACACCCCTGAGTCACTTGTTGATTATATTCTCCGATGGCAACCTAAGTATGAAGTACGAACCACAGCTGTCTAAACATCAAGCCATTGAGATTCTCTTGAAGAATATCCATGGCCTGGTCGCCTTCATGCTTAAGGGCTTCACTATTAAGGCATTGGAAGCTAATCACAAGGCGGCTAGTCTACAAGGATAGGCCAAACAGTTGAATTTTCAAGATCGTTGTCTAAACAGAAGCTACAAAAAATTTATGAGAAGAAGCCAGGGGGAGTAACAGTGGTTGAAAACGGGAAGCAGCCAACTAGAGATCAGTCCGAGAGATCACGACCTCAGTAGCCTCCACCTCCACCACCATCGGTAGCCTACGACTCCATAACCTCCATGGCTACATAGCCTTTGCCATACCACCAGTAGCAGTGTCATGCATATCCACCGCCAGGTAGCTATGGTCCACCTACTCTTTTTGATAAGTTAAACAAACCTTATTCTTTTAAGAGGGAGGTAATTAGGAAAATCATTAAGAATCTCTTAAAAAACCTATTTTTTAGCTACCCGAGCCTAGGAGACCAGCGAAAGTAGGCAAAAGTCATGATCCAAACTTTTGCCCTTACCACTGAATGCTATGCCATATTTTGGAGGATTGCTTCACATTCAAGGACTGACTTGAACACAGTTTCAAGATCGGTGCTATAGTTATCCCAAAGGAATGCCTTGTGGAACAACCTTCCAGTTCCATTAGGGTAATCCTTGAGGATACATGTGATCCTACCACAACTAAAGAAAGTTGGGATATTTTTTTACCCAAAACCTCTAAGTAGATCATCCAGAAGATTAAGAAGCTTTCCTTGCAGGTTCTTGAGTCAACTCAAACCTCCCACACCAAGGAAGGTTTGTAACTTGCCAGTGCCAACTCTAGGAAAGAGGGAGCTCAAGAGTAGGCAGAAGAGTGTGCCCCAGATAGCTCTTTAGCATAGCCACGATCGGTCCAGCCTCCATTCTGCCTTCCACACCAATGACTTCTTCCATTTCAGCTCTTGCTTTCTTCTACTAGTAAACTTTGTATGGTGGATAAGGCATCAAATCCCTTACCCCACTCACTTTACTTAATTTCTACTTTCTACCTCCAAACAATTCCAATAAATTAAAGAATAAAGCTAGTTTGAATTACATCTATGTCACTTCTGATGGGTTATCTTCTTCTATTCTTAATGATAATTCTTCAAGTCTAGATAACTATAATAATTCCAATCTTCCTCTTTCTAATTTAGAGTTGGACTTCCCAACTCTGAATACTACGGGTTCACCTCTTAAGATAGACTTAGAATCATTCGATTCTCATAGGAGAAGTTATAGGTGAGCCTAATGTGCAGGTAGAACCTTCCATTACCTTACCACAAGAGATCACCGAAGTCAACATCAACATAGTGGAAAGGTTCTACCTCCTAGGGCATCACCTCAACATAGAGGAAACAAGTCATTGGTACTGAGGATCGAGAAGCCCTTCCAAAGGATGCTTCACCCTTAGATATGCTTATGGAAGACCAGCCAAAGGTGGACTACAACATCCTTTCTCATCTAAGAAAGTTGTCATCTAAGCTAAGCATATATGATGCCCTTGTCTTTTCCAAAGAGACGAGGGAGTCACTAATCAAGGCTCTCCTTGATCCTAAAATATCCTTAGCTCAGTTGACCGCTATGGGTAGGGAAGCACATTATGCAAAAGAAGCCCAAGCGATCACCTTCATAGATGAAGGCCTTCTTCTGGGGGACTTGGAGCACAACCATCCCCTCTAAATCACAGTTGACATGGACAGGTTCGGACTCTCTAGGATTCTCATGGATTCAAGTGTATCGGTGAACATTATAAGTCTAAAGACCCTTGCCTATTTCAAGATCGACATCTCCACACTCCGAGGAGATCAGATGATGTTGAGAGGATTCAATGACCAAGGTGAGCGGGCTTTAGGTTCTATAATGTTTCCTTTGGAGATCGGTGACTGGAAGATTGAAGCCAAGTTCTACATCATTGATTCGAGTACTTTGTTCACTGCTTTGCTTGGTAAGCCTTGGATACATCAGAATAAGATCATTCCATCCTCCCTTCATCAGTGCATCAAGTGTCAATGGAGATGAAAAGCCATTTTCAGTTAGAGAGGTTGAGACTTATGAGGATATGACTTACTATCTTCCTCAAAACACCCTTTCTCGTGAACTTGGATAAAATTAAAATGCAAATACAAAAGAAAAAGAAAATGAAGCAAAAGAAAAGATAAAAGAAAATGAAAAGAAAAATAAAAGTCCAAGTGAACAAGAAAGATGAATTGAAGAAGAAATAGATCTGCATATCACATTCCACCCACAGTTCATTCCATCATATGGACATGTGGGTAGGATGGCTCAACCTCCACAAGGCAGAGGTAGAGGAAGAAATAAAGGCAATTCCAGAGGTGGGAGACCCCCTAGTTGGCCTTCATCCAACAGAGGTCATGTTCTAGTTCATAGAAGTACCCCTACTATTCACATACACTTGGAATCCAGCTTAGGGGATGAGTTTAATGTGATTAATACACCAGCCAACCCCTCTCAACGGGTTCCTTTGAAGGTGACTTTTGATCTAGATAGAGACGAAGACCAGGCTTCTAAGCAAAGCAAAGTATTCAAATCTAGTTTATGTGAAACTATTGGGTAGCAGTTGGGAACCTTAGTTCTTACCTCACTTACATCTCAAAAAGTTGAAGGTTTAGTAGTTAAGGAAGTCCCTAAGTCTTTTAGTGACATGAAGCAGAAGAAGTTCTTTTTGGGATCATCATCCTCAACCCCTGAAGTTGATGTAGAGCTTGAGGAGGATATTTTTAAAGAATTAATGGAATTACCATTTGACTTTTACTTGCCTTGTGTTCAAAATATTATACAAAAATATTTAGTTCCTCACACATGGTCCAAGCATAGGTCAGAGTACTTCGAGAAGCTATGGAATAATACAGGCAGAGAAGTACAATCAAGACTAGGACTAGGATTCGATACAGTGGGTCTAGTTGATGACGAAGATTACTACTTTGTTGTTACCAATCATTTAGAGTCTAGTAGGTTCTTCTCATACTCCCCAAACTCTTATGAGAATGTGTGTTTAGAAATCTCAAATGATCCAGATGATCTCCAAGTCAAAGAGGCACCGCTAGAATTTGAAGAGGAGATTCATTCAATAATCGACAAGCTTAAAGAAATCAACCTCGGGATAGATAAAAATCCACGCCTGACATTCATTGCTGAATGAAGAAGAAACTAATGACTTAGTTAAGCTATTGACTGAGTTTAAAGACTACTTCACATAGAGTTATAAAGAAATGCCCCGATTATCACTTGACATAGTAGTGCACAAGCTAGCAATAGATCCTAACACTACCCCTATTAAGCAAGCCCCTAGATTCATGTAATTAAAAATTGAATAATATGTCATTTCTGAAGTCAAGAAACTGATCGATGCTGGTTTCATCAGGGAAGAAAAATATCTTACCTGGTTAGCTAGTGTCATCCTAGTTAAGAAGAAGAATGACTAAATATGCATCAATTTTAGGAACTTAAACAAGGCATGTCTTAAGGATGAGTTTCCTCTTCCTATACCAGAATTAATGGTGGACATTTCCTCATCTTATGTAGTCTTTTCTTTCATGGATGGGTCATCTGGCTATAACCAAATCAAGATTTCTCTTGAAGATGAAAGAAACACTACTTTTCGAACCACGATCAAAATCTTCTATTATTGTGTCATGCCTTTCAGCCTTAAAAATACTGGTGCTACATACCAACGGGCCATGACTCAGATCTTCAATGAACACATCCACCATCAGGTTGAGTGCTACATTGATGATCTAGTAGTTAAGAGCAAAGAAAAGGAAGACCACCTCTTTGACTTGAGAGTAATTTTCGAACGGTTGAGATAATATAACCTCAAAATGAATCCCCTAAAGTCTGCATTTGGAGTAGCTTTAAGAAAATTCCTTAGGTTTGTTGTTCGACACCAGGGAATAGAAATAGATCTTGAAAAGATCAAAGCTATCTTAGAAATGCGACCTCCTAAGAATTTAACTCAACTTAGATCCTTTCAAGGACGGATATCATATCTAAGATGCTTTATCTCAAACCTATCGGGGAGATGCAAGCCATTTTCAGCACTTATCAAAAAGAATGTAAAGTTCAAGTGGGATGATAAGTGTCAGCATGCCTTTGAAGATATCAAATAATATTTGGTAAAATCACTAGTTTTAGCAGCCCCTATCCCAGGAAGGCCACTCATCCTCTATACTATTTCATTGCATGACTCTCGGTGCTCTATTGGCCGAAACCAATGACAAAAAAATGGAGAGCACTCTCTACTACCTCAGTCGTCATCTAATTTCTGCTGAAGCGACTATCCACCTATTGAGAAACATTGCCTAGATTTGATCTTTGCTTCCCAAAAGCTATGACATTACATGCTTTTTCATAAAGTGAACTTGATCTCCAGAATAAATCCACTGCAGTATCTCATGACATGACCAACGCTATCTAGATGTTTGGCTCATTGGTCCATGATTCTCTTCCAGTTTAATATCACATTCGTACCCCTCCATGCGATAAAAGGATAGGCACTAGTAGATTTCTTAGCAACACACCTACTTCCTGCTGATTCTTCGCTTAGTGACAATCTCCGATAAACAAATCATGAACTTAGGGGAGGCCGACAACCACCAATGGGAGATGTACTTTGATGGTGCTGAGCACTACGATCTATTCTCCCAGGAAAGGCAAGGGTAGGAGTAGTTCTCCTAACTCCAAATTGTGATGTGATGAGATTCTCATACTATCTTTCCAACCCCACCATAATACGGTATGAGGCTTTGATTGCCGGCAGAGTTATTCATCACTATCAGTGTCATGAGCATCAACATCTTTGGGGATTCTAAGCTGGCGCATCTAAGATGCTTTATATCAACTTAGATCAGATCATTCTAGGGTGGTTGGTGTATCTAATACGCTTTATATCCAACCTATCGAGAAGATGTTATCCATTCTTAGCACTTGTCAAAAAGGATGCCAAGTTTAAGTGGGATGACAAGTGTGAGCATGCCTTCAAATACATCAACCAGATTGCCGGCACCTACCAGATTCTCAAACCCAAGATTCATCATTACTACGAGTATACCATGAAACTGTGGGTATAGATTCTTGAAGTTACCATCTACATGGTTCGCTGAGCAGAGAATGTAGTAGCAGATCCTTTGGCCAAACTTGTCAAAGAATTGGCATGTCCGGAAGATGAGTCCATTTCAATATGGGTCCAAAATAAGCAAGTCCTATCCCTTATTAACACTGAACTCATCGGGAGACTTTCTCTTGAAGGGGAGGTTGTCGTTGCCAAAATGGACATGGAGTTGGATTGGAGGCAATTCATAGATTACTTGAACACTGACAAACTACCTCAAGAAAAGTCACAAGCCCATCAGATGAAACAGAGAACTCTCTCCTATGCTCTTGTTGATGGCACCCTATACCACCGGTCCTTTGACCAAATGTGGTTACGTTGTTTAGACAAACACGAAGCTCGTGGCATTGTAACCAAGGTACATTTAGGTCTTTATAGAGCACATCAATCTAGTTCGAAGATAAAGATGAAGATCAAGAGACTAGGATACTACTAGGCTTTAATGATTATAGACTGCATGAATATAGCTAGGAGATGCCATCAGTGTTAGGTGCATGGTGTGGTCCTCCACCAACCACCCAACATTCTGCACCCTCCATTGGCTTCATGGTCATTCGAGTGTTGGGGTACCAACATTGTAGGTCTGATTGATCCTCCTTCTTCCAAGGCATACATCTTAACTTCTTCATTTACTTTTCCAAGTGGTGAGCCATCCCACTCAGAGAGGTCACAGCTCAGCATGTGCTTCAATTTTTAGGAACTAAACTGTATATAGGTTTGGGATGACTCGATGAATTATATCTGATAATGGTACTGCATTCAAAAGCACGAAGATCAATAGCTTCACCAGGAGACACGGTATAGATTAGAGATACTCCACCATCTACTACCCTAGAGCAAATGGCTTAGCAGAAGCATTCAACAAAACTCTCATCCAGATACTGAAGAAGACTCTTAATGACAACAAACGATAGTGGAGCGAGCAGTTGGTTGAAGCCTTGTGGGCCTACCGCACCATATATCGAACTCCAACTTAGTTTACCCCATTTTCCTTAGTGTATGAGTCTGAAGCCATTCTTCCTTTAGAAGTTCAACTTTTGTCACAAAGGATAGCATTGGGTAACAAGATCACTACAAAGCAAAATGCAAAGTTGCAGTTAAAAGAGCTTGAAGGTTTGGAGGAGAGTCACCCAAACTTGAATCTTGTATAAGGCCAAAATCAAGCTCATAATAAGCGCCTAGGTCTTTCGGTGTTAGTCCTAAGGAGACCAATTTTCGTTAAAGATGGGAGGCAAGCTTGAACCCACTTGGGAAGGCATGTCATAAGAAGACAGCTTATTGATTGTAAACACATGCTTCCAATTAATGGGTTCTATCTAAAGAAATATTACCCATGAAAAAATCATGTTTGAGAATAATCATTAATAAAAAAGAACAAAATTTGATTCAATTCATCAAATCTCCTCTTCTTCTGAAGTGTTGTTTGCTTATCTTACGAATCCGTCGTGACATTTTTAGGGTAGGTGTGAGAGTCACCTAGTGGTATCCTATCCCTCTTTGTCAACACAACCACAATCTCCCTGTGCTATTAGAATAGTTGTGAGAGAAATTGAGAGGCATCCTATTTTGATTAACACAACTAAGATAGGTGTGAGAGAATCCAAGTGACATCCTTTCTTAGTGGAAATCTTTTTTGCCATCTGTGGCACCATTCCATCAAACCCCTAGTGTGTTTAAGGTAGGTGTATGAGTCCCCCAGAGGGGTCCTATTCCTTTTAGCACATGCATAATAACTAACACAAATCTTTTATCTAGAGTTATTTGATATGGGAGCAAGCCCCCTCATTAGCTACTCTATGTCGGGTTTACATGCTACCTCGCTAGCATGTCACCCTAGTGGTCACTTATTTGGAGAATGCGAGTCCCCGCACTTTCTTCTTGACTTGATCATTGGAAACCAACGAGTGCCTTGTTAGTATGGTAGGCTTCACTGCCCAGCCAATAAGCTATCTCATGATTGACTACATTTAAGAAGATGTGAGTCCCCTTGCTTTCTTCTTGAACTAGCCATCATGCTCTAACTAGGTTGAGTATATTTGAGGTTTAAGATAAGTTTCCTAGAGGCTCCTTTCCTCTTGACTATCTTTAAGCTAATTTAAGTCTCCCAGTGACATTTAATCAATAGTCAGCTCTAGGTCAGGTTCAATTTGTTACCCAAAACAACTGATCACTCCAATGGTTCCTTGTTGTGGAAGATGTGAGTCCCCGAGCTTTCTTCCCTTCAATTGATCATTGTAAACTGAAAGGTACTCCTTTTATCGGATAGCTCTCCCATCGGTCGGGAAGCTACTCTCTTTAGTTTAGTAAATCTAAGATAAGTCTAGGCTGATATAAGCTCCTTTTCAGTATGATCCATCGCAAACCAATGAAATCCATCAAACAAAACTAAAAATGAAATCTATCTTGACTATCCTTGAGCTGATTAAAGTCCCTTAGTGGCATTCATTTAATAGTCAGCCTTAGGTCAGGTTCAATTTGTTGCCCAAAACAACCGATCATGCCAGTTGTTCCTTGTTGTGGAAGATGTGAGTCCCCAAGATTTCTTCCCTTCAATTGATCATTGCAAACCAAAAGGCACTCCTTTGGTCGGATACCTCTCCTATTGGCCAGGAAGCTACTCCCTTTGGTTCAGTTAATTTGAGATATGTCTAGGCTGATATAAGCTCCTTCTCAGTATGATCCATCGTAAACCAACAGAATCCATCAAATAAAACTAAAAATGAAATCTATCTTGACTATCCTTGAGCTAATTTAAGTCCTCCAGTGGCATTCACTCAATAGTCAACCTTAGGTCGGGTTTGATTTGTTGCCCAAAATAACTGATCACCTTAGTGGTTCCTTATTATGGAAGATATGAGTCCTCCAGCTTTCTTCCCTTCAATTGATCAATGCAAATCAAAAGGCACTCCTTTGGTCGGATAGCTCTCCCATTGGCTGAGAAGCTACTCATTTTAATTCAGTAAATTTGACATAGGTCTAGGTTGATATAAGCTTCTTCTCAATATGATCCATCGCAAACTAATGAAATCCATCAAACAAAACTAAAAATGGAATCTATCTTGACTATCCTTGAGCTAATTTAAGTCCCTAGTGACATTCACTCAATAGTCAGCCCTAGGTCGGGTTCGATTTGTTGCCCAAAATAACAGAACACCTTAGTGGTTCCTTGTGGAAGATGTCAGTCCCCACGCTTTCTTCCTAACTTGACCATTATATGCTAAAAGGCATTTCCCCTTGGTTGGATAGTCCTACCTTGTGGTTGGTATACTACTCCCTTTGACTTGATAAATCTGGGTTAGGTCTAGGCCACTATGGCCCCTACTCAGTGCAGTTCATCACAAACCTATGGGATCCATCATAATCAAAATAAACAAAACTAAAAATAAAATCTATCTTGACTATCCTTGAGTTGATCTAAGTCCCCCAGCGGCATTCACTCAATAGTCAGCCCTAGGTTTGGTTCAATCTATTGTCTTGTTAGTAGATTACCCCAGCAACTGATCTCTACCTTAGATGATGTAAGTCTACTATGCTGTCTTCCTAGTACAGTTGCTGCATACTGAAAGGCATCCTAATAGTTGGATAGTCCTACCTTATGATTGGTAGACTACTCCCTTTGAATTGATAAATTTGGATTAGGTCTAGGCCTCCATGGCCCCTACTCAGTACAGTTCATAGCAAACCTATGGGATCCATCATAATCAAAAATAAATAAATCTAAAAATAAAATTAATTCTAGACTATTCTTGAGCTGATTTAAGTCTCCTAGTGACATTCACTCAATAGTCACTTAGTGTGCAATGCACCTTGCTAGATTACCCTAGCTACTAGTCTATTTTAGAGGATGTAAGTCTACTACACTTTCTTCCTAGTACAACTGTTGCATATTGAAAGGCAACCCTTTGGTTGTCTAGTCCCACTACGTGCTTAGTAGACTACCCCTTTGGATTAGTAAATTTGAGTTAGGTCTTAGCCTCCGTGGCTCCTACTAAGTGCAGTCTATCGCAAACCATCAGGGTTCATATAAAAAATTTAAACCTAACAAAAATTGAAACAAATTTATCCCTCTTCCCCAGTAGAACAAATCAAATCTTTTCTCCTCAGTGAGAATTAAATTAAATCAAACATCTCATCCCGTTGTGGATGATTTGAACCTGCTTCCCCTAGTGGAAGGTTCACACTCTATCCCTTAGTGGATTCATCTCCCTCTCTTAGGTCTTGAACATAAGCAGAGCCACATTGCATTAAGCTCTGGATTCTTTCTACACCAAGGGAGATTGTTTTTGTTAGTGATCTGTGATCATTTTCAATTTAGTGTGTGTCCTGCCACCACACATTTTGACATTTTAGCCTTATTTTTAGAATGAGCTCTCAACCCCTCCATCTTACACATAGGACATCTCTTAGACTTTAATATTTCCTTAGTCTTAAGACACATCTAGTGATTAGATGGACACTCAACTTATCCCTAGATACTTAGAAGGGTTAGCCATAGGAATATGTCATGCCTTAGGGGTGTCAAGAAATTTTTTGACCCTTAGCTTAAACCATTCCTCACTTTCCTTCCTTCAAGTCAACTCCAAATCAATCTTAGTTGATTTTCTCCAAACACAAATCAACTCCATATGATCAAAATCCATGATTGGAATCCATGATTGAAATCTTTGATTGAAACCCGTGATCAAAATCCATAAAAATTCCTAAGTTCAAATCTTCCTATGTTCAAATCTTCCTAAGTCCTTAAATTTTACTTTAAGGACTTAACCTAAATCATGATCTAAACTAATTCAAACTCATGAGAGTTTCTCAGAATTCATTTATATTCTCATTTTTATTCACATATATAAATGAAATATAAATTAAAACCAACCAAACTAAACTCAAAATTCCAAATCAATTCATGAAAATTTCCTAAGTCCTTAATTCCTTTTTAATGGACTTAGCCAAAATCAAATTTAAATCAATTCAAATACATGGGATTTTCTCAAAACTCATTTATATTCTCATTTATATTCACATATATAAATGAAATATAAATACAAATCAATAAAATCAAATCCTCAAATTAAATTCCAAATCTAAAATATTTTCTTAAGTCCTTAATTTTCCATTAAGGGACTTAGCCTAAATCATGATCAAAGCACTTCAAATTCTTGAAATTTTCTCATGATCCATTTATATTGTCATTTATATTCACATATATAAATGAAATATGAATTCAAACAATCAAAACCAATTCCAAAAATCAAACTCAAATCAACTCAAAATCCAACCTAAGCCTTTCAAGTCAAAATCTTGAACTTAGCCAAATCAATTTCAAATCAAGCCAAACTTTTGATTTTCCTGCATGATTCAATCAATCCTATAATCATGAATCCATATATAAATACAAACTTCAATTACTTAACCAAAATCAAATTAAAAAATCAAACCCCAAATCCTTTCATATTCTTCCTTTGAATATGAAATTGTCAAATAGATCAAAACCCACTTGATTTCAAACAACTTCAATGGATTTATATTTCAATCATAAGTCCATATACAAGTCAATCAAACTCAAATCAAGCTTTGACCAAGTCATTTGACCCACTTAGGCTCACTTGATCCAAACTGACCTAAAGTACCCTTATGAGCCAAATTATAATCCTAACCAAATTGGATAGAATCAAACTCACCTATGCATCTCATCATGATCAACAATTATCATGGATGATCAATCAATCAAAATAGGTCAAACCTATGGGTTGTCCAAGTTAAGAGTTAGCCCAAAATGAAACCTAACATGACCAAAATCCACCATAGGCTAAATTGATTGAAACCATTGATCTAAGTCTATTTATGACCTATGTTTGAACTTAACCAAGTCAACATTTGAGCCTAACCTAGCCCAATTGATCACTTGACCCAAGTTGACCCAACTTGACCTAAAGGGTCAAAATGTGTCAAAACTTGATCTAAGCCAAATTGATTAGAACCAATGGGTCAAGTTCATTCCAAATCATTTGTGAACTTGACCAAAGCCTCAATTGGCCAACTAGACCCAACCTAGCCCAATTGACCTTAGACCCAACTTGACCTAAAGGAGTCATGTTGAGCCAAATTTGAACTTAACCAAAATTAATTGGAAATAAAGATACCAATCCACTCCATATGACTAACCAAATCTAAACCCACCCATGACCTAGCCCAAATAAGTCAAGTGGGTCAAATAGGTCAACTTGATCCATTTGACCTAAATGAAGTCATATGAGCCAAATTCAAAATGAATCCAAATTGAACCAAACCAAAGCCACCAAAACATTTCAAATGGTTATATGAACTTGACCCAACCCTTGGTTTGACCCAATTTGACCAATTGGTCAACTTGACCCAAGTTGACCCATTTTGACCTAAATGGGTCAACATTAGCCAAACCTTATCAAATGAATTCCAAATCTTATGAAACTTGGCCAAACCTTGTTTCTCCACATACCCAACATATCCAAATTGAAAAATTAGCAAAATGACCATTCTACCCCTAGGCCATAAAAAAAATTTGGCCTAATCCATGGGTAATTTGGTCATGCCCT
The DNA here is from genome assembly GCA_021442155.1 of Cymbidium sinense. Classification (NCBI taxonomy): domain Eukaryota; kingdom Viridiplantae; phylum Streptophyta; class Magnoliopsida; order Asparagales; family Orchidaceae; genus Cymbidium; species Cymbidium sinense. Next base: position 11,527,190 of record CM038228.1, read on the forward strand.
CTTCATTTCAACTTGATATTTTCCTAATATCTCAAGTGAACCTAATGAAGAGTGCACTAAACCCAATGGGTTTGGGTCAGCCCAAATGAACCCAAGGCCAAAACTGATCCCATAGGTCAAATTGGCTAATTCAAAATCCTTCCTCCACCCAATTTGATGCGCATGGGAGGTTGGAAATCCACTCAAGACCTCAAACCAACCATGTGCAAAGATCTAATAGCCTAAAAAAACCTTTCAATGTGGTAATTTGGATCAAAATGACAAGGGTGGTGTTGGCCATCCGATTGCCATAGGGGGAGATATACTCCCCCTAATTCAATTTTAAATTATCATTCCCTCATTCAATTGAAGCCTGGAGAGTGTTAGGAAGGATCAGAGAGCCATCCTAAGCTTTCTAAGAGGGATTTGAAAAGTGATATTCTCAGTTTTCTCCATTGAAAAATAGGAGAGCTCACTTGAACCTTCAACTTCCCCTTCACTCAAATCCATTCCAAATCCTCTAGCACACACCATTAGAAGATCAATTTGAGTGCACCCAAGTTCTTATTTGAGTTACCAAAGCAAGGAGAGCCTCAATTGGATCAAAGCTGCTAAGGTGGTGTAGGTAAGGGTTAATTAATTTGCTTAATTCACACCTTAACTTAATTAATACATAAAAATGAATCTAATCATCTAAAAATTGAACAAAAATATCAACCACATATGGGAATGGGCTAGGAATAGTAAAATCAACTCACCTTTTCAAAATTAAATTAAACTTAAAACTAAACAAAAATCACATTGAATTAACTTTGATTTATTTTGAGCCTTCTTATTCCATAAGAATGCCTTTATGATTTTATTAAAGTGAATGTGTTTACATGCTTTCATTGCTTTGATTCTTTTCCCAACATGTTAAATTTGTATGTCATGTGGTGTCATGCATCCAAATTTTCAAAATTCAAATTTAAAATGAAATTGCTTACTTTATGTCAAATTTGCATGTGTTGGCTACAGTTATGATATGAGTGGTTATTATCACTACTAAATTCTAATTATTTTCAAAACTTATAAATCAATTATCAAATCTAAAATTATGCTACTTATATTTTAATTATAAGCTTGCATGTGAAGAAAATATAAGAATGTGCTTAGCATATATTTCCTTTCTCTCTTATGTTAGTATAATTTTGAATAGGAGTTGGTAAGATATATGGTTCATTTGGAAAGAACCTAACACTTACCTAATTCCATATCCTATTCATTCCTATGATATCACTTAAGAAGGGTTACCTATGCTTGCACACATAAATGGCATAAATAAAATGAATCAATTAATACAACTTTTGCATTCTTTCTTTTTCATTCATTTCTTTTATACAAATGTTTATATTTAAGGAAAGTGGTATATTAGTCTAGACAACCCTAAGGTTGTGAGGCTTTAAGTAGCCCTAAGTAGGTCTTGTACCTTACACCTCTGGTTAATAAAGGCGATGCACTCACTCATGCCTTTCTTACTTTCATGTGTGCATGTGAAAAATTGGATAAAGAAACCATTTTCTACTTAAGAAAAATCATGCATATTAAACTTCCAAATTTCCTTAAATGGATTAATTAGCATGCATAATAAAGTGTGTTAAATATTCTTATTCATATGTATAGATATGCTTAGGACTCATTCATATGCATATACATGTTGGGAAAGAAATGAAGTGATGTATGTTTTGTGAATTTGGTTCATTTTATTTAATATTAAAATGTCATTCTTTTTGAATTGGTTTATTTAAAGTTCATCTAAACTTAGGATTAATTAAAAGACTTAATCAAAATATTCACTAAACAAAATTATAAATTTGAATCTACTTTAGAAATTACATAGGTTAGGGAAGGAAAGATAAGTTCTCTCCTCTTTTCCTCTCTTCATAACTTAGTAATTAATTGTAGGATTCACTTGAACCTAATCAAGACATTAAATAAAAATAACCCAAAATAATTAAAGAACTTAAATGAAACCCTCCTCTAAGTTGAACATGTTTTCACATGGCGTTGCATCCTAAAAAGATGAATTTTTATATTTTTGCCTTTCTTTTCCTACCATAGATTTGAAGGTGACTATAGAGAATTTTTTCTCCACGGTAAGGTTATGAGTTCTTTATTTTTAATTTTGAGTTATTTAATTTGGTAGAAGATTTATTTTTCCCTCAGATCCTAATTGTCATCCAGGCCATACATCAAGCAAGGAAGAAACTAGAAAAACATGTCATCTTAATGCACAAGCTAAACAAAACATCAAACATTTTATAAATCTAACGCAAAAGAATAAATGGCCATTTTTGGTTTGGCTCCATCGCACAAACCTGAAAACAAATTGGGTAGCCGAGCTCTACCCTTATACAACCCGGATGATAAATGAATTAATTACAATTAAGAAAGAAAATTCATGTTATGGGGTCTTCATTCTTCATTTCTTCATTCTTCTTTTCTTCTTTCTTCTTTCGTTCCTTCTTTTGGATGGTTGGAATGTGGATGCCCCAAAGGCTTCACATGGTACATAAGATGTAATCTTATGACCAATGCTCATCCTAATCACCCATAACATTCATTCCAAAATCCTAATTATAAAATTACATGGAAAGAAAAAGTAAATCTAACTAACACCTACAAAATAGAGATTAGCTAAACAAACCATAGAAATCACAAGGATGTATATTAGACTTTGCACCCCACACATGAGTAACCATGTTCACCTAGCCTATTGGATTATGCTTAGGGATATAAGCAGCCGCACAATAAAAAAACTAAATATATTTTTATTACAATGCCCCTTAAGCACAATCCCAAGCAAAAAATAATGATTAGACTAAATCATCCTACCAATCATTCTATGCACATACACCAGAATATCCAGACTAGAAATAATACATCACAAAATAAATGCAAACATCAAGCCATGCACCACCCTAACCTAAAGCTAGAAGTGATGACTTAGCCTAATGTGTGTGTTATTTAAGGTTTGTGTGGTATGCTTAACTAGGCTTTAAGGTTTAGATTTTCTAAGTAGAAAATGTTCAACTTAGAGGGTGGTTTCATTTAAATTATTTAGTTATTTTGGGTTAATTTTATTTGATGATTTTTTTAGTTTAAATGAACCTACTTAATTATTAAATATTATAAAGAGAGGGAAATGGGAAGAGAACTTCTGTTTACTTCTCTACCCTAAGTAACTTCTAAAGTAGATTCATGTTTGATTTTGTTTAGTGAATATTTTATTATGTGTTTTACTTAATATTAAGTTTAGATCAGCTCTAAACAAACTTATTCAAAAGGAAAGGTATTTTAAGATTAAGTAAAGTGAACACATCACTTCATTTCTTTCCCAACATGTATAACATGCATATAGATACATCCTAAGCATATCTATACATACAAATAGAAATGCTTAGCACACTTTATGATGAATGCTAAGAAATATTACTTAAGAAAATTAGAATGCTTTATGATGCATGATTTTCATTAAGTAGAAAAGAGGGGGTTTTTTTTATCCATTATTCACATGCACATGTGTATGTATGAAAGACATAAGTGATTACAACGCCATTGTTAGCACCAGGGGTGTAAGGTATAAGACCTACTTAGGGCAACTTAATGCCTCGCAACCCTGGGGTTGGCTAGACTAATATATCACTTTTCTTAAATACAAACACATGCACAAAAGAAAATGAATGGAGAAAGAAAGATGCAAAAAGTTTATATTTGTTTGTTTATTTTGTTTATGCAATTTATATGTACAAGTGTGGCTATCCATCTTAAGTAATAGTATAAGAATGAATAGGAATGGGGTTAGGTAAGTGTTGTATTCTTTTCAAATGAATCATACACTTTGCCAAATCCTATTCAAAACTATGCTAAAAGAAAAGAGAAGGAAAGCCACACTATGCACATCTTCATATTTATATCCACATGCAAGCTTATAAATAATTATAAGTAGCACACTTTCAATTTTAGGTGTTTGATTTATAGATTTTGAAAATAGTTTTGGATTTAGTAGTGATAATAGCCATTCATATTTCTACTTTAGCCAAAATATGCAATTTGACATAAAGAAAATATTTTATTTTTAATTTGATTATAGAAAAGTATGAATGCATGAATTTCATATGGCATACACATTTAGCATGCTATAAAGTAAATAAAGTGATGAAAGCAATGTAAATTCATTTGCCCTAATTAATTTCTAAAGACAATCCTATAAAATAAGATAATTCAAAGTGAATCAAAGTTGTTTAATCTGATTTTTTTTTTGAATTTGCTTTGTGTTTGATTTAGGAAATGTGAAAGAATATTTGCTGGTCCTAACCCATTTCCCCCATATGTGAGTTAATTTAGTTTGTTCTTAGGATGATTAGCTGACATTTATATTTTGCTTAGGTTAAGGTGTGAATTAAGTATGTTAATTACCCCTTATCTACGCCACCTTAGCATACTTAACCTAATAATTATGAGCCAATGAGATGACATAAAATCACAAAAGGAATTTAAATTAGAAATGCACTTAAGAAAAAAAGGGCCTAATGCATTTGACTAATAATTAATGATTAATTAAGCTAAAGGGTTTAAGTTAAGTAATTTCATAACCCCTCTCACACATGTGAGTTAGATTTTGATTTCCTTAATGTACTTAGGTTATTGAACACCTAAGCATCTACCCAAGATGGATTAGTTAAGTTTTGGAAGGTTTTAATTTTATCAAATTAATTAGATAGGTAATTAGTGAATCAATCCATTAATTAGGTTTGGATTAAGGAAGAAAGAGGAGGTTTAAGGAATAGCTTAAAGAAAATATCTTAAAATTATTCCCTAAACCTCCTATTCACTTAAACAAACCTTAATTAACTCAATCAAAGATTAAATCACTAATTACACACTTAATTAAATAAAATTAAATTAAGAGGGTAATTATAAATTAATCTAACAATGCTTCTAATTAAACCATTAATAAATTCTAAGAAAATTTGGGGAGCCAGAAGTCATCCTACTAATCATACACAAGAAGTTAGGAATTAATGAGTGGAGTAATTAGTAAAATCAAATTCCCAATAAAACCCAAATTCAAAAAATAACACTGTTCAAAATCCATCAAAATTACTTTTATAATATTCTACATTCAATTATCTTTCATATGCAATTTATTTCACATTTTTATGATTTCTCTACACATAGATATGAATTCTTGAAGTTTTCTTGATTAGTTAAGCAATTAAATAGCCTAATTATACAGTTAATCCTATCGGTGCCACATGGAGGCTAACGCGATGCGTGCTTTTTATGTGGGGTGATGAGATTTTTTATTTAAGTTGTCACATCATAGTGCTGTGTCAGCGACAGCACTACGTGATTTCTCCTTATCCGTCCGATCAAGGATCAGACGGTTGAGGTTAAAGCCGCAATTATAAAGGGATAATCTATGGGATCTACATGTCTTTGATCATGGTCGTCCATCCAAAATGTGTGGATGGATGACCCCTGATCAATCTCTGATCTTCCCTGCGGGAGATGGCCACCGTCCATCTTCTATGGGAAGATCCGAGTTCGATTGAGCTGAGATTGGATCCAAACTCAACCCACACCACATGCAAAGAGATCACATCTAACTGCTAGAATCTCATGGGGTGATACTTTCTTTTACAAAGCTCCAAATAATGGCTAAATTGAGCTCGATTTAATGGCTTACCTCACCGGTGCTCGATTCCTTTAAAGAAGCTTCGTCTAGTGGATACGAAGCTTTTTTGAAGTTTGAGGCCTTGAAATTGGATGGATCTTCCTAGAGGCCAACTCCACCTTCACTTGAGCTCAGTTTTGGTCAAGGTAGCACCTCCCTTGCCATTGGAGTTTGGATTAAGCTTTAAGCAAGTTTGATTGAACCCTCTGATGAAGCTTGTAAGAGGAATTGGCTTGATTTTAAGTGTGGAGTAAGTTGGATTTTCACTTGAGCTCCCCTATTTTCAATCTAAGGAAATCAAAAAATAGAAGTTCAAGTTGCTTGAGAGAGCTTGGGGAGGGTTCCAAATGCTTGCTCTGGCTTCCCTAAGTTTAATCGAGTGAGAGAGTGATGGAATGAAATCAAATTTGGGGGAGTATATCTCCCCCTAGAGCAATCGGACGGTTGTGCATTCTCTTATTCTTTTGATCCAATTGAGCTCCTTGAGTGGGTTTTTTAGGCTGTTAGAGGTGTCCTTACATTCAATTTGGCCTAAGGAGTGGAGTAGTAGAGCTCCCATGTGTTTAAATCAAGCAGAGGAGGGATTTCATGTGCTCTTTTCATGCAAGTGATCGATTTTGACCTTAGGCTTAGTTGGGCTGACCCAAAACCATTGGGTTTGGTGCACCACACTCCCTAGTGTCCACTTGCTCCACTAAGAGAGTGCCAAGTGGTTATGAAGGGTATTTGACCAAATTCTAAGTGAATTTGGCCAAAATTTACCCTTTGACCTAGGGGTAAAATGCTCATTTATCTTGGATTTCAATTTGAATATATTTGGTATGATTGAAAAATGGGCTAGGCCAACTTTCATTGAATTTGGAGTTAGTTTGATATGATTTGGCTCATGTTGACCCATTATCATCAAAATGGGTCAACTCGGGTCAAGTTGACCAATTGGTCAAATTGGGTCAAACCAAGGGTTTGGTCAAGTTCATATTACCATTTGAAATATTTTGGAGGCTTTGGTTTAATTCAATTTGATTTATATTTGGTTTTGGTTCAATTGAGTTCATTTAGGTAAAATTGGTCAAGTTGACCAAATTGACCCATTTGACCTACTTGGGTTAGGTCATGGTTTGGTTCATGTTTGGTTGGTCATATGAAATGGATTGGTATCTTTATTTCTAATCAATTTGGTTTATATTTGAGTTTAGCTCAATTTGACCTTTTAGGTCAAGTTGGGCTCATGATCAATTGGGTTAGGTTAGGTCTAGCTGACCAATTGAGGCTTTGGTCAAGTTCAACAATCATTTTAGAATGAACTTGACCTATTGATTTCAATCAATTTGGCTTAGATCAAGTTTTAACATATTTTGACTTTTTAGGTCAAGTTGGGTCAACTTGGGTCAAGTGGCCAATTGGTCTAGGTTAGGCTCAAATGTTGACTTGGACAAGTTCAAACGTTGATAATGAATTAACTTAGATCAATGGTTTCAATCAATTTGGCCTATGGTGGGTTTTGGCTATGTTGGATTTCAATTTGGCTAAGTGTTGACTTGGTCAACCCTTAGGTTTGACTTGGTTTGACCCAATTTGAGTGATTGATCATCTCATGATGATTGTTGATCATGATGAGAGGCTTAGGTGGGCTTCGTTCAATCCAATTTGGTTAGGATTAGAATTTGGCTCATAAGAGTACTTTAGATCACTTTGGGTCAAGTGATCCTAGGTGAGTCAAATGGCTTGATCAAGGCTTAATCAAGTTTGATTGAACTCACATATGGACTTATTATTGAAATATAAATCCATTTGCAAGTGGTTTGATGTCAAATGGGTTTTGATTCATTTGATAATTTCAAGTTCAAGGGATGAACATGAGTTTGAGTTGGGTTTGATTTTTGAATTAAGTTTTGGTTAAGTGATTGAAGTTTATGTTTATATTTGGATTCACGATTGAAGGATTGATTAAATCATGAAGAGAAATCAAGGGTTTGTCTTGATTTGAAATTGATTTGGCTAAGTTCAAGAATTTGACTTGAAAGGCTTAGGTTAAAATTTGAAAGAGTTTGAGTTTGATCTTTTGATTTGGTTTTGGATATTTGAATTTATATTCCATTTATATTTGTGAATATGAATGAGAATATAAATGAGTTATGAGAAAATTTCATGAATTTGAAGTGATTTGAACTTGATTTAAGCTAAGTCTATAAGAGGGGATCAAAGGACTTAAGAAAGATTTTTAGAATTTGGATTTGATTTTTACGCTTAGTTTGATTGATTTGAATTTATATTTCATTTATATATGTGAGTATAAATGAGAATATAAATGGGTTATGAGAAAATTTCTTGAATTTGAATTGATTTAGACTTGATTTGAGCTAAGTCCATGAGAGGGAATCAAAGGACTTATGAAATATTTCAAACTTGGAATTTTAATCATGGGCTTCAATCATGTGGAATTGATTTGAGTTTGGAGGAAACCAATCAAGTTGGGATTGATTTAAGTTTGATGTTGATTTGATTTGGAATTTGACTTGAAGGAAGGAAGTGAGGAATGTGATTCAAGCTATAAGGCAAGCAAATTTTCCTAACACCCCTAAGGCATGACCTATTCCTATGGCTAACCCTTTTAAGTCTCTAGGGCTAGGTTGAGTGTCCACCTAATCACTAGATGTGTCTTAAGACTAAGGAACTCCTAAAGTCTAAGAGAAGTCCTATGTCTAAGATGGAGGGGTTGAGAGGTCATTCTAAAATTGAGGTCAACATAGTGAGTTAATTTGATTTAATGAAAGGCAATTCTTGTATCATATGTCCAATCCATGCACCAACAATGAAGCTGAATATGAGGCTTTGATTGTCAGTCTAGAGTTACCGTTACTCTAAGCATCTGGAACATCGATACCTTCAAGGATTCTTAGTTAGTCATCAATTAGATTGCTGGGTCCTACAAGGTTTTAAAGCCTAAGCTCCATCACTACCACAAATACACCATGGAGTTATTGGGCCAAATCCCATAGGATACCATTTACAAGATTCCTCGAGGAGAAAATACCGTAGAAGATGTTTTAGCCAAACTTGTCAAGGAGTTGGCATGTCCAGAAGAAGAGTCTATACCAATAAGGGTCTAAAATAGACAAGTCTTATCCCTTATTGATGCTAAACTCATCGAAAGGTACTCCCTTGAAGGGGAGGTTGCCATTACCAAAATGAATAAAGAGTTGGATTGGAGGCAACGATTCATGGATTACCTAAATATAGGCAAACTACCTCAAGAGAAGTCACTAGCCCATCAGATGAAGCAGAGAGCACTTTCCTACGCTCTCGTAGATGACACATTATACCGGCTATCTTTCGATCATATGTGGTTATGATGTTTAGACAAACATGAAACCCGTAAGATCGTGACTGAGGTACACTCAGGGTTATGCGAAGCACACCAATCTGGCGTGAAGATGAAAGCCAAGATTAAGAGACTAGGATATTACTGGCCATTGATGATCATAAATTACATGGATGTAGCTAGGTGATGCCACCAATGTCAGTATACGGTGTGGTCCTACACCAGCCGCCCAACATTCTACACCCAACATTGGCTTCATGGCCATTCGAGTGTTGGGGTACATATATAGTGGGTTCGATTGACCCTCCTTATTATAAGGGTCATCAGTTCATCTTAGCTACTACCCACTACTTTTTCAAATGGACGGAGGCGATCCCACTCAGAGTGGTCATAGCTCAACATGTGCTCTAGTTTTTCAGGAACCATATCATATATATGTTCAGGGTGCCTTGACAAATTATATTTGATAATGGTTTAGGGTTATTAAACACTTAAAGCTCTACCCAAGATTAATTAAGAGAAAATAGATTTCTAATTATGTTTTTTATTTTAATTGATCAAATGATTAATCCATTAATTTAACTCTCTTTCCAAATTACTAGATTTAATTGATTATCTTTTGAAATGACATGGGTTTAAGGGAAAAGGTTAAAAAAGAGGTCCCAACCTAATTCCATAAACCACCCACTTAATCAAGCATGATTTAATCTGATTTGGGTTTCAAATTAGTTAATTAAGTCATTAATTAATTAATTAATTAATTAGTCATTAATTGCCATTTTGGTTGAAAAGAGAGGGAAACTTATGAAAAAGATTAGGAGGGAAGCCTAATCTAATTCCCTAAGCCTCCTTACTATTTTACAGTGATTAGGGAGTCCAAATAGTTAATTAATTACTGTTCATATGCTTAATTATCCCTTAATTAAATTAAGAAAGTAATTATGGCTTAATTAATCAATTATCCTAATTTAGTAAGTAATAAATCCCAAGAAAATTAGAGGAGGCATAGGTCATCCTCTCAAATAATCTCAAAAATTTTGGGATAAATCACTTGAATAATTAAAGAGTAATTAAGCTAATTAATTTTTTGATTAAACCATAATTAAGTTATGTTTATTGTTCAAAACCAATTAAAAATATTTTTATTAAATTCTCCTCTAAAATATTTTTAAAATGAGCTATTATTTGCATTTTAAAGATTTTTCTATAATTAGTTATGAATTATGGAAGTTTCTGCCTTAAAAATACATTATTTAACCTTAATTAAGCCTAATCCGGTCTGCGTCACATGGGGCGCTGACGTGGCGCGCTTTTCATATGTCACCACAAGATTCGCTATTTAAGTTATCACATCCGCACGCTAAGTCAGCCGATGGTAGGCGCGATATCTATCTTCAGTGACTGTGCAGATCAAACTCGTGACATAAGAGAAAATAAGGGAGATCTAATGTTATTTGATTAGAGCTGTCCATTCCAATCACACAAGACAGACGACCCGTGATCCTTTTTCCCATGAGTGACAAATGCTAGCATCCGTCTGCCATGGATCGTTTGATCTGAGCTCACTCGAGCTTAGATGAACTTCAAAATCAACTCACACCATCAGGGAAGGAATTCGAACACATCCAATGGTCAAGATCAACTCACATGCAAATTTCCTTCAAAAAGCTCCAAGCAAAATTCCCTATTTCTACAATTTTAAAGAACTACCTTGCCGGAGCTCAACACCGACAGTGGGATCGACAAAGGTAGCTTTGTCTAGTAGAGATGAGGCCCTATTGAGTCGCATGCAAGCCTATTTTCTTTAGTTCACTTAGTGGATCAAGTTTCATCTCTTTAAAGCTTGGTGGCAATCGAAGTCCTTCCTCTAGTGACTTGGGAGCTTGGGAAATGGCTTGGAAAGCTTCGATGATGTTCATGGAAGGTGTGTGTAAGAGGAATTAAAGTTTAGTGGTGAAACCAATGAGCTTGAATCGAGATTGGAGTGCCTTATTTTAGTTTTGAAGCTTGAGATTACTCTTGCACTTGCAAGGAGGTTCAATTTTATGTTAGGAAGCTCGCACAAAGTGAATTAATGCAACTCACATTCAAATTGAGGAGGTATACCCCTTGATTTGCTGAGTTGGACGGACGAGATGACTACCCATTTTTTGGCCGGCTAGTCACCGTTAGAGTGATAGAGGTTTCTCAATCAAGTCCACGTGGCTCGATTGGGTTGGAGGAACTCATGGGAAGTGGTTCAAGTCCTGATGTGGGGAGATCTACTTGGCTTGATCCTTTGGGTGCCCGGCTTGCATGGGAGGTGAGTCAACTCACCTCCGTTTGGTCCACGGCCGACCTAGCATGGGTCTGGTGGCTTAAGTGGATTAGGTGAAGCCTCATTTGGGTGAGTGAGGGCTGCCAAGATGATGGGAGAGTAGACTTTGCCATTTATGGGTGGAATCCTATGTAAAGAGGGCTTGACCGATGGACAATGGCTTGGATGGGACCCACTCGACTTTTGCGCTGAGTTTGGGCTGACCTAGGGTCAGTTTGGGTCGGGTTAGATCATCCATCATAGTCCCATGGATTGGTTTTATGGGTTTTGGATTCGCTGGGTCAAATGGGTTCATATGGGTTCATGTTGGGTTGGGTTGACCAATTGGTAAAATTGGGTTAAACCAATGCTTGGGCTAGGTTCAAATGATGATTTGAAGAGTTTTGGTTCAAGTAATTTCAATCAATTTGGTTGAGGTTTGATTTTGGCTCATTTGAAATCAAATGGGTCAAGTTGACCATTTTGACCAATTTGATCAAATTGAGTTGGGTTAGGTGTTGATTCATGTTCAATTAGTCAATTGGAAATAATTTTAAGCTTTGGTTTGAATCAATTTGGATTTAATTTGAATTTTGGCCAATTTAACCCTTTCGATCAATTTGTGCTAGGTTTGTTCAAGTTGGCCAATTGGTCAAATTGGGCTCAATCATGGCTTTGGTCAAGTTCAATAATCAATTTGAAATAAACTTGAGCCATTGGTTGCAATCAATTTGGGTTAGATTTTGATTTAACCCATTTTGACCCTTTAGGCCAATTTGGGTTAACTTGGGGCAAATGGCTAATTAGACTTGGTTTGGCTCAATTGAGGGTTTGTTCATATTCAATTATTGATTATGAGTTGGTTTGAATCAATGGTTTCAATCAATTTGGTGCATGGTGGGTTTTAGCTAGTTTAAGTTTCATTTGGGCTAAAGGTTGACTTGGTCAAAGAACCAAGTTGGCTTAGTATTATCCAATTGAGGTGATTGATCATCTTATGGTGATTTTTGATCATGATATGAGGCTTGGATGGCCTTGGTTCAATCCAATTTGGGTTGGATTAGAACGTGCTCCAAAAAGATCCTTTAGCCAACTTTAGGTCAAGTGGACCCAAAGGGGTCAATTGGTTTGGTTTTGGTTTTATTCATGTTTAGTTGAACTCATATATGAGCCTATGAATGAAATATAAATCCAACTACAAAAAATTTGGAGTCTAATGGATTTTGGCTCATTTGAAGTCTTCAAATTCAAAGGGCTAACTTGGGCTTGACTTGAGTTGACTTGAGTTTGGTTTGATAATTATAGTTTTTATTTATATTTGTCTAGATGATTGAAGGAATAATTTATTCAATTTAACTTGGGTTAGGTGGATTTTGGTTAAGTCCAAGAAATTGGCTTAAAGGGTATAAATTGGGTTTTGGTTTAATTTTGGGTTTGGTTTTGGCTATTTGGATTTATATTTAATTTATATTTAGGAATATAAATGAAGATATAAATGATTCATGAGAAAATCACTTGAGTTTGGAGTGATTTGGAAGCAAATTTGACCAAGCTCATGGATGTAAGTCAAAAGGGATATGAAGGAAATCAATTTAGTTTGATTTATTTTTGGTCATTAGAAGGTGGTTTTTATTTATATTTGTGAATATAAATAAAGGAATTATTGATTTATAAAGAAATCATTGATTCTCGGTTGATTTGGGTTAAGATTTGGTTAAGTTTATGGAGGTATGTCCATATGACTTTAGAAGGGTCTTGGTTTGGTTTGATTTAGTTTGATTTGGTTTGGATCATTTGAGTATGTATTTCATTTATATTTGTGAATATAAATGAAGTAGAAACTGATTTATAAAGAAATAAACTAATTTTGAGATAATTTAGCTGGAGATTTGGCTAAGCCTATGTTGGTGGGTCAAATGGCTTAAGAAGGATTTTGGAACTTTGGATTTGATTTTGGATTTAAATTATTTGGAATTGAGTTTGGACTTGGATTTGATAAATATTTGTGATGTTGAATTGATCTTAGAGAAAATCAATTGAATTAGATTTTCCTAAGGTTAAGGCTATGGAATTCAATTATAAGGTTCATGGAGAATTTTGAGCCTGGATTTGATTATGAACTTGGAAATTTGTTTTTGATTTGGCATGAATTTGGGGTTTTATTTGAAAAGGAAAGCATGGGTTGGGTTTAGGCTACAGGGTAGGAAAGTCTCCCTAAATCCCTAAGGCACTACCTATCCCTATGGCTAACCCCTTCTAAGTCTCTAGGATTAGGTTGAGTGTTCACCTAATAACTTGAAGTATCTTAGGACTAAGGAGCTCTTAGTGTCTATAAGAGTCCTAGATTTATGATGAGGAAGTTGATGACTCACTCCAAAAGTGAGGTCAACAAGCCATCATGTAAGAAAGAGTATCATGCTAGAAACAATTTACATGTTGATAGCATCATTGGCATGCATGTGTTCATACATGTGCGATCTTCATTAGTAGACATATGAGTGGAGTCGATAACTATTATATAGGCCAAACTTTCCAAACAATTGAAATTTGGCATGAGAGGTTTCTATATGTACTTTTAAGGTCATTTTAAGGAGGTGGCAAGCCCTTCTCGATCACATTGGTGAAAATAACTAAGAAAGTATCACTTGACATAAAGCCTAATGATGACAATAGTTAGCTATATAACACATAAGATCAAAGATAAATTGTTTATAAGAATTTATCATCTATAGGGTTATGAATTTAGGATCAAAATACTCTAAATAGCCTTAAGAAAACTTGAAGCAAGCATAAGGAAAAGAAACGTAGCCAACAACCACTAAAATTGAAGCCACATTAGAATAAACTAATTGATCATTGAAAACAACAATGAATTAGAAGTTTTTCAATAAGAATCACCAAGAATAAAGAGTATAAAATGATTGCATAAGTAGGTCGAGTTCAGGAGTGCATCAAGTGTGTTAACAAGTTAAGGATTGATAATAATGATGATGTGGACTCGAGGGCAAGAATATTAAATTGCATGTAAGAATTAGAGAACTTAGTCTAATCATCCAACCATTAATCATTAAAATGTTAAGTAATTATATGGGAGAATGAATGGGTAGGGTTTGTTGGCATGGATGGGAGCCTAGCGTATGGTTGCAACTAGGAGGAGAGTTAACATGCTAGTATTGGTGCATTATTGGCAGGCGTTAGACTAACTTTTACTTGGCCCAGTCTTTGTTGCATAGAAGAGGAATGGCTGAGAGAGAGGAAAGTCGATGATGGGTTAAGGATTGAGGTATTACATTAATTGGGAAGCATAATGGCCTCAAGGCTTAATGATAAGTGTAAAAAAAATTAAAAAGAAAATTTAGTTTGATTCATGATCTATCTTGCTAGGTAGTGTTGGTGATTTGGTGGCCATATCACTTTATGCTTATAAGAAAATAATGATAAATCGAGGAGGTTATCTAATCATCAATTAAAGAGGTGAAGGTTATTAGTAATAAAAGATTATAAAAAACATGAGGCATTAGAAAGCAATGCTAAAATAAAACTTTTGGTTTTAAGTTTAGATTTTAGAGGGTGGTGAGTTGAAGCGACTCCATGCAATAACTTATAGTGGGGTTAATAAAGGCACGACTATCCAAAGCCTTAAAAACATTAGTAGAAGCACTGAGATATCGATATGGTAAAATGATATTCATTAGTCCTATGTCAATGGTGGCAGTCTCAACATTAAGAAGAGATGCAGGTGTTGAAGATAAGGCATACAATTTAAAAGCATATAGGAAAGTATATTGGATGTTAAGAGAAAAGAAGGAACTATTAATTAAGCAGTAGACAATGAGTCAATGAGGAGCCATTAAGTCTTACTAAACTTTTTAATGTGTATTTATGTGCATAATAATTGTAATATTAATTTTAATACGTGTTATAATATGCAATGCACTCAAAAGTATTGCAAGCTACTTTGCACAAAAGTTGTGTTAAACTAATAAATATTCAATAGAAAATATTTGGTTATGCTCATGGATGCCCCATTGTACTTTTAATTTCTTTCATGTATATTTATAGTTATTAAAGTTTTGTAAATGAGCTATGTTAGGAACATGAACTCATAAAAACTCTCTTAGATTAAGAACCATGGCAGAAAGGACAAATATAAGAGAATTTATGCTTTACACCCTAGTCTTATAACACTTGATTATACATCTCTATTTGTGTATTTACATAAGATTAAGTCATATTTATGCATATAAAAATCACTTTATATTCCTTTTTTCCTAAGTGTATTGTTGAATCAAGCTACACGATGACATTCTTATATTATTATTTTTATTTTTGTGATAATTATTTACTCATGCTTGGGTGATTTTACATCATTAATGATAAGTGTTTATTTAAAACATTGTAAGCTTTTAAGAAAAATTGCCTTTTATTTTAAAGAAATCAATAGAAAAAGTTAAGGAACACTAAAAAACAATAAGTAAATGATTTTTTCATCAAAATTCATGCAAGATTCTTAGACAACTTTTTTAAAATAAAATGAAAATTATAATTCTGTATGTTTTTGTAGGAATCAAGTTAGTTTATGGATACAAATTTACAAAAAAGAGCTTTTCAAATATTAGTAAGAGCCAAGACGAACCATTAAGTGCATTAAAGCTAAAACACTAAATCATAATGTCTCAAGTTTTTCGTTACATCATTCATGTTCAATGCATTATACTTGTTATATTAAATTAAATTAATTTTGTGATAATTGAGTATACTGGACTAGTTTCATGTCAATCCTGATCAAGATGGAGAATTGTAAGGCTAACTAGATGATTTGCCTTTATTAATCAAACCTAATGTTTTCTTATCTTCTCTCTCCATAAGTATTGTTGATCTCATTTTTAGAATGAGCTCTCAACCCCTCCTTCTTAGACATAGGACTTCTCTTAGACTTTAAAAGTTCCTTAGTCTTAAGACACATCTAGTGATTAGGTAGACACTCAACCTAGTCCTAGAGACTTAGAAGAGTTAGCCATAAGAATAGGTCATGCCTTAAGGGTGTTAGAAAAATTTGCCTACCCTTAGCTTGAACCATTCCTCATCTTCCTTCCTTCAAGTCAAACTCCAAATCAATCTTATTTGATTTTCTCCAAACTCAAATCAAATCCATGATTGAAATCTATGATTAAAACCCATGATTGAAATCCATAAATGAAATTCTTAAGTCCAAATCTTTCTTAAGGACTTAGCCAAAATCATGATCAAACCAAATCAAATCCTTGAGATTTTCTCATAATTCATTTATACTCTCATTTATATTCACATATATAAATGAAATATAAATTCAAAACCATCAAACTAAACTCAAAATTCAAAATCAATTCATAAATTTTTCCTATGTCCTTTAACTTTTCCTTCATGGACTTAGCCAAAATCATGAGCAAACCAATTCAAACTCAAGGGATTTTCTCATATCTCATTTATATTAACATATATAAATGAAATATAAATACAAATCAATCAAATCAATTCCAAAAAAAAATGAAATTCAAAATTACAAATCCTTCTTAAGTCCTTAATTCCCCTCTTAAGGAATTAGCCTAAATCATGTTCAAATCAATTCAAATTCATGGGATTTTCTCATAACTCATTTATATTCTCATTTATATTCACAAATATATATGAAATATAAATATACATCAATCAAACCAAATTCCAAAATTCAAATCCCTACTCCAAAATTTTCTAAGTCTTTTAAAATTCCTTTTAATGGACTTAGCCTAAATCATGATTAAATCATTTCAAATTCATCAAATTTTATCATGATCAATTTATATTCTCATTTATATTCACATATGTAAATGAAATATAAATTCAAACAATCAAAACCTATTCCAAAAATCAAACTCAAATCCACTCAAAATCCAACCTAAGCCTTTCAAGTCAAAATCTTGAACTTAGCCAAATTAATTTCAAATCAAGCCAAACTCTTGATTTTTTTTCATGATTCAATCAACCCTACAATCATGAATTCATATATAAATACAAATTTCAATCACTTAACCAAAATCCAATTCAAAAAAGCAAACCCTAAATCCTTTCATGTTCTTCCTTTGAATATGAAATTTATAAATGAATCAAAACCCATTTGACTTCAAAACATTTGCAAATGGATTTATATTTCAATCATAAGTCCATATACAAGTTCAATCAAACTCAAATCAAGCTTTGACCAAGCCATTTGACACTTAGGTTCACTTGACCCAAAGTGACCTAAAGTACCCTTATGAGCAAAATTCTAATCCAAATCAAATTGGATTGAATCAAACTGACCTATACCTCTCATCATGATCAAAAATCATCATGGGGTGATCAATCAATCAAATTGGGTCAAACCAAGTCAAACCTAAGGGTTGACCAAGTCAACACTTAGCCAAAATAAAACATAACATAGCCAAAATCCACCATAGGCCAAATTGATTGAAACCATTGATCTAAGTTCATTCATGACCTATGTTTGAACTTGACCAAGTCAACATTTGAGCCAAAACTAATTTACTTGACCCAACTTGACCTAAAAAGTCAAAATGTGTCAAAACTTGATCTAAGCCAAATTTATTGAAATCAATGGGCCATGTTCATTCCAAATCACTTGTTGAACTTCACCAAAGCTTCAATTGGCCAACTAGACCTAACCTAGCCCAATTGACCATGAACCCAACTTGACTAAAGGGGTCATGTTGAGCCAAATTCAAACTTAACCAAAATTGTTTGGAAATAAAGATACCAATCCACTCCATATGACTAACCAAACCTAAACCTACCAATGGCCTAGCTCAAATAGGTCAAATGGGTCAAATTGGTCAACTTGACCCATTTAACCTAAATGATGTCATATGAGCCAAATTCAAAACTAAACCAAATTGAATCAAACCAAAGCCACCAAAACATTTCAAATGGTCATATGAACTTGACCTAACCCTTGGTTTAACCCAATTTGACCAATTGGTCAACTTGACCCAAGTTGACCCATTTTTAGCTAAATGGGTCAACATGAGCCAAACCATATCAAATGAACTCCAAATCCAATGAAACTTGGCCAAACCTATTTTCTCCACATACCTAACATATTCAAATTAAAAAATAAGCAAAATGACCATTCTATCCCTAGGCCATAGAACAAATTTTTGTCATATCCATGTGAAATTTGGTCAAGCCCTCTTCATATCAACTTGATACCTTCCTAATAGGTCAAGTACACCTAATGGAGAGTGGTGCACCCAATCTAATGGGTTTGGGTCTGACCAAATGGACCCAAGACTAAAATCCCCCTAGCTCAAATTAGCCAATTTGAAAACCTCCCTCCACTTGATTTGGAGCACATGGGTGGTTACCAATCCACTCTTAAGCTCCAATCGACCATGTGCCAACTTTAAACAGCCCAAAAAACCCTTTCCATATGGTCAATTGGATCAAAATGGAACCCAAGCTTTGGTCGTTCGATTGCCATAAGGGGAGATATACTCCCCCTAATTCCATTGAATTAACCACCCTCACTGTCGATTGAGCACTAGAGAGTGTTAGGAGCCATCATAGAGAATTCCTAAGCTTCCTAAGTGGGATTTGAATCTTGCATTTCTCAATTTTCTTCAATAGAAAATAGGGGAGCTCCTCTCATTTCCTAGCTTCTTCCACACTACAATCCACTTCAATTCCTTTTGCAAACTCCCTCAGGGGATCAAGTCGAGTGCACCCAAGCATTCACATAAGTTTCCAAAGCAAGGAGGAGTTGAATTCAATCAAAGCCATAAAGGAGAGGAAGAGAGCTTGGTCTATAAAGAGATTTACTCAACCCCAAGGCTTGAAACTTTCAACAGGGCTTCATCTCCACTAGATGAAGCTACCTCATCAAACTCGAGCACTGGTGATCGCCTCCGGCAAGGTATGGAGTTTTCTAACCACTAGGCTTAGGAGGTGTTGGTCTTTTGTGAAAGAAATGTTCATGGCATGGGAATTCCATCGTTGGATATGCTTGTCATTAGTATAAGATGGTGTGGGTAAAGTTTTATTCCAATCCAAGCTCAATCGAGCTCAGATCTTCCCTTAGATCATGGACGGTCTCTATTGATCCTTCGGGAAGAATAGGGGTAATCCTGGCCGTCCATCCATGCATTTTGGATGGACGATCAAGATTAAATGCACGTTTATAAGTCGATTTATCCTTTTTAAAATCACAGGGTGATCCCTGGCCGTTCAATCCTTGATCGAACGATGATGATCAAACCGCATCCTGCCATCACGTCATCGTATTGATGTGATGTTTAAGTAACCCTCATAATGACGCGGTGTAAAGCGTCACGCCGCACCGTAAGCCGTGAGCTAAAGGGATTAGCTAAGGTTTTAATTAATTTTAATTAATCTCCTGAGCTTCAAAAATTCATATCTCCCTAAATAAAAATCAAATAAATATGAGGTAAATTTCAACTGAAAGATAATTCAATCTTAAATATTCGAAAATTGATTTTAATGGATTTTGACTCATATTTTTTTTTTTTCTGATTTTGGGTTTTAATGAAAATTTTATTTTGCTATTTATTCCTTAATTAATCCTCTGATTAATCCCAAACTTTTTGAGTATATTTTGGGGGATGACTTCTGCCTCCTCTAATTTTTTTGGGATTTATTGAAGGCTTAAATGGAAGAATTTCAAATGTATTTCCTAATTACTCTCTTAATGTAATTAATAATAATTAAGGATTGGATTAGTGTTTTAATCCCTCATTGGAGTTGATTAAGGTTTAGTATTTCCTAACAATGCCTAATTTCTATCCTATTCATTCCTATGCTATCACTCAAGAAGGGTTACTTATGCTTGCACATATAAATTGTACAAACAAAATTAATCAACTAATACAAATTTTACTTTCTTTCTTTTTCCATTTCATTTCTTTTATACACATATTTATATTTAAATAAAGTGGTATATTAGTCTGGACAACCTTGAGATTGTGAGGCTCTAAGTAGCCTTAAGTAGGTCTAGTGTTTTACACCTCTGGTTAACAATAGCACTATACTCACTTATGTTTTTCTTACTTTCATGTGTGCATGTGAAAATTAGATAAGAAATCTCTTTTCTACTTAATGAAAATCATGCATAATAAACTTTTGAATTTCCTTAAATGAATTACTTAGCATGCATTATAAAGTGTGTTAAACATTCTCATTTGTATGTATAGATATGTTTAGGATTCATTCATAAGCATGTTATACATGTTGGAAAAGAAATGAAGTGATGTATATTTTGTGAATTTAGTTCATTTTATTTAATCTTAAAATGCCTTTCTTTTTGAATAGGTTTGTTTAGAGTTCATCTAAACTTAGGATTAATTTAAACACTTAATCAAAACATCCACTAAACAAAACTAAAATTGTGAATCTACTTTAGAAATTACTTAGGTTAGGGAAGGAAAGAGAAGTTCTCTTCTCTTTCCCTCTCTTTATAACTTAGTAATTAATTATAGGATTCACTTGAACCTAATAAAAATATGAAATAAAATCAACCCAAAATAATTAAATCACTTGAATGAAACCCTCCTCTAAGTTGAACATGCTTTAGACTTAAAAAATTCTTAACTTAAAGCCATAGCTAAGCATACCACACAAACCTCCAAAGCACACACATTAGACTAAGTCACCACTTCTAGCTTTAGGTTAGGGCAGTGCATGATTTGATGCTTACTTTTATTTTGTGATATATGTTTTAGACTAGATGTTAGGATGAATTTGCATAGAATGAATGGTAGGGTGATCTTAGTCTAACCATTATCTTCTGTAGGGGATTGTGCTCAAGGGGATATCATAAATAAAAATACAAAATGCTTTTGCTTGCAGATGCTTATACCCTTAAGCATAATCCAATAGACCAGGTGGACTTAGTCACCCATGTGTGGGGTGATAAGTCCAATATACTTGCTTGAGATTTTGTGTGGTTTGTTTAGAAAACTTTTATTTTGCAGGTGTTAGCTAGATTTTCTTTTTCTTTTTCATGTAAATTTTACAATTAAGATTTTGGAATGATTATTATGAGAATTAGGATGAGCATTGGTCATAAGATCGTATCTTATGCACCATATGAAGCCTTAGAGCATCCACCTTCCAACCATCCAAAAGGAGGAGCCAAAGAAGAAAGAAGAAAAGAAGAATGAAGAAATGAAACTTGAAGACCCCCATAACAATGAATTCCTTGCTTAATTGTAATTTAATTCATTTATAATCCATGTTGTATAAAGGTAGAGCTCGGTTACCCAATTTATTTTTTGGGTTTGTACGGTGGTACCCGACTACAATGACCACATATTCTTTTTGGGATTAACTTTATAAACTGATTGATGACTTATTTAATTTGTGAATTAAGTGTCATCTTTTTCCTAATTTCTTCTTGCTTTATGTATGGCCTGGATGTCGATTAGGCTTAGGGAAAAATAAATTTTTTACCAAATATAATAATTCAAAACTAAAAATAAAGAACTCATAACCTCACCTAAAGCCTAAGTTTAAAATCAAGATAAAAGAATTAGCAACCCCTTAGCTGGATGAGTATTTCTTTTATAACATCATGCACAAATGCATCTTATTTCACTCTTGATTGGAGGGCTTTCACCTTGCCAAAGAAACTTGGCTTGACCTTTGAGAGCCATGGTGGAAACACACCTTCCCTTCTCATTGATTTTGGCCAATAACTTTATTTCTCATGCATTAGGCATATGAATTATATTAGCCTAAGTCAAAATAATTATTCAAAAATGAAAATAAAATAAAATTTGAATTTCATTAGATTTAGCTCATTTGAAGCATGTCCTTACATGATCTAGTCTCTTTAGAGAGTGAGTTTAAGGACTTAGTCTCTTTCTAAATAAATAACAGTCTAGCTATCTTGCATAAAACATAAGACTTGCCTACATGTATTTAAAATTGTAGGAGTTAGTTGGTGGTTTGTCCTCTCTTTTAGAGGTAAATTACCCATTTTTGGCTTAGATTTAGGTTGTGCTTTCGGCCCTCGCCAAAGCTCCCTAGATTTAGGTTCTGAGGTTACTGCTCCCCTTTGTGGGCCAAAAGTATAATTCCTCACCTCTTAGGAATTTTCTTAATCTTGTGTTATGGAATCATAAATTCTAAATTTCTATTGAAAAATGCAACTCAAACAAATTAAATCAATTTCAAAAATGTAAATCTCAACCATAGGATAGTTTGAAATGCTCACTAAGTTTTCTAGCATCATGAGCATCTCCTACTTATCTTTCTTTTGGCTTTAATAATAACTCCCTCTATTTGATCAATCTCATTTGATCTTCAAAAATGAACTAAATAATTGATAGTCCTTTCTTATTGAAATCTTTTGAAGACAATAATCATTTACCTTAATCGAGAGTATTCCTAAGGGATCCTATCTCTTAGGATGTAATTAACTATGGGGGCTTGCCCATGTAGGGAACTTAACAAAATCAGTTTAAAATAAACCCTGCTTTACTTTTCCATATAATGTAGGGGAAGAATCTCTAGTACATATGTAGACCCATTGTCCATAGGAGTTCTTATTGAGGTGATTAGGTCTATTAAAGGGTAGTGACTTCTATCTCCCAAGATAGTATAATATTCCTTGATGAAGTACCTGATAACCTGAATAAGCACATATGTGGATCTGTGTGGCATCCTAAAAACATGAATTTCTATATTCTCTCCTTTTCGCCTACAAGATGGAAGGTGGCCTTATATAGAAATTTTTCTACCCACAAGTATCTTATTATGTTGTAGAGAAATTTAAGTCTTATATTTTATCTTTTCACCAAAGAGAGTTTAGAAACTCTATATCTCTTCTTTGTCTTTAATCTATGATGTTATTTTTCTTATGTTATGATTACTAATAAATAATCCCAAGTTAAATTAGATCAACAAACTCTTTAATTAAGTAAAAAAAATTGATAACTTGAGATAACCAAACTATTTCTATCTTTCTTGGTGCTTCTTACTATACTCAATATCCCTTTGAGCCTATTCATTCTTAATGATAAATACTTTGGGGTCAAAGTCTTTATGAAATTTAATTTTAAAAAATTAAAATAAAAGTTTAACCTTTTTTTACTAGAGTATTCCTAGATGCTACTCACGATGTAATTATACATAGGCAAAATGTTACTTTTGGAGACTCAAAATCCTATAAAAAAATACTTTTGTTGGACATAATATGTAAAATTGTCTCTAATTACACATAAAAGATTTCCATGAACTTGGACAAGTTAACTTGGTCTAACACATAAACCCTTTTCCCAGCCTCTCAAATAAAAATCTAATTGTGGAGTTTAAAAAAATGTATGGGGATACCATGTAGATCTTGGGGGTACTTATTTAAATGATCAAACATGACATCAAAAATTAATTGATTACCTTGAAAGGTAGAGTTATCATCGTACAATAGATCAATCATTCAATAAGGGCTCCCAAGCTTATGGGTCTACATGTACCAAAGATTTTTCCCCTAGCTTGCATGAATGAATTAAGATATTGCTTATTTTAAATCGGGTTATAAGTTCCTACCTCGTTCACTTGGTGTAGAACAATGGCGAAGTACTTGCTTAATACTTTTATACATGTGAATGTATACTTAGCTAATGAATGAAAACCTCATTTTTTTCTATTAAAAAGACATGCATTCATACTTTGTTTAATTAGTTGAGTTGATTATTCATGTGATTTAAGGTTCTTTCTTTATGCTTTTGCATAAAAATTTAGATAGAGCTTTAAATTAATATGACAAAATCATTCAACCAAATGAAATATTAATTTCAAATATATTTACTCGTATTCATCATTTAAGTATGCTAAGATATAAATTGCATGTATAGCTATGCTTAAGATTTAATCATAAGCATGATATACATGATGGAAAGAAATGAACAAACATGTATTATATGATAATAATTCATCCAACTAATCTAAAGATGTCTTTCTTATTGAATGAGTTTGTTTAAAGTGAACTTAAACTTAGGACTAATTAAAACATATAATAAGTCATTCACTAAAAAGAATTGATTAATTAATTTGCTTTAGATGTGACTTAAGGTAGGGATAAAAGAAAGTAATCAACTCTTTCTTTCTCTTCATAACACTTAGTTGTTAAGTGTAGGTTAAATAAAATAGAAGAAAATATTAAGTAAAATTTGCAAATCAATTAAATCATTTAAAGTGAAATCACCCTTTATAGTTAAATGTCCTTCATACTTAGAAAATCTTAACTCTAAAGCCAAGCTAGGACATACCACACAAGTCTCAACACACACATTAGATTTAGTCATCACTTATAGCTTTATGAGGTGCATGGTTTGATGCATGCTTATTTTGTGATATATTATTGTAGACTGGATGTTAGGATGTATATTTCATAGATAGGATGTTAGGTCGTGATTAACCTAATCATATTTTTTGTAGGAGATTATGCTTAAGGGGCACTAAAAATAAATATAAATACTCTCTTTTACAGGTTGCTTAACCCCTAAGCATAATTTACATTAGGATAGGTGGACTTGGTTACCCATGTATAGGGTGTAAAGTCTAAATTATTCATATAACTGCTTGGGTTGTATGGTGTGTTTAGCTAATGCTTATTTTGCAGGTGTAATTATATTTACTTTTTCATTATCTTAATGTAATTATGCATTAGGAATTTGGTTAAGTGTTATGGGGGTTAAAGATGAACATTGGCCAGAAGGTTTAATTTTGGGATACCATGTGATGCCTAGAAGCCTACCAAATCAAATGGAGTAAATCAAATGAAGAAATGGAGGGAGCATGAAGACTTGAAGATCTCCCATAACACTTATCATTTTGTAACTTGTAATTATTCTTTCATATACCGAGTTGTATAAGGGTAGAGCTCGGCTACCCATTTCTTTTTTGGGTTATATGGTATACCCGACAGCACCGGCCTATTATTTTTTCACGTTGAGGTTATAAATTATTTGATGATTTATTAACATTATGTAATAGAAATGGCATGTGTTTTTCTAGTTTCTTCATGTATGATAATTTAATGTGTGGCATGGATCCGTTTAGACTCTTAGAGAAAAATAAATTTTCTACCCTAACTACAACTTATAACTAAATTTTTTAAAATAACTCATAATCTCATATAAAGCCCAAGCATTAAATCAAGATAATAAAATATTTATCAACCCCTTAGCTGGATGTTGAATGCTTAATATCATGCATGTCATTTTATTTCACTCTTTCTAAGAGAGGGTTTCCATCTTTGTCAGATAAAATAAGGCTTGACCTTTGAAAGCCTATGATGGAAAACACTTATTTCTCTTTTGATTTGGCCCATAATCAACTTCACCATACATTTAGGAATATACAATCATATAGCTTGCGTCAAAATAAAGAGTCAAAAATTAAACAAAATTTGAAAACATTTGCATTAGACTAAGTCATTATTCATATCACTCATGCTCTAATTTCTTAGGGAGTGGGTTTAAGAATTTTAGTTTTCTTTCTAAATAATAATAACCTAGCCATCTTGCAAAGCATATGACTTGATCACATGATTTTAAAATGTAGGAGGAGTTAGTTGACCGCCACTCCAGGCGGTTATAAGTCCAACAGTTAGGTGATTTATCCTCTCTGGAGGTAAACAATATACCCACTTTCGCCTTAGATATAGATCTTGCTTTGGCCCTCACTAAAGCTCCTAAATTTAGGATATGAGATTGCTGTTTTTCTATGGGGCTACTATCATAAATCTTCACCTCTTAGACATTTTCATAATCTTGTATTGTGAAATTATAAGTCCTATATTTTTAATAAAATTTCAACTCAAATATATAATTCTCCTCAATTTTAAATATATAAAGCCCAACCACATAATAATTTGGGATGCTCACTAGGCTTCCTAGTATCATGAGCATCCTCTACTCATATCCTTTTGACTTTGATAATAAATCTCTCCTTTTGATCTGTCCCATTGGATCTTCCAAATAAGCCAATTTATTGATAATCCTATCTTTGAATTCTTTGGAGATAATAATTGCCTACTTTAATCAAGAGTATTCTAAGGAACTCACCTTTCTCAAGATGTAATTAACTATGGAGGCTTGCTCCCATAGGAAACTTTAGAACCCGATTTAAATAAACTCTACTTTATTCATCTATGTAAAGTAGGGTAAAATCTGGTATAGTCGAAGACCCATCATGCTTTAAGAGTCCTTATTATGTGATTAGGTCCATCATAGGGTAGTGATTTCTATATTTCGAGATAGTGCACTATTCCTTAATGTCGTACCCGATCACCTCAATAAGTACACTCTCATATCTTTGTGGTGTCCCCCCCCCTATACACACACACATAAACACACATAAACCAAAAATAAACACCACAATGCAATAAAAAAATAACATGTAAAAATATTACATTCAAGTTGTGAGAGAGGGTTTTTATTACCATATCTTGTAATGTTTTCTAAAGTGATGTTGTCAATATTTGTTTTGGCCCTATAGATTACTAGATCAATATAAGGTCTATTTGGGATAGCTACAGCTGTATTAAAAAGTAATGGTGGGGGTGCTATAGAAGAAGTTGTTATATGAAGAAATTGTAGTGGTTATACAATATTTTATTTTAATTTAAAAAAAGTCAAACCAAAGCTTTTAGTCGCCACCACAGGTAGCTAGTTTAGGTTGAAAAATATAGTTTCTCCATTGCAAATTTCTCAAAATGCTGCTCCGATGCCCCGTCGTTTCTCCCCAAATGCCTGAGCAGTGCAGTACAGTTTGAACTGCACTATAAGCAGAACTCCCTCCAAAATGTATCCAATGTTTTAAGAAATCTCAAGCTAGGAAAGGCATATTCTTTATGTCCTCCTTACAAGAATGGTATGCATGGATGTTCTAATGTGCCAATGGCGACCACTCATGTAAACATTACTTTTTATCATAAGAAGAGGCTGTCACTCAAATACAAGTTGAGTTTTTATGCAAAATATTTAAGTTTAATTTCAGGGTCTTTCATGAATTGTTGCACTTTGTAACTAATCACACTAGGTCAAACTATTTTTTAGAATAGTGTGGTATCTATATGAGTTAAGTGACCATTTCGCTTTACTAAACAAAAGGTAAACATAAATAAGGACACTAGTGGATAAAGGTTAGACATGGTAGGTTGCACATAGGGGAAAGACATAATAACCTAGGGGAGTTCATTGATTGTAGCCAAATAAAGCTATGATGATGTATTTGGTGTTTGATGATAGTAGTCGAAGGTCTGATGGCTAGTGACTAGGTCATGAGAAGCGATTGCATCACATGTAAGAGTAGGAGAAGAGCAAGTGTAGGCTAACTATCACTTTCCTTAGGGCCCACACCGAAAGAATTGCTATGTAATGTAGCATAGAATATAAAATTAGAAATGACCTTTGCTTAAAATAATCTCATTCAATGATTTGGATTGGGAAAGAGTTAGGATTTCTCTTGAATTTGAAGGGAAATTTCCTTCTAAAAGATGGTAGAATATATATATATATATATATATATATATATATATATATATATATATATATATATATATATATATATATATATATATATATATATATATAATGTATAAATAAGTGACATAAAAATTAATGTGAATATTTTTTATCCCATGTGTCAAAATTATAAATTTTAGCAAAACTTAATTGGTATTCTTCTTGATATATGCTTTTAAGCTAAATATAATAAGGTTAATAGTCAAGTCAAGTAGAATTTTGTTCATTCAAATTGAACCCAACATATCAAAAACTAAAGTTCAATTTAATTTAATTCGATTTAAACAATATTTGGTTTGTGCAAATTTTTAAATTTAACAATCAAAACTAATTGGTTTAACTACTTTTTGAAATAAAAGATTCAAATCAATCAAATGCGAATTTAAATATTTTTTTATTTTATTTCTCGACACATCATGTGATGCCCATTTCAAATGCAAACAAGACCACCCGGACCATTGTCGAATGTAATAATAAGGTCCGTTTCACGAACTAATATTTTGTTAAAAAAAATTTTATGAGCGAAATTTTTATATTTAAAAGTTAACACATAATTTCATGTCAAAAAAAGAGATTTTATCATTTCTCTCATTGCATGTATTTTAAAATGTGATGATGAATATGATGCAATTTAAGAAATTCAATTCTAAATCAATGACAAATCAATGTGATTTTAAGTGGAATAAGCTTATGATTACTTGAAGCTAAAAAAAAAAATAATGATTTAAACTTAGCTAAAGATTTTGAAGACTAATTGTAAGACACATAAATAGACTAAGGAATAAGTCGACACCAAAAATTGAGGTTAATATTGGTGACATTATATCGTATGTATGAGAATAGCTAGTTTGAGGGGTAACTTTGACTACTTGATTTGGTTGACGTGGAGGGTTTTGGCTAAGAGAAAACAAAGGGAGGATGACAGGCAACTGTAGAGTATTATAAAGGGGAACTATAATCTCCAAAATATATCAATAATAAGACAGAACACATATTTAGGATAGTTCAAATTGGGAAAGAAAATTCAAATAAGAAGTGGACTTGGGAACATGTTTCTTCCGAGCCAAAAATTTCATGGCGAGAAAGAAAATTTTTTTTGAGTCAGAGTATGCGAACCATTAGAATTTTAATGTAAAAAACCCCCAAAAAATGAGAAAAAAATCACAAGGCTTGTCCAATTCAATTAATTTACATATCTAATTCATAAACTTCACTTTTATATATAAAACAACCCGATCTTCAATATCACATCAAAAATATCATTATTACGCTAGAAAAATCGGTAGAATAAAAGTTTACCTTTAACTTGTTGTAAATCCAAAGACACACGATATTTGAAGAATGAATAAGAAATTTCAAGATTTTTATGTGAAAAAATTCTAGAAAGAGGGGGAAAAATCACGGGGCCTAGTCTAGTAAAACTTCTCCACTATATATCTGCTTCGGAGTACAAAGTTTAAGTTTTTCCAATAATGAGATTACAAAATTGTATGTGAGAAAGCCTGACAATAGGAATCCTAAAATCAGGTAACAACAACAATGCGACAAGATTTGCTATAAATACGCTGATATGATAAATAACAATGGTGGTTACCGATGACGATACCGACGGGGATGACCTACGATGGGCAATAACGCAATGGTGGTGTATGACCGATAACGATAATGACAATGATCGATCGAGGTCGCCGACGGCGTGATCGACAATGATAGTTGATGACGATAATGATCGATGATCGGCAATGGCTACGGCGGATAAATTACGGCGGTTTAGTAGCGCGATGACCGGCGGTCGGCATGCAGGATCGGAGCGAGGACGGCGGTGTTCTAATGAGGATCGGCGGTGCACCACCGACCGGTAGACAAATGCTTGGGATCTTGCCTTAAAGCTCTCTCTCTTATTCCGAGATTCAGAAGAATGAAGGGCTATTTATAGATTAAAGGGATGACCTTTTTGTAAATACATGCAAAATTCAAATCACTCCATCGGATAGCTCAAAATAATTCCCTTGATCATTTGATTTATTTTAAGTATTTGAATGATCAAATGAAGTCAGAATCAAGAGATCTTGGGCTTGTTAGATCTGACTCGTCAAGATGCTTGATTTGATCATAAACACTTCATATTTAACAACAGTTTAGGGATTCAACCGATATCCCAAAATTTTCAATGATATTTTAAGTGCTTGATTTGAACTAGTTTCGACTTAAGATTAGATTATTTTTGACATCAAGATTTTTACTTCGACTAATAAAATTTCCAGTGCCATATTAATCATTATCATTCACTTTTTAAAAGTGAAATGCACCTTTATAATCATAGAAAAATGTTAGATAAATAACTATTTATTTATAGGAATTTTGATATGTAAATGCATAAAAATTGTGTGGTAGGTCCGCAATATTTCAAAAAAAAAAAAATATAATCTTTTTAATTTTGCTATAATCTCTATTAAGAGTTTGTTTGAATATATTTGCTTTGTTATGATAATTTTGCTTGGAGGCAAGCTTTATACTTCAATCGATAAGAGTCTATTTAATATGCTTACTTTCTCACGTTTGGGACTTAAAGAGCTCCAACGAATTATAGAATGGAGGATGAACTTAAAGGCATCATGGTGGCTAAAAAAAATCTAAAAGTTAAATTAATGTAATAAAGATTTTGTGACAATATTAAATTTGACTATTCCATAAATATTTTAAATATGTAGATGCACATAAACTTTAATATTGTTAACTATTATGCATTAAACAATTATTTATTTAGGAAAATTCAAATTTGTGGTCAAAAGTAATACTCACTAAAATAATTAATGACATTGATATTTTTTTACTATAACATCTTAATTTATAAAAGCATATTATTTAAAAAAAATAATAAAAAAATTTTATAAATTTAGGCATCATTTTATATCACTTTTATTTTTTTATATATTCATTTAAATATATTAAGCTTGTTTGGGATCACTTTTGTTATTTATTTATTATTTATTATTTTTTATATTTGTTTTGTTTTATTTATGTTTTACTTAAAAATAAATTTATTTGATTGTACTTATTATTTTTAAAAACATTCAAAAAATTTTGAGTATTTTTAAAAATAATATTTTTTATTTTTGAAAACAAAAAATAAAAACACATGAAAAACACTCTAAACAAACATATTTTCAAAATAGTATAAAAACAAAAACAAAAAATAGAAAATAAAAGTGATCCCAAATGGCCCCTAAATAAATATATATTTTAAAAAATATAAAAAATTAAATAAAAAATAGAATTAATTTCAAATAAGCCTTTAATAAATACAAAATAAAATTAAATTGATATGTGCTGGAATTTGCTATTTTTATTTTGGAATTTGGTAGCTTAATAATTAATGTTAGCACCTACAAAATGCCATCTTTCGCATAAAAGTTCGATCGGATATGAAATCGGAAGAGATAGAGGTTCATGGTTCGATGATTCGACCATGATTGAACCGGGGTTTGAAACTAATGATGTAATAAATATTAAAATGGTAAAATATATATCTAATTAAATGTTACACTAATTAAAATATATGATAAATATATAATAAAAAATAAATAGAAATACATAAATAATATTACTAGTAATTATAATTTTAAAGATTGATATAAAGTTCATTAAGTTATAATTATTGTGTGTTATAAATTTAAATAAGTATATTAAATATATCAAAAAATTTATTATATAAGTTTATCAAAATTAGTATAAAATACAATAAAAAATAATTTAAAAAAATTATAGTTTGCATTAAAATTATATAATTTAAAATGTAAATTTTTTTTTAAATTTTCTAAAATTTATCTAACATAAAAATATAATGTGTAAATTTACTATAATAATATGCATTGTAATAAAAATATTTAATTTTAAATATAAAAATCATTTTAAAAAACTGTATAAAATATAATTATAAAAAATTAGTTGTAAATAACTTTTTTATAATATAAAATATAATTTATAATAAGAATATAAAATTAAAAATTCAAGATTATTCTTATATCTTAATATCCTTCTTTAGTCCCACATAAAGAAGAAGAATAAGTATTGTATTCTTTATATATAAAAAAAATTTTAAAAAGTAATTTATAAACTATTTGAGTGGTTAAATGATAATTATATTATAAATTAATTTAATTATATTCATATTAATAAAATAAAATTTTAAAAATTTATAAAAATGATTATAAAATATAATTAAATTTAAATAATAAAAAGTTATTATTAAAACTTAATATAAATTTAATTAAAAATTTTAATTATTTAATTAAATAATATAAAATAGTGATTAAATAAAAATTTATTGAATCAGCTAATTTCTTAAAATTAGGATCGCGATTCAATACGAATTCAATTTTTATGGATTTTCTGGCCAACCTTATCACGATTGAACTGATTCTCTCCGTAAAACATCGCCATTGTCAGCCTGGCCCGCTGCCCTACCACGTGGGTGCGCACTGCCGTCGTTTTCTTTCTCCAACGGCTTTCTCTTTCTTTTCCCCTCATCATCCACGCGGCCATTCCTGAACCGCTTGTTTTGTTTTTTAAATGACGTTGTTAAGAATCAAGATATAATATATTAAAATTCACGTAAAAAATGTCGAAAATAAAATTTAAATCGCAAAAAGTTAAAATGTTCAAATTAAATTTTTATTAAAAATAATCTTAAAAATTTAAATATAAGTATGTTCAAATATATATTATCATATTATAATAGATTTTATATTATATTTATTTTAAAATGTGTTTATTAATTTTTAAACTCATTCTAATACAATTTATATTAATATATTCTAATATATTTTTAAATAATTTAAATTTATAAATAAAATATTTATTAATATATATTTTCAATGAGAGAGATACATAGATACTTCAAAATTTTTAATTTTTTTAAATATTTAATATTTGAAATTTATGTTTTTTTAGATAATACTTTAATTTTTAATTTATATAAAAATATTATTGATATTAATTTATTTAAAATAAAATGTCTTAGATAAAAATTTTTTATTCAAAATATTAAATGTAATTTTTATTAAAATGTAGATTTTTTTAACTATCAATTAAACGGCACCTTGCACCATGCTCTATCCTTTGCCGACACAATCCGTGCTTCTATCAGTGACGAAACACTACATAACGCCCTCCGGTTAGGTTAAGGAGAAGAGAGAGAGAGAGAGAGAGAGAGAGACTCGTTAAACTGGGAGAGTGAGAGTGAGAGAGAGTGAAGAGAGAATTTGTTAGGTGTAAAGGAATATACACATCCATCCCTTTTCTATAATGACTGCTGCACTCTTGCTTCACTTTCGTATAGTTCGCTTGAAGTCTTGGAGAGGATACCATTTAGGAAACTGAGAACCGATGAACTTTGTGTCGTGGGTTAGGTTTTCTTGGTTAACGGAGAATTGCCGGATAAGGTAAGGAATCTACAACATTTCCCTTTGCTCAACGCCTCCTTTTCAACTATACCTCTCTCTCTCTGTGCGTTTCTTATGGTCTTCTCTTCTTGCCCATTATTCACCGAGTTAATCTTTTTCCTTCTTTGTCCCTTTTTTATATCTCGAAAAGCTTGTGAGGGGTTTTTCCAGAGCTGTTTAGAGGCAAATTTGCTCGTAATCTTGATTCTGCTCCCAGCTGCTCGAAATGCTTTCTCTCTCTTTGTATTTTTCACTTTTATTTTGTTCGTAAGAAGTAGCAATTTTTTGTTGATGTTGTTTATCTTTGGGGCAAGGTTTTAAGTAAGGCCTTTGTTTTAATTATCTGTTGAGCTAACGCTTTAATGTTTCCGGTTTGTGTTCGATTTGGATTTAATTTATAGCCGTCGAATGAAGCTTTGATTGCGGTGAAAATAAACAGAAAGTGTCATTTGGTATGCAGCTGTTAGTTTTATTTCAAGGAAATAATTTGGGTGGAATTCTGATATGTAAAAATTGCAGTTTTTAGCGTACTGATAATGAACTATAACCCTGATAAAGAAAGGACCTACGGACTAAAATAGTGGTACCATGTACAGTAGAATTTTTTCGTCAAAAGTTAAAGAACCTTAATGTAGGCATAATTTTAAAAGGGAGCTTAGTGAAATTTTTTTTAAGCAGAAGAAGCATGATACAATTTTATTATAAGAAGAAGCAAAAATGGGATTCCTTATAGCGTTTCCAATGATTTTATGAAAAAAACAAAATGATTTTCCGCATTAGTAAAATTGACTTCAGCAACTGTAGTACTCTAAATAAAAATTGGGAATTTTGTTTTTATCATTCTATTAATAAAATTGAAGTTGGGGAGGCTTTAAAGAAAATGAAGTGTGGACCTGATGATATTCCGATAGAAGTGTGGAAATGCTTAGGTGACTAGGGAATTTCTTAGTTTACTAATTTTTTTAATGTTAATTTGCCAGATGAGTGGAAGAAGAGTTTGTTGGTTCTTATTTTTAAGAATAAAAGTGATGCACAAGAGTGTACAAATTTTAAAGGAATCAAGTACTATTCATTAAAATTATAGGAGGGAGTAATTGAGCATATGTTATATTGTGATACAAAAGTGTCTCAAAACCAATTTGATTTTGTGCTGGATAGGTCTCTATGGATTCTATACATTTGTTGAGAGGTTTGATGGAGAAGTATATAGAAAGTAAGGAGGATCTACATATAACTTTTGTTGATTTAGAGAAAGCATATGATAAAAGTTCAAAGAGAAGTGCTTTGGAGAGTTCTAGAAAAGAAAGGAGTTGATATTGGCTATATTCAAGTCATCAAGGATATGTATACTAGAGCTATTACTTGTGTTCAAACACAAGGAATATTGATCAAATATTTTCCTATTTCAGTTGATTACATCAAGGATCCGCTTTAAACCCATATATCTTTGCTTTAGTTATGGATGTTCTTACTAGGCATTTATAGGAGGATGTACCTTAGTTTATGCTTTTTGCTTATGATATTCTTCTTGTTGATAAGACTAAAGAGGGAGTTCAAGAGAAACTTGAATTATGGAGGTTAACTTTAGGGTCTAAAGGTTTTTGTTTAAGTAGATCTAAAATTGAATATATGGAGTATAATTTTAGTTGTAGAAGATATAATTGTAGGGTTATGACATTGGGTAATCAAGTCATTAAAAAGAGTGAATGTTTCAGATATCTCGAATCTATTGTTCAAAATGATGGTGAAATAGATGGGGATGTTATTAGTATAATTCAAGTTGGATGGTTGAAGTGGAGGAATGCATTTGGCCTATTCTGTGATAGAAAAGTATTGCTTAGTTTTAAGTGAAAATTTTATAAGATGGTGGTAATACTTGCAGTGATTTATGATGTAGAATGTTGGCTAGTAAAAAAGAAGCATAAAATTGAGTTAGGTGTTTTTGAGATGAGGATGTTTAGGTGGATAAGTGGTTTTACTCTTAGAGATAAAATGCGAAATGAATATATATGTGATAACATTGAAGTAGATCTAGTGACAAATAAGATTAAAGAGGGTTGCCTTAGATGGTTTGACCATATAAGCGTCAGCTATCTAATGACCCAGTTTGGAGAGTGGATGCAGTAGATGCACCTTATGTTAAGAAAAGTAAAGGTAGATCTAGAAAGATTTGGTTATGATGTATAAAAAATAATATTAGTTTATTAGAATTAAATGAAAATTCGACATTTAATATGACACAATGGAGAAAAATAATTCATGTAGCCGACCCCATATAGTGGGATAAAGACTTGTTGTTGTTGTTGGTATACAAAATAATATTGAATTTTCAAAAAAAAAGCCAATTACATTTTTTTAATTTTTTTAAATAAAATATATTAAAATATATAATCGATAATTTATTTTATTTTAAATATAAAATTAATTAATTTTTTAAAATAAAAATAAACCACTTTTATAAATTTTAAATATATTTAAAATATCTTGTAATTAATTATACATAATTTATTAATTGAATACTAATTATCTCAATTATAGATAAATATGATTATTTAATACAAATATAGGATTTTGATGGCAACTTTAAGTATTTATTCATAATCATTTTAATTAAATAATCTAATAAAAAGGAGATGATAAGATGTGAAATTAAGCAAAGGACACTTTTAAAGAAAAAATTATTTAGAAACAACAACGAGATAAAAAAACCACTTTTTTGAGAAGAAATGAGATTCATTTTTTTGTTTTAAAAAAACTCAAAAATAATTTGTTTTTTCTTGTGAAAATAAAATTTTTTTTATAAAAAATGTTAAAATAATCT
Organism: Cymbidium sinense; assembly: GCA_021442155.1. Lineage (NCBI taxonomy): Eukaryota > Viridiplantae > Streptophyta > Magnoliopsida > Asparagales > Orchidaceae > Cymbidium > Cymbidium sinense. The sequence continues at coordinate 11,563,330 of CM038228.1, forward strand.
GAAGTTCTTAAAAATTTTTGCTCAGTTCATGCGTGCACTGCACACTCACAAAATTTATAAATACAGAAGCAGTTTCAGCAGCCAACGTTGAGAAGTGTGGTCAATGATATATTAGTCTCATTTTTCTTTAAATGTACTCTTTTTGCTTTTATTTAATTAATATATTATATATAATTAATTACAAGATATTTTGAAATATATTTAAAATTTATAAAGTGGTTTATTTTTTATTTTAAGAAATTAATTAATTTAATATTTGAACTAAAATAAATTATCAATTATATCTTAATATATTTTATTTTAAAAAATAAAAAAATGTTTAATACATTGGTATTTTTTTTGAAAACGCAAAATCAATTTGTGTTTTTATAAAATCATCAAAAACTCTATAGGGAATCCCGTTTTTACTCCTTTTTATAATAAAATTGTGTCATACTACTTTTGCTTAAAATTTTTTTTACTAAGCTCCCTTTTAAAATTATGCCCTTTAATGTCTCAGATAGGACTGGATAGAATGTATAGCGATATTTGGAAGTTATTTCATAACAGATACTGACTATATAGCTGTGCTTGACGACATTTACTCACCTGCTATTTCATATAATTTTGACTTCTTTTTACTTGTTTCAGAAAGATGCTGGCTTGATGAAGTTGATGTTTCTCCTTTCTGTATCCATTTAATCTCAATGTCTGTTATCTTTCTTCTATGGCTTACAGTATTGCTTATTTACAGGCCTGGTGGATGATCTTTATTCAGCTGAAAGGAAGTTATGGCTACTCTTCTTGACATTGGTGTTTCAGCAGCTATAAATATACTATCTGCCTTTGCCTTCCTGCTGGCATTTGCGATACTGCGACTTCAGCCATTTAATGACAGGGTATACTTCCCTAAATGGTACCTTAAAGGAGTTAGAAGCAGCCCTTCAAGTAATGGTGCATTTGTCCAGAAGTTTGTCAATCTAGACTATACATCATATCTGAGGATTTTTGCTTGGATTCCTGCTGCCCTCAAAATGCCTGAACCTGAGCTGATTGAACATGCAGGATTGGATTCTGCAGTTTATTTACGGATTTACCTGTTAGGGTATTCCTCATTTTGATCTTCTACTTGCTTGTTAGTTTGAGAATTGTTTCATCAATTTGTTGATTATTTTTTATGGGATGCTTTCTTGCTATATGATAATTTTTATGCACATTATATAGATTTAGAATTTTAGATTGATTCTTTATTATTTTTCTGAAGGAATTTAAGTGAAGGTTTCAATGCATTGAATAGGGTTCCATAGGAAGCTCATTAGTTATACTCATAAACCTTTAACCATAGCTTTCTTGTTGACCTTTTTTTTACCCATAATTTAATGATTGAATCTGAGTCATATAAACCGTCAATCATACTTTTCATGTTGACTTGTTTTTTACTTTAATAATTTAATGGTTAAATATGCGATAGTTTGAGCAAGCACAGTAGTAAGGACATATCATCTTTGATTTAGCAATGAATAATTGTTCATTTCCACATAATAAAAAGTTCCCAAGCTTTATTACTGATGCTTATTCTATTTCCCTTCATAAATATATCTAGGAATGTAGAATACTTGTGGAGAGAGCCAAGTTTCTTTTGAAATCAATTTATCTATATCCTTAAAGAAAACTTCACCTTCATCTGGATGGAAGTTGTGTGATTAATTAGAAATGGTGGAGATAAAAAGACCAGATGTATTTCCAGAAATGGCAAGAGCAATTGCAAGGTTCTGACTGTTGGGCAGAGATGAGATGGAAGGATAATTAATTTTTAAATTAGAATCTTTAATAGAAGGAAAGGTAACAACAAAAGCAGGGGTATCATTCTGATATCTTCAAAACGTTCCAAAAGAATAACTAGAGGCTTCATGTTTGATGCAGCATATTCATTATTGGGAAAAAAATTCTCTCATGAATGCATAATTTTAATGTTTCTTACAAAAATATATCCGCTTCAACCTCCAAACCTGTAAGAGCCACAGATTTGGCATGGACAACAGAAATAATCCTAATACAAACTGAATTGAAGGGCTTAGATGAATCATCAAATACAATGACCTTGCTGACCTTGCTCCTTTTAACAAAATTCTGAGATAAATTAGAAGATTCAAGAAAGGGATTATTGACAAGATTATAATGGGAGATTAAATATCGATTTTAGGTTGAAAAGTTAAATTTTTGGGAGTTATCTTAATGCCATCAACTAATATAAGCACTTTGGTTTCTGATAAAGAATCTTTAACAATAGTATGCTTAATGCTTATCCATACAAGTAAGCTTTCCAGAATTAGAGACAATCACCTCAGTTGCATTCCAATTCCAATGACAAAAAGGTAAAACAATTCAATCCATATAAAAGCTTCTTATTAACTATGGAGGCTCCATTATTTTTACTCCATTTATTCTCCATCACAAAAAATCGACCAAACCTCATACATTTTCCCTGTCCTTTTTATTACAAGGATTCCAGTTTAATGATGGAGATGATGCAGAGCCAATCTCTTTTCAAATGCCAATTAAGAGCTTCTAATAAGTCATTCCTTCTAACTCTAAGATTGGAGATATAAATATTTTACTATTTATAGCAAAATATTACTAACTGTTATCCTTTATTTATGGAAAATGCATGTGAATTATTTCTTGATTGTTTTTAAAGAAGAGAAGACAATTTTTAATCATACGTTCAGTTTTTTTCTTACATCTGAAAGAAATGCAACCATTTCTATAATTACTTGCAAAATATCCCTTTTTCAAATGTTTGAAATAGGTAGGAATAGTCTTGTGTCTGTGAGGGAGCGTGGAGTTGAAATGTTAAAGGTTAAAAGACTTACTGCAATGGGAATTTTCAAAGGTTCAGCATAATATTTGCTTGAAGGATGATTGCCAAAATTTAAAAACTCTAAGCTTGGAGATAGTCTAACTGATGGCTACGTCCCCCACCTTTGGTTTTTTTTTTCCATAATTCCTTCTTTCCTAAGGGATCAATAAGCTAATATAGATAAGTAGTCAACAAATCTTTCGAGCATAAACAAATGCAATTCAATTAATTAATTTTTAAATTTGCAATTGCATATTTTTTCTTAAAATAATATAATAGTCTTGAAATAATTAAAGTTTTCATTATTGTTCTTATTGTTGTTTCTTACATAACAGGCTTAAAATATTTGTTCCTATTGCTTTCTTGGGATTCGCGATCTTGGTGCCTGTGAACTACACAAATAATACTCTCGAGTCTTTGAAGGTGGAGTATAGTGATATAGACAAGCTTTCTATATCAAACATTCCTAAAGGATCAGACAGGTTAGTAATCTTTATATTGAATTGCATGATTAGGTTCGTGAAGGATATTTATACATTATAGATGACATCAGTGTTGTTTATTTGAAACTCATTTGCTTGGTCATATTATTAAGGTTAGAGATTACATACTCTCTGTATAATTTAAAATTGAAATTCAAGTTGTTTAGACTAATCTAGATTTATGACAATTTTGACTCTTTTTAAATTTGTATCCAAGTATTAATTAAATTAGTTCCTACGAATAATTACTTTCTTGTTGCAATACCCATTACCTGAAGCTTCTATTTAATCTTAATAAAATCTCTGTGACTAATGATATCAAAACATCTTCAATCATCTTCTTCGCTGATTCTACATTTGCTACCAGTGAGCTTAGTTGTTTGTCATTGCCAAGATCTCAATGGCAGCAGTTCAATGTTAGAGGGTGCGGTGCCAAGTGGACTCAACTTCAAGCAGAGGTCAAAACTCAAATCGTTATAGGAAGTGAAGCAGTGGTTGGTGGTTATCCTCTTCATTTTATGTGAGGAGGTGTTGCATCTTGAGAAAGAAATGGTATTATTGCACCTTGGTTATAACAATGACTGGGAGGATAATTAAAGTAGGCTTATTATTAAGCTTGGCATGTTATTTTATATTTTTTGAGTTATGAATGATTTAAGTGTATGGTTGAGGGAGTTAGAGCAAAAGATAGCAAATTATTTTGTGGTCATATTGTACCGTGCGTACTTTTCTTTGTCCATGACTTTATCTCTCTAATTTTTTCCATCTGGTGATGTTGCTTTTGGCATTTAAACTTTAGCATGCAACTGGATCATGTTTGGGAATATTTTTGGGTCAAAATATTTAATCTTTGAAAACTCTTGGCATTCTTGTTCCAACAAACTGGTATCCAAGCATAGATTTAGATCGATGACTGTGAAGTTTGGGGACATAGGATGAAATCTGATGGTGTCAATGAAATTTTAATCTTGAAAAGCTTTGATGTGTGATTCTTCCTATGATAAACATATGTAAAAAGCTCTATCAGGAGCAAATATTTTATTTACTGTGTATGCTAAAAGATCATCATATATTTGAAAAAGTCTGCAACAATGTAGTGGATGAAATTTGATGATCAAAATTTATTGATTGATGTTATCTAAAAAAATTGACATGCTGTGGACGTTTATGATAAAAATCTTTATGAAGTATTCTATGAAGATATGATTTCTAAGCTTGATGGTGTTATATGTAAAGTGAGGGATTGCTTATGAAGGGAGACATGAAGAAAAAGCCTAAGTCTCTAGGTAATTTTGTTGGTAGGGAAAATGTTTATTTTTGTACTTGAAAGTAAGGGCATATCAAGAAATATTGTGTACTTAGAAGATAATTGAGCAACAAGTAGAGATAACTATTGGGAGAATAGTGCATAAGATGTTTTCCACTTATAAGCCATATTTTGGTATCCATGTTTATGTGAGAAACGATGTTACGTGCAGGATTATTCAGTTTGACATTGTTTTTATTAAGATACATATTTTTGTATTTAGGACTTTTGTGACTATGAAATATATAATAGATCCAAGAGTGAAACTTATATCCTTATATGCTTTGAGTGATATAGGATATAAGTTTTCTGGAGAATATTGAGAACCTCAAGGTTTATAGAGGATTTATGATTATCATGAAGGTTAGTAGTTTCAAAAGATTAAGTTGCAGTGCACAACCAAATTGCCATTGGACTGGGTTCATCATGAATTTCGGCATCTTCAACCTGGTTTGAGATAAAAGTCGCAGTTCTATCAGAATATTCTAAAAATATTTAGTTTAAAGCTTAGTCACTTAGGACTTACTATAATTGCACGAAGCAATCTACACAACTGCCAGCCAACTATGTTTCCTAAAAAGCTATATTATTAAATTTTTTTTATTGTACTTGCCAAATTCAAATGCAACCAATTATGTAATGCCTATGGGTTAGTCTAAATTTATAATTAGAGAAAGATCCTCATGAGTTCAAAGACCTTTCGAGAGTACAAGCTTAACTATTTAGTATTTCTAATTTGTTAATTTCTGTTTTATATAGTAATTGAATCTATTATCTATTTGATATTAAATATTAATGTATTAATTTAATATACTAATATGTAAATATCTATTTAATTTTTTTTATATTTTTATGTATAAATAGAATAATTTATTTTATTAGACTATTAGAATAATATATCGAATAATAGGAAGTGTAAAAAGAGAAATTCGTTGTATATATATTTGTACTACTGTTGGTCATCTTTTTTTTTTTTATCGAGAAATAGAAGAAGCCATATAAGGATTTTGCAGGCCTACTCATAGGCTATCTAACTCTTGCTCTATATAAAATCTCTCTCTTTTCCTTCTTATTACTTTCTCTCTTGCGTTCTTTCTTTCTTCCCCTCGCAGCTCCTTGCTAGGTGAGACCACAACAATTCAAGATTTAATATCTTTTTAAGATGCTGTAATCGTGTATCATGCCACAAATTAGAAAAGGAGCCCGATAAGAGGAAACAAATGTCCCAAAGAGATTTCTGTTAACATGGAGTGCGCAAGGGAGTTTGTTATGCAATAGATGAACGCATTGCATTAAAAAATGGTCGCATTAATCGAAGAGGCACTAGAGCATGCGTTTAGTGTTACACCCGGAGTTTCGATGTCATTTGACTTGTCAAAGTCGGTGATAAGAAGAGGAAAACTATTGATGGCGAAGGGCTGAGGGCTAGGGGAGCTTTGCTATTTTCACTAGTAGAAGAAGATGATACTTACTACTCTGATAGTAATGACTCTTCCCCATCTGACCATAAGGTAGAAAGAATAGGGGAAGAAAGAAGAAAAATAGAAGATTAAAGGAAGCCATTGGAGAATGCTTTCTCCAGAGAGATCATGGAGGTTGAGCTGCCCAAGAAGTTCATAATTTTATCTTTGGAGTTTTACAAGTGGAGATTAGATTCTACTGATCTCCTCGCAACTTTTGAGTTTACTGTTTGTTTATTGAGGATCAACAATGCACTGAAGTGCTTTTTGTTCTTCATGACTTTGAAGTAATCAGCCTTGCACTCGTTCCACAACCTCCCTGTAGGGGTTATTACTTGTTTTGCTGACTTCAAGCATATGCTAATTATGCAATTTGCTGGAACTTAAAAGCATAGCAAGAGTTTGTAAACCTTATTACGATGAGTTTACCAGGAGCCAATTGAATCATTGAGAAGTTTTATCACTCGCTTCCAGTGGGAGATGCTGTAAGTCCGAGATCTCGAGCTTGTAGTAGCTCGTGCTGCACTTGCTCAAGGTCTGGGAGAAGGCCCTTTCTACTGTGTTGGGTTTACAATACTTAAAATACTAGTTGAGTTGTTGGAGCTAGCCAACAACCACATATCTGTAGAGGAGTACAATTTATTTCCTAGTACGTCTGGAGTGCATGATATGGAGTAACAACACCCTCAAAAGAGAAAGCTTAATAAATTTTCAAAAGAAGATGGAAGCCCCCTTGCGGGCGAAATGATGAAATAGACTTGATAGGAATCCAATTTGTCTCTTTGAGAGGCAAACTCGATTTGATGAACGAAGAGGAGATCAAAGAATGGAGAGGAGGTTGCCACATCCAACTCATTACCTACCCACCATGACTTCACTACAACTCAATGACTGAAGTAGAAGAGGCGATTCAAAACAAAGATTATTTCAAGAGGCCACTAATGAATGTTGATGGTTGTCTGTGTGACCCAAAGAAGTATTGTGCCTACCATAAAGATCACGACCACGACACTAAGGAATGTCGTCATTTGAAAAGCTTAATTAATGATCTTATTGAGGCTGTAAAATTGTTGGAGTTCTTATCTCTAGAGGCTAACATCAGGAGACAAGGAAAGGCGCTTGCTGAGAAGACAAGCAATGAGCCTGTACCGCCACATGTAATTCACGTCTCGGGCGTAGTTTCTACTATTCTCAGAGAAGACGAGCTAGAAGCTTCTTGCCAAATTAGCCTCAAACGACTCAGGTCATGAGAGGTAAATTTGGTGAACTCATCCAAGCCTTCGATGAATGACCAGCTACTCATCATCTTCACTGATGAGAATTTGCCCGCCAAAGAGAACCCATATAATGATGCTATTGTGGTCACCTCACTGATTGCGAATTATCAAGTTGGTAGCATTTTGATAGACATGGAGCTTGGTGAATATTCTATTTAAGAGTGTCTATGAGAAGATGAGATTGGGGAACTCTCATTTGGATCCCACCTTTAGATTGCTATATGGCTTTTCTGAAGAACACAAGGAAACCTATGAATTCATTTCACTACTTGTGACCTAGGGAGAAGGTAGGAAACAATTCACTATGATGACATATTTTGTTGTGGTAGATACTCCAGCTACTTATAACTCTATCTTGGTTGTCTTTTGTTGAGTACATTCAAGACGATTGTTTCAACTTATCATGTTGCCATAAAATTCCCAGGAGGGGAAATAATCACAGTTTTCAACGACTTGTTGCAATTAAGAGCCTGCTATTTGAAAGTTGCTTGTAACATCCAAGAGGAGGTATTGCAACTAAACGTAAGGAAGGGGACTAGCCTTGAGCTATAGAGATGATAGAAGAGGTTGTTGTTGAAGATGTTGAAGTCGACAGAGCCTTTAAGATTAGTACTGCCTTCGACATTGAAGTAAGAGGCGAGTTGATGTCAACTTTGAAGGAATATCAAGATGTGTTCTGAAGCTAAGTCAATTTTGATGTTGCCTAGTTTGCAAAGAAAATGCCATGCATTGATCTTGATGTCGCTTACCATATGTTGAATATTGATTCCAAAGCTAGGCCGATTAAGCAAAAGATGCGACCATCGGAGACTATCCTTGTAGAGCCAATTAAAGAAAAGGTGAAGAGGTTGCTTGATGCAGGATTCATTCAAGAGGTGCAATTCTCGGATTGACTTGCTAATGTCATCATGGTGCGGAAGTCCAACAACAATTGGATGGTGTGCATCAGCTTCACCAACTTGAACTCTGTTTGTCCAAAGGGCAACAATTCATTGCCACTCATTGACGCACTAGTGGATTCGACAGTCGGATTTTTGGTGATGAGTTTCCTAGACGCTTTCTTAAACCATCCAAATTAAGATGCATCCAATCAATAGTGAAAAAATTGTGTTTATTATGTAGGGATGGTCTTATTGTTATAATGTAATGCTTTTTGGGCATAAAAACACTAGCACTACTTATCAATGATATATGAATGTAATTTTTAAAAGTAAAAAAGGAAGAAATGTTGAAGTGTATATTGATGACTTGTTAAATATTATGCACCGACACTCCTATAGATAGTGGCATGTAGTGTCCAACGCGTGTTGGATGCCAATACATGTTCGACACGACTCCGACACGTATCAGACACGTCTTTAGTCCATTTAAAATAATAATTTTAAAAAAAATATAACATGTGTGTTGGACACATGTGCCGTTAAATTAAAATAATAACTATTTCAAATATAAGTTATAAATTTATAATTTATTTCTTAATTTATAACTCATTTTCCTTGATGTGACATCGCCAAACTCTTTTCTCCAAATCTCCGTCCCATCTTTTTCACAAGACATGGTTAGAGTTTCTCATATGATTGTCGAGCATCGTCGACCATTGTCACCAACGTCTTCGTCGTCACCATCACTGTTGAATGTTAATGTCTTTACATTTTGCGCCACTCTTTCATTTAATGCTTTCATATCATCTATGGACGTTTTATTTTTGTTTGAAGTTCATATTAGACTTAAATGTTTTATCTTCTTTTTGCTCTTAATTCTCTATTTATTTTATTTATATTAGATATATTTTTTATAATACTTGAGATATAAAAATTTATAATATCGTGTTCCACGTGTTCGTGTCACGATCCGACCCGGAAGCTTAGAATACCAAGGCAGAAACGGACGGTCGGATTGATAAAAAAAAAACTTAACAACATCTCCAATAGAACTAAAAACTATACAATATTTTTTCTAAATCAAATCATATAAGAGCCACTACAAATCTAAATTATATTTAATAAATTTGTCCACTCATATAAAATATCCACCAATAGAAGTCATAAAATACACAATCTGAAACATAAATTAACATAATACTTATCTTTTGAAGTTCCTCTACGACGGTAAACATAATCATCTCTTCTATCCTCCATCTAGTTAGGAAGTTTACCTGAAAAAATATAAACAACTTGCAATTGAATAAAAATTTTCAGTGAATAAATTATGTTTTTATATTATAGTAAAACAAGAAGGTAGAAATAGCATGACAAGTTTTACTATAAACATGAACTTTGAGTAAAATGCGGTTTAACAATCTAACATATAAGAGGTAAATGAAGATGAATATTGCTTAAAACTTTATTTTTTAATTTATCAATCATTTCAAGAGTCACTATATAAAAACCTTTTCCATAAAGAAACTTTTTCTAATACTCATTCAAAGGACAAGTAATCATTTATATTAACTATTTTCATTTAACTTTTCGTGGACTACATTCCCCTCAAATAGCACTATAAGCATGAAACTCCACTTTCGATACACATATAATATAATTTATAAAGTTTATTCATATTATCTCAAAATAAGAATCGCTTAATTTTGATAACGACATAAATAACAATATGATCTAACATTCAAACTGTTCATTCAATATGGAGAAATGAGAAAACAAATCACAATTTGAAGTACGAAGATCATTTATAACTATATACTAATGCATTCCATCACATGAAAATAAGTAAACTTTTATCATAAATGTAAGAACATAATTACCCACTTTAGTGTGAAGCTTTTTCGGATTGCCTCCCCTTTGAAAATATTTTTTTAACTGAAGTTTCTATAATTAGAAATATTAACTGGATCAATACTCATAACTATCTAAATGTATACATTATTGAAACATAACTATCTCTCTTATGATAAATTTTCTAATTCTATTTGTATGCAAGTTCATTAGAGACATTAAATTTTTTAAAAATAATTTCTCATTTTTATTTAGATGATTACTATTTATATCTAAAATATTTTAATTTATTTAATTTTTTTATCAATTATCATATTCATTTTATTCATTATTAAATTTAAATTATGGATCTACCATTATGTATATAATATAATCTTTTATAAGAAGCTCTATCTATTTTTTTGTAATTTCTCAATTAATTATTTAAATTAATTCATCTCATAAAATTTTATCTTTAAGATTCATAAGAAAAATTAATTTTGTATTATTATAAACTATAATATATGTTATATTTATGTACATTTATTAAGCTAAATATCAAGTTAATATTTAAGTTATATTTTGCATGTAGCATTTAAAGTTCAAATAATTAAGTTTGATTTGTATTATATTTAAGGAAGGGTAGAATTATACTCTCCATCTATTAATACAAGTAATCATATCTTTATTAAATCCATCTCAATCATAAGCTTTAAATCTAGCATTTCATTTGTAGTTTCTCATAAATTTTTTTATTTTTATTTTTATAATCATGATTAGTCTACATGATTTTCAACATGGTTAAACATAGACTATGTAAAATTAAAATCATAAAATCATACTTATAAATTTGTAAAATTCTTCTATTTTCGTTGAATCTCTCCCATTCGTATCAATCCTTAATAAATTTAATAATCATTATTTCAAAATCGACTTAGGATTTCCTATTTTGCAATTAAATCAAAAGTTTCTATTTATAATAACTAAAAATTTTACCTTATGTTATAAGCTTTCTTTGGTTCTAAGATCCAACAAACCCGTTTTTTGTCCAAGGTCACGACGCGACACTCCTCCTCCCCTTCCTCCCACTCGCCCAGTGCAGCCGCTTTCTCCTCTCTCTCTGGCAAAAGCCCTGACGGCTCGGTGTCGGCGGCAGTGAAGCCGTCTCACTCGGCTAGGGTATGCAAGGTGAGTCTTCCCTTATCTCTTTCCCCCTCTCGCTTGTTTTGGGAGTTCGGTTTTATGAGAGGCATATGTAATTATATGCATGGATGACATTGGTTTTTATTTATTCAACATGAAGATTTTATAAATGAAGCAATAATAATTATAACAGAAAAGAGCTTTTGAATTTAATTATAATTAAGTGCATTTGATAAAAAAAGGTAAGAGATCAATCACTATAATAAAGAAACCTAATTACCCACTTTATGATCAAAATTTTGAATCTTCTTTTTCTTTAACAGTTGCTTGCTTTCTTCTATGGGGTACTCATAATAATTATCGTACATGTGATTAGTATTTAATGGTTAACTAATTAGTTAACTTTATGATTTTCTTCATAATTTGAATTTAACTTAATACTTTAAAATATCTCATTATCTTATATTCCTCATTCATCTCATTAGACTTAAGTTTTTATTTACCACTATTTAACAGTCATAAAAAACTAACTTTTATATTATTATATGTCTGCATTTAATGTAATATAGCTTTATTATTATAAACTGTATAATATATATAATACTTAATTTTTGTTTATTAAGCTTAATTTCACACAAATAAATAATGTTGTATTAAATATATATATTAACATTTTTGAGTAAATTGAATGTAACTTGTGATATTCTCAGGAAAGTGTGAAATTAAGCTATCTATTAATATGATTAATCTCATTCTTGTTACATGTATTTAATAAATAGTTTAAATTTAGATGATTTCACTAATTTTCTTCGTGATTTTGGGCATAAATAAAACATAAGTTATTTAAAATTTATAACCATTAAATCATACCTAATAGTTTGTGAAATTTGTTTGTTTTGCTGAATCTTTCGCCTTTGCATCAATCTCTATCAATTAATAATAATTCTTTCAAAATCAAGGTTCTATAATTTATGCAGAGCATACATAAAATATAATTTTTTTTAATGTATAAAAATTACAAAATAAAGCCCTAATCTTACCTTCTCCCTCATTTTTGTACAGTGTCGCACCCGAGCCCTCTCATGCGCACAAAGGGAGGAGCACAACCCGATTTTCTCCTCCTTGGTTTCTTTCGACGCTCTCAAGAATGAGTTTAGCTTGAGACTCACACATGCAAGGCACAAAGTTTTGTCACAACCAGAAGCTCGTGTGGGATGTTACTTGCATGCTACTATTGTCTCCCTTTTCAATGTTTTACAATGCTCAACACACTCGCACAATCTCGCCTCGTCACACAATGTCTTCGGCTAATGTTTGGCCCGTGCTCCCTTTTCTAGAACTTAGAATTAATGGCTTTGATTCTATGTGAATCGATGCTATCAATTATTTATATATTTATATATATATCACTTTTATTACTTAAAGTCAATCTAGAAAAAGTTAAATGGATTCTGGAACTGCCATCTCCTAAAAAAAAAAGAAATCAAATGCTTATAGGGCGAGCCACTTGCTTCAGTCGATTCATTTTCAAGTATGGAGATTGTTGTTTGGCTTTTTCTTAAATTCTCAGAAGCTGAAAACAATTCGCCTAGATGGAGAAATGCGAAAAAACTTTTGTGCAATTAAAGAAGATTTTGGCATTATCACCTTTGCCGCAAAGTCCAAAATTAGGCGAGGGGTTATTTATGCATCTTTGTGTTGGCAAGGGAGAGATATGCTCAGTCTTATTGCGAGAAGAAAACAAAAATCAATACCCTATTTATTATGCAAAAAAAAAAAAAAACCTAAGGGGAGCAGAACTTAGGTACCCATCATGGAGAGGCTCACACTTGCATTAATTATTTATCTAAGAAGGCTTTGATCGTATTTCTAATTGCATTCTGTACATGTCATTATAGATCATCTATTAAAGTCTAATCTCTCCAAGCCTGATCATTCAGGGAGATTATTGAAGTGGACAGTTGAGCTTAGCCAGTTTAACATTTCTTACACAAATGATTGGTATCAAAGCGGAAGTTCTTGTTGACTTTCAAGTAGATTTTTTTAAGGCAATCAGTGCTGAAGGCGAGGAGATTTCTAAGAAAGAATTATAGGCTTAATTTGCTGATGGAGCATCCGTCTCTTAAGGAGTTAGTATTGAGATGGTACTTCACAGTCCTGTTAGAATCTCTTTAAGCCATTCCATTCAAATCTGCTTTATCATCACAAACAACCAAGTAGAGTATAAAGCTCTTATTGTAGGCTTGAGATTCGTGCAAGATGTGGGGGTGAAGCATCTATTCATCAAATTCGATTCACAGCTTATTGTAAATCAGCTGAATAACCAATTTGATGTTCGAGAGGAAATCATGCAAAAATATTTATATAAGATCAAGCCAGAGATCAGGAAATTTAAGTACTTTAAGATCGAACACATCCCCAAAGAAGAAAATCAATTTACTGATATGCTGTCTAAATTGTGGAATATTAATGGAGAACCAATTCAACAATTTACTTACTCAACTACTGAAGAATAGAAGGTGATGGAGATTGATGCAGAAGTCAAGCTCAGTTTTGTGGATCATTATCTTGAATTTCTTAAAATTGGCATCATATCTTCTGGCTTCTTAGACCTAAGAAAGTTCAAAACCAAGTCGTATTAATATTTACTTGATGATAGCTAATTGTTGTGAAGATCAGTCTCGTTATTATATTTTCGTTGCTTGGAAGATGAAGTTGCTGATGCTTTGAAAGAAGTTCATTCAGAAGAATGTGACAGTCATTCAAGAGGAATAACTTTAGCGAATTGGGTTTTGATGCATGGATATTTTTGGCCTACTTTATGCAAAAATGTAGAGAAATTCTCCAAGCACTACTAGTAATGTTAGAAATTCACTCCTATGTGACTTAAACTATCTCATAATCTTCAACCCATCTTAAGTCCATGGCCTTTTGCTGTGTGGGACATGGATCTTCTTGGTCCATTTTCACCTTTAAAATATTAGAGACGGTATATCTTGGTGATGATGGGCTAATGCACCAAATGGATTAAAGCAAAGGTGTTGATCAAAATGGCACTGAAGTTATTCACAACTTCATTTGGTCAGATATTATCTGCAAGTATAGGTTACATGTGATTATTATTATTGATAATGATACTCAGTTCGCAGTTTAGAAGATGAAGGACTTTTGTTAGAGTTAAGGAATTCGTCTTATGTTTGCTTCGGTTTACCATCCGAAGATAAATGGTCAAGTCGAAGTAGCAAACAAGTTTATCTTGAACCTTTTGAGGAAGAAAGTTAAAGGTGCAAAAGTAGGGGTATGCATTCGGTCGAATTGGACAAATCAGTTCTCCAATTTGCTGATCCGATTAGATTGAAATCCATAATTCAAAAAATTGAACCTTTTAATATTTTACATAAACTGAACCGATCTAATCCAATTTCTTTTAGATTTTTGGTTCGGTTCAAGAGAAACTAAAATTATGAATTAATGATCTCATGGATTGTTTGAAAACGAATAAGAATAATGATGCTATTCAAAATAACCAATTACACCTTGAAGGCTTGCAAATTGACACATTAAATTTTATTTTGGCGAATTATATTTTTAACATTTTATATGTATCACTCAAAATCGTAAAGAATAATGATACCCATTCGAAAGGTAAAACTAATGTCATAAATTTTTGGTTTAATTGCTTTAAGAAGACACAAAATTGATCCAAAATTTAAAATCGAAATCCAAATAATATATATGAAATAAAATTCGGTTAATTCTAGTTTGACCAAGAAACGTACACCCCTAGCAAAAATTAAATAGGATGATGTACTACTATCAGTTTTATGAGCTTTGAGGACTATTTCCTCAAATTGCAACTGGTCAAACACCTTTCATTCTCTCTCATAGAGCTGAAGTTATGTTACTATTTGAGTATAATATACATATTTTAGAGAGTAGTTGCGACCTTAAATTTTAAAGAATTGGAGCTTGAAGTATAGAAGGAAGCAAATGATGAAACAAGAATGCAGGTAGTCCTTGATTTATTTGAAGAGCTGTGAATTCAATCTTTCATGAAACAAGAAGTCAAAAGAAGGGTTACCAGATATTACAATATTAATGTCAAAGAGAAGTAGTTTCAACCTGATGACTTAGTTTTAAAAAAAAGCTTGGTCTATCTGCCTGCAACTTAGCTCTTAGCAAATTAAAGCAAACATGGATAGAGCTGTTCATCATTAAGGACTTGGTTGGAGCAGGAGCATATAAGTTGATCACTCACGCAAGAAAGGAGGTTCTAACAACATAGAACGGGGATGCCTTGAAGATATTTTTGTTTTTGAACTCCTTATTTTATTATTTATTTGAAATTGTAGTACTTGCAGAACTTGCCAAGACGAGTTCGCCCATTATTATTTAATTATCATAAAAGAAAGTAAAATGCACAAAGTTTTTGTTCAATCTTAAAAAAATATTTTTCCTGATATTTGACAAAGATAAAATAGAATAAAACGAATTAAGCATAAAAAAGTTGGTAGACTACTTCCTATAAGAATGCTGGAAGCCCTCAGGAGTTTTGCAGTAGCCAAAAGAGCCCCCAAAATAAAATCTTGTAGGAGAGTCTAAAGTCCCACAGGAGGACAGTCAGTACTTAAACAAAATCATTAAGTTCTATTGCTCTTTAAAAATTATTGAAAGAAAGAATATTTGATGATTGGCTTTATGCGTCGTGATGTCACCAAATTTTTTAATGTTAACATTTAAAAAGATTAGAACTATAATGAACTTTCTAGACTCGATGATGGAACAAAGTAGTCATGAAAACATAATTATGAAACTGCAAAAATAAAATATCAAAGATACATTATTAGTGCTATATATTGCATCATATGAAGTGTAAGAATGAAGCGATAGGAAACTTGATAACTTGCATATGAGCATGAACAATACTTTTCACTGATGGCTCAAAACTGTTAAATCCTTGAATTACAAATGCATATAAAAGTGATCGAGTGAGAGCACTCGCTCACTTATAAGTGAGAAATATTTTTGATATGGAGTTTATCTGAACAAATCATGTTTTAAACACAAGCAAACAACATTGTTTAAATTTTAATTCACAATTAGATTCACAATACTCAAAATGAAAAGCATGCAAGCATTTGAGGATGTTGCAACCGTCACTAAATTATTGAGCTCACAAGTTCTTATATTGTGCTTGGGCATCATGAGGAGATTTTTAACTCCAGCACAACACCTTGTAGAACATGCAAGTACTTTGAAAAACATGCTTGAGCTTGAGGAATGTATCAACCACACACAGACAAGTATGCTAACATAAAAAAGAATTATGATAAAATTATAATAGTATTATATATATATATATATATATATATATATATATATATATATATATATATATATAAAATAAGTAGTATAGTGTTTCAAAGCATTAAAAAGCACTGTACCAGCATGGGATATGGTAAATCTGTGACCTGTTAAATTTATAAACATAAAAGTAGAATGTTACATGGGTTAAACAAATAATGAGATATTCAAATTTGTTGTCTTGAGATGCATGCAACTACTTTGAAAAGTGTGCTGAGTTTTTCAATGGTCTTTTCAATTTTTAAAAGAAATACTTGAATGTACTTTGATAAGTGTGCATGCATTTTTGTCAAAATGAAGATGATCTTAAAAGTTGTGTTTTCTTGAGAAGATCTCTACTCAAAACATCTTTTCTTAAAAGAGCATGAAATCATTTTAAAAAATTGAAGAACTCTCTTTTAGAATCAAAGTTTCTCAATGCTTGTCGACCTTTATGTTAAATGCTCAACTATATGGTTTGAAAATGCTTCACGGAGTAATAGAAAATGTACTCAAATTGCCCTCACTTTGAGAGGTGTTAAATATTTTAAAAGATTTGCAATCATTTTGAAAAGTTTTGAGCACCTTTTTAGATGTGAAACTCAAACTCATTAAGCCATATACTCTTTTTGAATTGGTCACCTTGCATAGAATCATTAGTTTTATCTTGACCCCTAGTACTAGAAGTGACAAGACTCCCGTCTCTGGATAAATAGTTGTGAAATTATTTAAAATTGTATTTGATTGTAAAACAAACTTCTGGTTAGATACTCAACTATAAAACCCACAAAAAATTTTGTTTGTTTGTTTGCATACTATCTTCAAAGCCTCTTTATAAGGATTACTTTTAAAATGAAAACTATAGTTCCCTTAGGCCAAGGTTGTGACTAGTAAGTCCCATTTTCTGAAATTAGATTTTTGTCTCCATAAGGATTGGGGTTACAACATTTAAAAACGATAGTCATTGAAGAATGACGTAAAATTTTATCTTTTGTCACTAAAGTGAGTTGTCATCAAATTAAGATTATAGTTTTCAATTGTAAAACATACCAAGTTACTTAGCCTATTGTTTGCATGTGGCCTTTAAGATTTTTTACAAAGAAAATTTATTTCATAATGAAAACTCTTGGTGTTACTGCACTTACAAAGCACAATAATGAGTTCATTTTGTAGATCCCAATCATATATGGTTGTGATATCACAACGTACATAACATGAAGAATTTTTAAGTAAATTCAAACCATATGCAAACTAGGTGAAATTGATTCTCCTCAAGTAGTGAAGTTCAATAATTCAAAATATTGAAAAGAGTTGACTGGGTTTAAGCAATGAAGCACAATAATTCAAAATTTTGTGATGATGGTCTAAAGTAAATATTAATTTGAGGAGATCTTATTACAAAAATGCTTTTAAATCTCTATTCAAATTACTTTAGGCTTAAATCAAGATAAAAATATCATAATTAGAATAAAAAAATTTAAAATATCAAGTGAAATTTACCACTTAAAAAAAAAGATAACAATCTATTAATAATTTGTCGAGGTTGATAAATTAAATGTTAACCTCGCTTTACAAGGAGCTAATATCATATTAGGTGTCTCTCTAATCTCACTCTTAAAGTTTCATGTATATTTGATACGTGTATATGTGGAGAATATCTCAAGTTAGCAAGCTCATCTTAGAGCACAAATACTAGACAAGCTAGTTAACCAGCTTAATATAGAGCTCATCTTAAAGCAAGTCTTCACTTGCATGACGGCCAAGGGAGCTTTCAAGGATAAGGTGAAGCTTCTAGCAGAGGAGCTTGCCATCTTAAATCTCACCATTACTCGCCTGTCCAACACACCCAACTTGCTAGACAAGAGCACTTAATAGTTAAACTTGCTAGCCCTTTGCCCAAGGTGCAACTCGTCAAAGAATTGATCTTCAGGTAGACCTCATCAGCTTGAGGCCACACTAGCCATTACACTAGACAATTGTACACATGTTTGTATCAGAATGGCCCTTGGAATTAATACCATTTTCTTTATTACTTTTTATATGCATTGTAGCAATTCATGAATCCCTCAAACACTATAAATATAAGGTTAGGAAGCATATTTATGATTGAATTTTTCTAGAATAGCCTTTTACTTTGCTTAGACTTACTTGACTCCTAGTGTACTTGTTCCTTTATTAACAAAACACATACCCACACTCATCCTCTCTTTACTCGTTTATTTCTTAGTTGCCACCTCTCATCTCTTCTTCTACCCTCACTTCTTCAGATAAGTTTCACAAGTTAAGTTTCGTATCACTCCATGGATGAATCGAAAATCAACATTCTCTTTAGTGTGGTGAGCGTGGACAGATGCCATAGATAAGAAGATAGTACTTCAGGAAGTGAGATAGCCAGTTGGAGATGGCTAGATCAATATGGTGCTAAAAGTTCATCATTTTGTAACTCACTTAGATTTCAAGATGGAAAATGAATTATTCGTCTTATCCAAGGTGTCATGGAATGAGTGCATAGAGAGAGTTTACTTAGGTGCGAACTCGAACTGTCTTTAGATTCAAATATTCAATGAGTTAGGCATAAGAGAGCACTAATATTAATGTTGAGTTTGATTGATACCTTGTTTCACATCAGTGATGGGAAAATTGTACCTCCAAGGCAAGAGGGAAATCCAACTCAGATCAATGACTTTTGTAGAGAAATTGTTGAAGTTAGGTCGTTGCCTAAGTTTAAGATCCCCCACCTTGAGTCTTATCATTGCCAAGTAGTCATTGTGAGCTAGCCTCAAGCTGCTAAGGTTAGGAGAGGTCATGTAGATAGCGATGGCTTGGGCACTTGCTATTGGAGTGGTGCCAATTAGCTTCACACAACGAGACCAACCAATGACTAGTAATCTATTTAACAATGAGGTGTCTTCACAGCTTTAATTGTCAACTAGTAGATTAGCGTCATATTAATAGACACTGGAAGTTCAATTAATAGTATATTCAAGTTAGTATTTAATGTCACGACTACCGGAGCTTGGAATACCGGAAATGCAGATAAAAAGAAAAACTTACATAACACTTTCAACCTTAAATAAAATATCCAATCATTCAAGAGCCACTATAATCCACAAATGATTTAACAATTTGTCCACACATATATATATTAACAAAGTTCATATGACATACAATTTAAATATAATTCAACATAACATAATTACCTATCTCCCCGAAGTTTCTACGACGATAAACATAACTCTCGCTTTCTCCGCCATTTAAGCATTACCAAAAAGATTAAACAACAGAATTGAATAAAATTGATTGTTAATTATCTTTGTTATAATAAGTAAGAAAGAGAGTATGCGTGTGCTTTTGTTTTACGTATACGTAAAGAAATTGCTCAAACAATCAAACATATGGGAGGTAGTGCAGGATAAACATTTCGTGTGAACTTTTTTTTTACATTTATCATCCTCTTGAGTCTAACTTTTATCAACAAAAAACTTTTACCAGTACTCATCCAAAGGATAATTATTTGTCATTATTTCACTAGTCCTTTTTTTGTCATTTGTGCGGTACATTCGTCCCAAACTGTACCATATTTCAACACATATATATTCAATACAATTATATATGCATATTAATTCATAACTAAGAAATTAGTTAAATTTATAAATGAAATGATATGATCTCGAGTTATTATCTAACGTGAAAAAAGTAAACTACATCACAATTTATGAAGAAGCAGGAAAATAATCACAACTCGATCTAAAAAAGTCATAATCATAAATGCATCACATTTAAAGACATTTTACCATAAATATAAGAATATAATTACCCACTTTAATTTGGTTTTCTTGAATCTCTTTTAATGCTTCTTTCCTTAATGAAATTCATAAAATAAAATATATGGATCAATATTAGAAAATTTATTTTATTTAATTTATATGATACTTACATATAACTTTTATTAATTGGCCTTCATTCATCAATTCATCATTGTTATATTTTCTAAATCAAGTTAAATTAACCTTTAATTTATTTAATATAATGATATGTCTAATTTGCATATAATACTTCTAAATTATTAATCCTATTATTTTTCTTAATATAAAATATTAAATGTTAAAGTGACTTAATATATTTCATTTAATATTTATCATAAAAATGATTCTAAATTAATTAATGTATATGATAAATTTTATTTTCATTTAATGCTTATCATTTCCTTAAGATGATTTTAAATTAATTAACGATAATATAACTTAGCATAGATTTAAGGTTTTATTAAATTGGCTATTATATTTCATATGTAAGGGTTTAATACTTAATTACTTAACTTTGATTCATCTTACATATTCACAAATTACATTTCTTGTTGAAATCTATTAACCCTAAGTTAAAACTTGAGATAATAATATTAACATTAGATTCCAATTAAACATATAATTATATAAATTATTTATTTACTTACCTCTTTCCTCCTTCCCTAATTCGGAGCCCTAACCCGTCGCCTGGGACACACGCATGCACGGTCTTCCCTTCCTCCCGCGCACGCAAGAGCTCCTTCCTCTCTCAGTCGTCGGCGCACGAGAGCCTCCGACGACTCGATGTCGGCGGCAGTGGAGCCGCCTCACTCGGCTAGGGCACGGACGCACGAGTTGTCGCTTCTCCTTCTTCTCCCTCGGTCGTCGACACATAGAAGGTTCACGCACGAACTTTCCTTCTTCTCTTTCTCTTTTTCCTGTTTCCTCTCTCGCTGTTTTGGGGGTTCGGTTTCGGTAAAACTAAAATCGAGCTTCCCCCCCTATTTGACTTTTCAATCCATGCCAATCGTGGTTGATTTTTCAAAATTTTTTTTTTTTCCTATTCTGACTTTCGGTTATTACATTTAACAAGATGAGCTTAATGAGTTTAAAGCTTACATCAACTTCCTGGTTTTTCTATGTTTTCTTAGGAGAGTGGTGAGAAGCTGAAGGAATGTTAACTCTTCTGGTCACCAATCGAGAAGGAGAGAAATAGTTCAAGGTTATAGTTGATTTCATCGTTGTGAATGTGCTAATCACATGCAATGCCATTTTTGGGTGACAACCAATGAAGATGTTCAATCAACTTATCACATAACTGTTAAGTTTCCTGTTGGTGGAAAGCGATCACAATAAGGGGTGATCTCTTACAGTTGAGGACATGTTATCTCAGTGCAATCGGCGACTCATGATGAGCAACTGAGGAAATTCTACTGTTGGAAGTAGATGGGCTGGGTTGGCAATGATAGAGGCTGTTGAGGAAGTTATGGTGATTGAAGATGACACCGAGCGAGTCTTGAGAATATGCTACTTTTACAGTCCAAAGCATAGGGAAGAACTTGTGCAAGCCTTGCGTGATGACTTGGATGTATTTGCATGGACAGCAATAAAGATATTAGGGTTATACATCAATGTCGCTTGCCACAAATTCTGTGTGTTCGTTGCTAATTAAAATTATGCTAAGAATTTGGTCTCTTAGACAGTTGATTCATCTACGAAGAATAAATATTTGAATTATCTTCTCTAATGTGCTTTCTGCAAGATGTATCTGTAGAAAAACTAAGAAATTCTTTGGCATCTATATAATTTATGGAATCCAAATCCTCTTAAGTTCTCTATGTTTGCTTCATACTCACTTGTCTATGATTGCCGGCTTTTTGTGTGAGAGGCATTCATCTTATATCAACAATAAGCCATAATCTGAGTATCAAATGATTAGTTGGGTATTCATGGGTTGTGCAACTCTGAACTGTTAGTCTTGTACTTTGAGCTGTCATGAACATCTTTCTGAAATGAGCAATGTCATGATGTTATGCAACAATTGCATATCTAGTGATTATGCAATTGTAATGGAGCATCACATCAGAGAATTTGAAATTCTAATAAGATTTCATGACATCTAGTTGACAGACTATCCACTGTTTACATTTTTTTTTTTTTTTTTGTAACATGACCAAGCAGGGAACGATTATACTCTTTTTCTTCTAGCTTAATATATGAAATCTTCTGCCCTTTTAAGTGTAGCAGCCTGTTGGTATTGGTCATGTTTATGATCAAACTACGATGATTCATATGGCATCTAACGACGATTATTCTCAATTGCTAATATTTCAAAGCTATGTTACACATGGACCATCGTATTTAAATTTCTGAGACCTGATTTTCTGATTTCTTTTCACTTTTACCTTTATGATTGAAGAAAATGTACATTTTGGTGCAGGTTTTGGACCCACGTGGTGATGGCATATGTCTTTACCTTTTGGACTTGCTATGTGTTGTTAAAAGAATATGAAAATGTTGCATCAATGAGGCTGCATTTTCTTGCATCAGAGATACGCCGTCCTGATCAGTTTACTGTAAGCTTATTAGGATAATTTCTCAATTCTATGCTCTCATTTTGTTTTAAATTTTTTTTTCAGTGTATAAGAACCTTTTCAGACCCGTTCACTGTATTTGCATTTTTTCCTCTTTAAAACGTCACAGTATTGATGAACATTCTGGTTGTAATAAACCATGCCATTCATGATGCAGGTTTTTGTCCAGAAATGTGGACAAAAATTTAAAGTTCTTTTGATTTCTGGTTATGAGCCACTTTATCATAATTGAAAGTTTAGTTTGTTATTTCTCTGACATGCTTTTTTCACATGGCTTGATTGTTTTTGCTTTAAGTTTAGACCAAGAAAATTACATACACTTCAGCTATCTCCATACAGGCATGACATTTACTTTAAGATGTACATACAGGCACACTTATAGACATACACTTGTAATTATTGGCTTATTTTTTGTACTATTGCTACTTGCTGAATTGATACAGTAAGGACTGCTGAATTTCTGCATTTTCATCTTCACTGTGATTTGTATGTTCAACTATTTAAGAAAAATGCTCGATGTCATGATATATGGTTCTGTTGACTTCTGTTGGCACTTTATCAATTTTTTCCTGAAACATTTTCTAATACATTTTTATTTTTTATATCAGGTCCTTGTAAGAAATGTGCCACCCGATCCAGATGAATCTATTAGTGAGCTTGTGGAACACTTTTTTCTCGTCAATCATCCTGATCACTATCAAACACATCAGGTTTTTTATTTCCATGTAGTGAAAGAATTACCAATATTGTCTCTAGATCTAAAACTGAATATATGGAGTATAATTTTAGTTGTAGAAGTTTTAGTGGTAGTGTTGTGACTTTAGGTGATCAAGTCATTAATAAGAGTGAGCGATTCAGATATTTAGGCTCTATTGTTCAAAATGATGGTGAAATAGATGGAGATGTTATTAGTAGAATTCAAGTTGGATGGTTGAAGTGGAGGAATGCATTTGGCCTATTATGTGAGAAAAGTTCCACTTAAACTTAAGGAAAATTTTATAAGATGATGGTAAGACTTGCAATGACTTATGGTGCGGAATGTTGGCCAATAAAGAGAAGCATAAGACTAAGTTAAGTGTTACTGAGAGATGAGGATGCTTAGGTGGATGAGTAGCTTTACTCTTAGAGATAGAATGCAAAATGAGTATGTTTGGAAAAAAGTTGGAGTAGCTCCATGGTAGATAAGATTAGAGAGAGTCACCTTAGATGGTTTGGCCACATAAAGCGTCAGCCCGTTCGATGACTCGGTTAGGAGAGTAGATGCATTAGATTTGCCTTATGTTAAGAAAGGTAGAGGTAGACTTAAAAAGACTTGGTTAAGATGAATAAAAAATGACCTTAGTATACTTGAATTAATGAGAATTTCACACATAATATGACACAATGGAGACGAAGGATTCATGTAGCCGACCCCACCTAGTGGGATTAAGGCTTGTTGTTGTTGTTGTTGTTGTGTTGTTGTCGTGCACAAACTGTTCTGTTTATGTTTTGTGAATGAATTATAATTTTTTTAGTTTTAAACCATCACGTTTTTTGCAGATGATGCTTCATTCTATAATTTGATTTAACTCAATTCTTATATCAGTTCTACTTTTGTTATATATTCTATCCTGTTTTTCATGAGGTAAATTAAGTCTATTGAGGATTTATGATTATTGGAATTTAAAAATAGAACAGTTGTGAATCATTGTTGTGCTTGCATCCCATTGTATTGTTTCATTTTAGTATGCCTTAATTCAAGATTCAAGGAAGCAAAATAGCCTAGATCTAGATTAATGATCCCAAAAGTTTTGAATGCAGGATTTTAAGGGAGTATTTTAACAGGTTTGTTGAGATTTCTCTCATTTACTTCTTCACAATTGTTGAAATTTCTCCCCAAGCTGCTGCAACTTGTCTAGACACCAAGAGCACTACTTGTATCCAACCTTCTGAAGAGAAATCCATTTGGTTGGTGTCCTCCCAGAATCTGAAGGATCTCATTTTATGGAGAAAGTCACTATAGGAAGAATCAAGGAGATTGGCTAACAAACTACTCATTCTGAGATGGAACTAGTGGGGGAGACATTGAGGAGAGGGAGGAGGAAATTTAAAAATTGAGGGCTAGGAATATTTTTTTTCTGTTTTTTGTTTGCATTGTTTCCAGTAAATGCTATAAATAATATGAAAGAGAATTTAAATCCCTTAATATGGAGAAAATTGTGTGTGTGTGTGTATGTGTGTGTGTGAGAGAGAGAGAGAGAGAGAGAGAGAGAGCAACAACAACAAGCCTTTATCCCACTATGCGGGGTCGGCTACATGAATCATTCTTGTCCATTGTGTCCTATTAAGTGTCAATTTTTCATTTAATTCTAATAAATTAAGATCTTTTTTTATATATAACCAAGTCTTTTTAGGTCTACCTCTACCTTTCTTAACATAAGACAAATCTAATACACACTCACGACTTCAGGAGCTTGGAATACCTAGAAGCGGGAATAGGCAGTCAGAATAAAGAAAAATTTACATAGACTTCAAATTTTTAATAAAATCTCAGATCATACGAAATACTATGATCCTGAATGATTTATATATATATATATATATATATATATATATATATATATATATATATATATATATATATATATATATATAATAAAGTTCATAAATACACTTTAAACATAACTTCGACATAATTTAATTACATATCTCCAAAGTCTACGGAGATAAATATGACTCTTATCGGTCCATTTAGATAGGATGGTTTTAAAAAAAATTTAAAGAACAATGAATATAATTTAATGGGTGATTATCATTCTATAGTAACAAGGTAGAAGTAGTATCATCTTTTTTTTTTTGTTATCACATGTACATAAAAGAAATTTGCTTAAATAATCAAATATATGTGAGGTGTAATAACCGAAATCTAAAAAAAAATAAAAAATAATAATAATTAAAAAAAAAACCGCTGACGATTAGCCATAGATAGAAAAAAATCGAAGGGTGGGCTCGGTCGGTTTGCCGAAACCGAACTTTCAAAAGCACACGAGAGAGGAAGAGAGGGAGAAAGAGGGAAGGAGATTGTAGTGACTCACCTTGTGTGCCCTAGCCGTGCGTCGATGACCGAGGAAGGAGGAGGAGATTTTGAATCTGCGGTGTCGTCGAGGAAGGAGTTGTGTATGCCGAGTGAGGCGCCTAGCCTTTGGGTCACCGAGCTTTGGTAGAAGGCAGAGAGGAGGAGGGAGCATGCGTCTGAACTGAGCCTCAGCGTGTCTGAGGAGTCTGCTAGTCGCGTGACTTAAGCCCGGATGCAGTCTTAGGCATAAGTCGAGAGGAAAGGTAAGTAAGTAAATAAGATATATAGTTATTTTAATTGAAATTTTATGTTAATATTAGTAAATCTTTTAATTTAGGGTTCATAATTTTGACTTAGCATTTATAAATTTCAGTAAGAAATATAAATTGGGAATATGTATGATGAATCAAAGTTAAGTAATTTAAGTATTAAAATCTCATATATGAAATATGATTTTAAATTTAATAAAATTTTGAAGTTATGCTAAGTTATAATATCGTTAATTAGATAAAAAAATCATTTTAAGAAAAATGCTAAACATTAAATGAGAATAAAATTTATCAATAGTACGTTAATTAAATTAGAATCATTTTAAGGGGGTATGATAATCATTTAATGGAATATATTAAATCATTTTAACACTTAATATTTTATTTTATAGGAATTTCAATTAATGAATGAAGCATTAAAGGAAAGGAGGTTCAAGAGAAAACTGCAAATTAAAGTGGGTAATTATGTTATTATATTTATGGTAAAAATGTCTTTAATTTCTTTGTTTATGTATTATGACTTTTTTTTTCCTCGAGTTGTGATGATTTTTTCCGTAAATTGTGATATAGTTCTTTCTTTTATGGATAATAACTTGAATCTAGATCATATTATCACGTTATCGTTTATAAAGTTAACCGATTCTTGTTATGAATTAATGTAATGCATAATTGTATCTTATAAATATGCGTGTTGAAAGTGAAGTTCACTTATAGTGCGGTTGGGGCACATGATATACGTCGCGTAATGATGAAAAGATGATTTGACAAATAGTAATGATAAATACTGTCTTTTTGGATGAAGTATTGGTAAAGGTTTTTTGGCGGTGACTCCAAGGCGGGTGATAAATGTAAAAGTAAAGTTCATGAAAAGTTTATGTATCCCCCTCACATATGTTTGATTGTTTGGCAAATTTCTTTATGTACATGTGACAATACCGGCATGCATCTTGGCTTCTATCTTCTTGTTCTTATAGTGTAGATAATTCAACGAATTATATTCGTTTGTTAGTTCTTAAATTTTTTTGGTAACCATCTAATTAAATGGTTGATAGAAGGAAAAAATGTTTTCGCAGTAGAGGATTTGAGATAGGTAATTATGTCATGTATTATGTTTAAAGTGTATTTCTCATTAATTTTGTTAATATTTATATATGATTGTTAAATCATTTGTGGATTGTAGTATCTTGTATGATTGGAGATTTTATTTAAGATTGTTATGTAAGTTTTTTTCTTTATCCGTCCTGGCGGTTTTATTTATTTTCTCTCTGGGTACAAGAGAGGTATACATAAATATTTTGTATGAACTTTTAATTTTACATTTACATTTATCATCCGTCTTGGAGTCATCGTCTAAACTTTTATTAATACTCATCCAAAGGACAAGTAGCTATTACCATATTATCTATTATCGTAATTAATAACGATTAAATCAGTTAAGCTTTATAAAATAGCCAGTCTGATATGATCCCAGCGTTGAGGTTATTATCCGGCGTGAAAATAAGCTACATCGCGATTTATGAAGAAGCGAAAATCATCATGCGGCTTGCGGTCAGGGAAAAAGTCGTAATCGTATGAGCGTCGTTTAAATGTGAGAAATTAAATTTTTCTTATAAATGTAAGAATATAATTTACACTGCGGTTCATCTTGAATCTTCTTTCTTTTAACACTTGTTCCTTAGTGAAATTATAGAATAAAATATTAAGTGTTAAAGTGACTTAATATATTTATTAAATGATTATCATACTTAAAATGATTAATTTAATTAACGTCTTATAGATAAATTTTATTTTCATTTAGTGTTTATCATTTCTAAAATGATTTTAATCTAATTAACGATAATATAACTTAGCATAGGTTGACATTTTATTAAAATTACAATCATATTTCATATGTGAGGGTTTAATCTTAAATTCTTAAACTTTGATTAAATACATATTCGATTTACATTTCTTTGAAATTTATAAACCAAAATTATGAACCTAAGTTAAAATTATAAACCCTAAATTAAACTTGAAATAACATTAAAATCAAAGCTAATAACATTAAAATCAATTTTCAAATAAATATATATTTATATAATAAACTTACCTCTCGGTTTTCCCACAAGGCACGCGGAGAGGGCTCTCCTTTCCTCTTGTTTGCCTTCGGTTCCGTCGATTAGGACGAGGTCTGGCGACCACATTGACAATGGAGCCGCCTCACTATCTTGTAGCAGACAGCGTTAGGGCCAGCTTCTCCTTCTTCTCCTCGATTGGTCGGAGGTCTCCTCTTCTCCTTCCTCGGTCACTAGAAGCCAGGTGAGTCTCCTCTTCTTCTCCCTCTCCTCTCAGCGTGTTTTGGTTTGGTTTACAACCCAACTGGCCCGCCTTTCAATTTCTTCTCCTTACGGCTAACTGTCGCAACGGTTGTATTTTTTTTTTAATTTTTTAATTTTTTTCTTTCGGTTATTACAACATCTACACGCCTAACTGGGTCATCGGATGACCGACGCTGTATGTTTCCAAACCATCTAAGGAGACTCTTTTTAAACTTATGTATCACTGGAGCTACTCCAATCTTTTCACGTATATATTCATTTCACATTTTATCTCTAAGAGTGAAGCTACTCATCCACCTAAGCATCCTCATCTCTGTAACACTTAATTTTATGCTTCTCTTTTACTGCCCAACATTTTGCGCTATAAATCATTACAGGTCTTAGCACAATCTTATAAAATTTTCCCTTTAGTCTAATTAGTACTTTTCTATCACACAGCAAGCTAGATGCATTCCTCCACTTCAACCATCCAAGTTGGATTCTACTAATAACATCCCCATCTATTTTATCATCATTTTGAACAATAGACTTTAGATATCTAAAATGTTTACTCTTTTTAATGACTTGATCACTTTATATCACAACTCCATCATTAGATCTTCTATAACTAAAATTACACTCCGTATATTCAATTTTGGATCTACTTAAATGAAAACCTTTAGACTCTAAGGTAGAACATCATAATTCAAGTTTCTATTGAACTCCATCTCTAGTCTTATCAACAAGAATAATGTCTTCAGTAAAAAGCATATACCAAGGTACATCCTCTTGTTAATGTCTAGTGAGAACATCCATAACTAAAGCAAAAGGATATGGACTTAAAGCTGATCCTTGATATAATCCTGAAATAGGAAAATATTTTGTTAATCTTTCTTATGTTTGAACAAAAATAACAACTCTAGTATACATATCCTTAATGACTTGGGTTATTACCAATATTAACTCCTTTTCTAGAACTCTCCAAAACACTTTTCTTGGAACTTTATCATATGTTTTCTCAAATTCAATGAATATCATATGTAGATCCTCCTTATTTTCTTTATACTTCTCTATCAAACCTCTCAACAAATGTATATCATCTATAGTAGACCTACCTGACATGAAACCAAAATCAAACATTTGTATCACATCGTAAGCTATGCTCAATTGTAAGAGAAGGATTAGTTAACTTAAAGTTCCAGGTTGGAATTGAAGAGTGGAGAGAGAGAGAGAGAGAGTGAGAGAGTGAGAGAGTGAGAGAGAGAGAGAGAGTGGATGGCCTCGGGAAAAGTAATGGTGAAATATGAAAATTGTGGAGAGAAAGGAGGAAATTTGAAAATTGAGAACTTAAAATGTAGAAATTTGCCTTGCATTGTTTCCAATAGCTGCTATTAATAATTGAAATAGAACTTAAATCCCTTAATATGGAGAAAATTGAGAGAGATAGAAGGGGATAGTTCAATTGGTAGTTCTAGGTTGGAATTGAAGGGTGGAGAGAGAAGCAGAGGCAATGGGGAAAGAAATTATAGACTATAAAAACTAATAACTCAAAAATCTAGAATTCTACCTTGCATTTTTCAAAGCCCCTTTTTATAATTCAAAATATAATTTGAAATCTTTATTAGCTATTATCAAGGAGAAATAAAATCTCCCTAAAATTCAAAAAACTAAGCAACCTATTCTAAACTTTAGGTGATTAAATTCCAAATTGCAAGGAGGCCAATTCAAAGGCTTAAAAATCTAAAAATGGATAAGAGCTTAACAATGAAATGAAGTTTAACTTTATTTGAATTTGATGGACTGAGCAGAATTTTTCTAGGGTCCAACTTTTTGGCCTTCAAAATATAGGTTGATTGGTTTTGTTGATGGATGATTAAGAGGATCTGCCTGGATCATTTGCTTGTAGAAAATTGAAATAATGAAGAAAACTTATGTTGAAAATAAAATAATGGAGAAAACTCAAGAATTTTTTTTTTTGCTTTTATTTCATACAAAAGGAATGTATATGTATATATCTTCAAGAGGCATTACAAAATAAGAATAAATAAAAGATGTGAGGAAAAAAATATGAAGAGGTCGGTGGCCCTATAGGGAGGCACACAGATTAAAATATGGTGCCATAAAGTCCTTGATCCAATGGTACAAGGCTTTGATTCTTGTGCCTTAAGCTCTTTATTATAATTAAAGGGTAAGTGGGCCTCACCACAAGAGTGAGAGGCGGGTTAATGCAGTGTGATATTGTAGCATGCTACATTAATTCAAAAAACTTGAATATCAACATTGCTCATTAAAATGGATGGTAGAGATCTACTATTCTAAGTTTTTCTATAATATTTTTGAATATAAGGCTTTCTTTGGTGAATATGTCTACTACTTGATTCCCTATATTCATATATGGAGTGCAAATCAGCCCACTTTTTAATTTTTTTTATGAAATGTTATTAATCTTATCATGTTTGGTGTGATCATGTTGTATTGGATTGTATGCAATGCTACTTGTCGATTTGTTGTCACAATATATTTTTATAGTTTCTTTTCACTTAATTTTTAAATATTTTAATATGATTTTGATTCATAGAAGCTCACAGATCTCTTGGGCAATGGATTTGAACTCATATTCAGCGCTCGATCTTGAAAATTATAACTTATCTCTTGGTTCTTTAGGTTATGAGATTTCCCCTTGAGAATGTACAATGCCCTAAAGTGGATTTTTTATTCACCGGTGATCTAGCATAGTCAGTATCCATGTGTCTTTCAATTTATAAGACATCATTCCTTCTGTATAAATTTTATTTCCTGGACTTAATTTGAGAATAAGAATTCTGTTGTTGGCTTGAAGATGTAAATCTTTAGGTTTGTGTATAAATTGGTTGACTAGATTTATTGTGAATGCAATATTAGGGTAGGAGTGAGATACGTAGATTAATTTTCTTATTAACTTATGATATTATTCTATATCTACATAAATTCCTTCTTCATTTAGATCTAATTTTTATTTTGGTTCGATTGGAGTTACACATGACTTACACTCCGTCATCTTTATTTCTTTTAATAGGTTCATAATATATTTTTGCTGGGAGAGAAATATCTTTTATATAGATTGAGTCACTTCTATGCTCAAGAAGTGTTTGAGTTTTCTTAGTTCTTTGATTTCAAAGTCTTCAACAAACTTTTTCATAATTGCTTCTTTTTCATGATTATTATTCTCTATAATATTTATATCTTTATCATATATATAATAAGGATTGAGACTTTCACATTAGGAGAGTGCTTTATGAAGATAGAATGATCTCTTAGGCTTTCTTTGTATCTAGTTCCCACCATAACTTCTATAAATCTGCTAAACCAAGCTCTTGATTTTTGTTTCAATCTATTTATGACTTTTTCAATCTACATACATGATTTTTTTTTTTGAGCAATCAAATCTTGATGATGGATCCACAAAAATCTCTTCTTCGACATCCCTATATAATTTTTTTTATATCATATTGTTGAATAGATCACCCATGATTTGTCGCTAGAGATATCAAAATGCGAATAGTGTTCATTTTTGCAATAGGAGCAAATATTTTTAGTAGTCAATCCTATATGATTGAGTATATCCTTTTGAGCAAATATTTTTAGTAGTCAATCCTATATGATTGAGTATATCCTTTTGATATAAATTTTGCTTTCTACCTTTCTAGGGCCCGTCTGCTTTGTACTTGATTATGAAGATTCATTTGCATTTTAGAGTGTTATTTTCTTTTGGCAATTCAATGATCTCCCATATGTAATTTTTTCTAAGACATTCATCTATTCTCTTAGGCCCCCTTTTAATTACTATTTTCAATTCCCTCAAATAAAGTTTGTGGAATAGAAATGAGGTTGATGTTGATGTTGATGTTGACTAGAAAAACTTTATGAGGGAGAGAATTTATAAAATGAGATATTCTAAGAGAGAATATAAACAGGTAGTAATGAATTGATCAATATTACTTGATAATGGTTTTGTGTCTTAGACCTGCTGGAAATCCTAGCTGGGTTTGTTGTGAAATGTCAAGATGAAAAATATCATCAAATTTATCTTCAAATTGGGAATCTTTCTTCCGAAAATGAGTTCGAGTAAAGAAGATGAATTTCATCAAAAGTGACATCTATTGAAGTGAGGAATCTTTTTGTGAAGGGATGATAACACTTGTATTCCTTTTTATGATAAAATATCTAATGAATACATACTTGAGAGCTCTTGGATTAAGTTTTACTATATATTTATAGATACGTGAGGTCAATTACATGAATCCTTTGTCACGATGAGAGCAGTATAAAGGCGAACGGATGGTGGACGAATAAAAGAAACATTTCTTAACATTTCAAATCATAAATAAAATCTTGATAAATCTGAAGCTACTGACAAACGAATGAGTTAACAATTGTCCATACATAAATATTCTAACATAATTTAAAAAATCACTTTAAACATAACTCAACATAATTGATAAATACTTATCTCCTGATCCGACGGTAAGCGTGATTTTCCTATCATTTAGTTGGGATGATTTTTAGAAAAAATTTAAGAACTAATGAATATAATTCATTGGATCGATTATGTTATTATCTTATAGTAAAACGAAGATAGAGCCCAGTATGTATGGTTTTGTTGTATACGTAAAAGAAATTTCTTCAAACAATTAAACATATGTGAGGTAGGTATCGTAAACTTTTCATATGAACTTTAATTTTACATTTATCACTCGTCTTTGGAGTCACACTTTTACCAATATTCATCCAATGAGCGAATTACCATTCTTTTAAATCGTTGGACCTTTTTTTCATCATTACGCGGGGTATATTCGTCCTGAAGATAAAGTGAACTCAGCATCAACATACATTCATACATCTGATGATCTCGTATGTAATTCAAATCATCGGTTAAACTTTATAACGTGATGGCTGATATGATCTAGCGTTTAAATTATTATCTAACATGAAGAAACAATAAACTATATCATAATTTATAAAGAAGCAGAAAAATCATCACAACTTGCAGTCAGGAAAAAATCATAATCATTTAAACATGCATTTCATCACAAAAAATTTAAAGATTTTTTACCATAAATGTAAGAACATAATTACCCACTTTAATTTGCAGTTTCCTCTTGAACCTCCTTTCTTTTAACGCTTCATTTCTTAAATGAAATTCCTATAGAATCAAATATTAATTGAATCAATATTGAGAAGTAATTTATCTTATTTTATTCATGTGATATTTACATATAATTTTTATTATTTGATTCTCATATTCATAATTATTCATTTATCATCTCTAAATCAAGTCAACACTTAAGTTATATTTTACATGTAGCATGTAAAATTTAAATAATTAAGTTTAATTTATTTTATACCTAAGGAAATGTAAAATGTAACTCTCAATCTAATCCTATAACTAATCGTACTTTTACTACATTCATTTCAAATGTTTGCATTTCATTTATAGATTCTCCTAAATTTAATACTTTTCTTTATTATTTTTCTTAAAGTGATTCTTGAAATAATATTTTAACCTGAATCTAATTTATATTACATAATCCTAAATTAAATTACTGAAATTGATAAATCCTAAAAATATAAACCCTAAATCAAAAAAAATTGAGATAATAATATTATCATAACATTTAAATTAAAATAATTATATAGCTTATTACTTACCTCTCGGTTTGCCCTAAGAACATGCACGCACGCGGATCGGCTCCCTCTTTCTTCTTCATATAGCCTTGATCCCCTTTTCTTCTTCGGCCGACAACACACACTAGCCCTTCGCTCTCCTCCTTCCTCGGCTGACGGCACACGCTAGTTCGGCTAGGGCACGCTCCTCTTCTTCTTCTCTCGACACACGAAGGGTTCACACACTCCTCCTTCCTCCTCTTCAAAGCACGTCTAGGGCACGCAGTGAGTCTTCTCTTCTTCTCCTTCCTTTCTCCTCTCTCGTGTTTTGAGAAGACTCTCCCTTGGTTTCTTTTCTTTCTTCTATTATGCGTTACAAAATTTTCTTTTATTATTATTATTATTATTATTATTTTTCTCGGTTATTACATCCTTTTTCTCCAATGTATCCTATTAAGTATCATATTCTCATTTAATTCCTACTAAATTAAGGTTATTTTTCTACTTCCTTACCAAGTTTTTTTAGGTATACTTCTATTTTTCTTAACATAGATCACATCTAATACATCTAATCTCTTTACTGGGTCATCAGAAGGCCCACGTTTTATGTGAAGAAACTATTTAAGATGACTCTCTCTAATCTTATTTGCCATTGGAGTTACTCCAATCTTATCATGTATATATTCATTTCTCACTTTGTCTCTAATTGTAAAGCCACTCATGCACCTGAGCATTCTTATCTCTGCAACACTTAATTTTATGCTTTTCTTTTATTGACCAACAAAATGGCACTATCAAGCATTATAGGTCTCACCACCATCTTATAATTTTTTTGATTGAATCTAAGTGGTACTTTCTTATCACACAACATACCCCATGCATTTCTCCACTTCAACCATCCAACTTGAATTCTACTAATAATATCCTATTTATATCACCATCACTTTGAACAATAGACCCGAGATATCTAAAAGGTTCACTCTTTTTGATGAGTTGATCACCCATTGTCATCACTCTGCGATTATATTTTTTACACTAAAATTGCACTGAATGTATTCAGTTTTACATCTATTCAAACGAAAGCTTTTTGACTCTAAGGTTGACTTCCATAATTCAAGTTTTTCTTTAATTCCCTCTCTAGTCTTATGAACATGAAGAATATAATCAACAAAGAAGCATACACCATGGTACATCCTCTTGCAAATGTCTAGTGTGAACATCCATAACTAAAGCAAAAAAGGCATGAGCTTAAAGCTGATTTTTGATGTAATCCAACTGAAATAGAAAAATACTTGGTCAATCCTCCTTGTGTTTGAACACAAGTGACAGCTCTAGTATACATATTCTTAAGGACTTGAATATAAGCAATATTAACTCCTTTCTTTTCTAGAACTCTTCAAAGTACTTCTCTTGGAACTTTATCATATGATTTTTCTAAATCAACAAATATCATATGTAGATCCTCCTTTTTCTATACTTTTCCATCAAACTTCTCAATCGTTGTATACCATCCATAGTTCCTATCCATCATAAATTCAAGCTAGTTTTGAGAAACTTTTATATCCATCATAGTTTAGGCTCAATTACTCTCCTCTATAATTTTAATGTATGACACATCAACTTAATTCATGTATAATTTGAACACCCTTGTCGATCACATTTATTCCTAGGGGTGTGCACTAGTCGGTTCAGTGAATCAAATAGGCTTTTTTTTCTGGTTCGGTTTTAAATCTTATAATTCGGCTTTTGGTTGTAAATGCCTAGTTATTCAATTTTCGGTTCGATTTTTTTAAAAAAAAGATTGGTTAAACCAAATAAATCGAATAAACCAAAATTAGTTAAAAAGTCATATATAAAATGTAATTTTGTTTGTAAATGCTTAATTATTTGTATAGATTTATAGATTTCTAATTAACTAAGCAATATTTAATGCATAAAATTTATTAGATTATTTTAATTAATTAGTTCATTAAAAATAAATTTTTTATTTTTATTTTTATATGTTATTCAGTTTAGCCAAAAATCAAACCGCATAAACCGAATTATAGTTCAGTTTGGTTAGTTCGGTTTTATATGTTATTTGGATGGATTTAGTTATTTTAAGTTAATTGGTTCGGTTTGTTCGGTTTCACAAAAAATTCAACCGAACCAACCGAACCGACTGAATGCTCACCTCTATTTATTTCTTAAAAGAGAAAGCAACTAACTCTTTTTCCACTAATCTGTTGTATTTTGTCTTTAAAATAATATTAAAAAGATTCGTAAGTTGAGAATTTTTTTGATCTCCTAAGCTTTTCTACACTTCTATTGGAATATCATCATTGCTTTTTCACACATAATTTTCTTTAAGGCTTCTTCATTCTCAGTTTTATTAATATGACGATAAGACCAAAAATATTTATTTTTATTTAGAGTACTACGATCGCTAAATGCAATCATTTTCTTACAACCTTTATTGAAAAGTCTATCAAAATGTTTTATTCACTTATGTTGAACATCTTCTTCTTAGAAAGTCTTCTTTTTAATCCTTAATGCATTTCACTTGAACTAAATTTTTACTTCTCCTATTTCTCTACTTGACTAACTTATACATGCATCTTTTTTCTTGTTTAGTATTTAATCTATTGTATAAACCACTAAATGCTGAGTTTTTTAGCATCACATATTGTGTTCTTAGAATCTATATATGTCACTTTATATCTTTTTCAAATTTCTGAGCTTTTACATAATGAATTTTTATAACAAAAAGTCTTTCTTTTGATCTTTTCTTACATATTTTGACTCCATCACTAACATTTTTATTAAAAGAATATTTTTTCTTTTCATTTTTTGACCACATTTTTTACAACTTGTTTAACCTCACTTGCTACATTTTATCACATAATATTAGTTTTTTCATTAACTTCTCAAATCGTAAAGTCTTGTAGCTTACTCTTAAAAATATTATTATTATTATTTTTTAAGTACCGTCTTCTAATCTTAGGATAATATTTTGATTTATTTTTCATTTCAATTTATTTTTCATAAAATTCAAAACTAGTAGTCGATGTTGGGTCCTTTAAATTTTCACTTGGAATGACCTTACAATATTTACAATTTAAATGATATATTTTTCTTATAAGAAAATAATTAATGTGTTTTACTAGATTCATTCTTATAAGTGATAATATGTTTAACTTTTTTCTTAAATAAAGTATTAGCTATTATAAAATCATAAGCTAAAGCTAAATTCAATATTGTATTATTATTTTTATTTAGTCACTCCAAACTCATGGCTATTATGAATACTTTTAAATTTTTCTACTACTCTATTAATATGTCCATTTAAATCTCTTCTAGTAAATATTCTATCTTTAGGAAGTATCCTTTCTATTTATTCTTTTAGGTTATTCTAAAATTTTTCTTTTGTGCATATATCTAAACCTATTTATGGGAAATAAATAATTATAAATTTAATAATCTTAGCATCAATAATAATCTTTAAAGCTATAATTCTATTTATAATTTTATTAATTTTTACAACATTATTTTTAAATTTTATTCATAATTACACTTACATCATTTTTAATACGACTTTTACCGGTATACTAAAGTTTAGAACTTAAACTATCAATTTCCTTCGCCCACTACGCAACCCCATTTAGTTTCATGAATATAGGTGATGCATCCAAAAATTTTAGGAGGGATCTTTAAGAAGTTGTTTGTAGAAAAGAACTCTTCCAAATAATTTAGAAGATTTTCAGAATCAATTATTTTTCGAGGGTATTCTATTGATTAGATGGGTAGATGTTAAAATATTTTATCTTCAATCTTGTTGTGGCATTTGATTGTGGAGAAGCATCCTAATGAGGTCTAAAAGGCGACAATTCTTTTTTGCTACTCCATTTTGTTGAGCAGTGTCAGGGTAGGAAGATTGATGGATAATACTCTCTTTTTGAAAGGACCATAATGTGTAAATAAAATAATTATGGACATTATCAATTCAAAAAAATTTGATGTTATAATTGAATTGATTTTTTATTATTACAGTGAATCGTAGGAGGATGTTTATTAATTAAATATGCCAATATCATTTGAGTGCAGTTAAAAAGATAATAAAATCATTGACTCTAGAGTTATTACAAATTTTAGAGGATTCCTAGATGTTAGAATGAATCAACCGAAAAAAAGACTTTAGGATTTAGAATTGCTTTCAAGAAATGAAACATGATGATGCCTAACAACTTCACAAGTTTCATAATGAAAATCTTTAATATTTATATTTGTTAAAAGAGAATGAAACATACATTGAGGGTTTTTGAAAGAAGAGTGCCTAATTTATAATAATGTGCCCATATGATGTCAGTGGTATGAGAGGTGAAGGATCATGATTGCTGATCTCAATCTCCAAGTAGGTATACCTTATTTTTTTTCTTTAGCTTTCTTAATTGTCATCCTTGTAATGAGGTCTTGAAAAATATATTGATTAGTAATGAAAGTGATTTTGTAGTTATGATCTTTGGTAAATTTGTGGATATATAAGAAGTTAACTATAATGTATGAGACATGCAATGCATTATTGGGGGTAAGTTGGGCTGAAATTAAGATGTCTTTTTATTCTGTAGTTGTTAAAGATCAATTTATAATTTTTATTTTTCTATTATTAGGATAGAGTTTGTAAGTTTGAAATATATTAATTAGGTTTATCATGTGGGTTAGTGGCTCCTGCATCTAGGATCTAGGGCGCAAAATAATTATTTGAAGCATTGAAAATATAAGATCGAGAAATCGTATCATTTTGAACAAGAGGGCAAGATTTGGATGATTTTTCTAAGAAATTGAAAAACTTTTTAATTTATATAATCCTTCTGACTCCACTAGGTAGTCTATCCTTTTTGATTTCCATCTTTATTTTCTCTATAACTTTTGAGTCTCTCTTTTTGTAATAGTTTCATTACAGATTGATTATCTTTGGAAGAAAATTTGTTCTTTGGAGAAGGTTTTTTGTCATAAATTTCATACCTTTGTATTCAAAAGTTGTCATTTGTAGATATTTCAAATGTTGAACTATTGAGCATCACTATTCTTCGTTCTTTTTCAGCTCGCAGGAGAGAGATTTCTTCATTTGGAGAAGGGAGATTTTCTTTTCTTAAGATTTAGAATTGAAGTTGTTCAAAATCATTGTTGAATCTTGCAAAAAATATAAAGATTTTCTCTTGCTCCACAAAAATTTGAGGGCCATCATATCTTTACAACATTGCCTCTTGAGATCCTGTTAATAGTCCAACTTCAACAAATAAACCTTCATGCCATTAAAGTTTTAAATGACAAGAAGGTTATTTTGTTTGGCATTGTTGAGCTTTATCTTGATTTGTAAATGAGTGCAACATCTTTCATTGTTATGTAGGTTTGGTTAACTATATCCCAAACTTCTTTTGTGGTGTAGATGAAAATAAAATGCATACTGATCTCACTTAATATGGTGTTATGTAATTATATCATAATCATATAATTAGTTTCGTCCTAAAGTATAAACTTTGGATCTTTAGGCTCCAAAGATAAATTTATAAGGTGTTAGATTTTTTTTCTTTCATTTTAGAAAGTGTCACTATCTGGCTGAAAGGTTGGAATACTAAGTTACATAGATGGTTGGACAAAATTTTAATTTAACATATCCAAAACATCACAAAGTACAAAAATATTTCAAATATATAAAGCGCCATTAAATGTCCACAATTTGTTTAAAATTACATGCATCCATGCTTGAAATTACATAAAATATAAGAATTTTTAGTTCCCTATCTCCAGAAGTTCCTCTGCATTTATAAACAAAGTCCTTCTTCTACTATCCATTTAATTAGGATGATTATCTGAAAAATTTGCAACAACTATCATATGAATTAATAATGCAGCAGATAAATGTATTTTTAAATTATATTAATTCAAGAAAACATTAATAACCTGCAAGAATAGTTTGTAATAACCGAAAGTCAAAAAAAAAAAAAAGAGAAAATTTCAACAACTAAGTACGATTGGAAAAAAAGTCTAAGGGGTAGTTTGGTTTGAACCGAAATAGAACTCAAAAAACACCCGAGAAGAAAGGAGAAAGAGAAGAAGGAAAGCGCGGAACCGTCGTAAGGCCGGCAATCAAGGAGAAGAAGGAGATTCGGCCTTTCGTGTGCGCCGAAGAGGAAGGGACGCTGCCCAGCCAGAGGCGCCTCCACCGCCGTTGACATTGAGTCGCTTTCGGCAAACGAGAGAGAGGAAGGTCATGAACGGGACCGCTGAACGGGAGGAGAGCCATGCGGCGTGACTTAGGGCAAACCGAGAGGATAAAAAGGTGAGTAAATAATTAAATTATATAATTATATGTTTAATTGAAATTTGATGTTAATGTTATTATCTCAAGTTTTAACTTAGGGTTTATAATTTTGACTTAGGGTTTATAGATTTCAATAAGAAATGTAATTTGGGAATATATAGGATGAATCAAAGTTCAGTAATTAAGTATTAAATCCTTACATATGAAATATAATTGAAAATTTAATAAAACCTTAAACCTATGTTAAGTTATATTATCATTAATTAATTTAAAATCATTTGAAGGGAAATGATAAACATTAAAAGAAAATAAAATTTATCTATTGCACATTAATTATTTTAGAATTATTTAAGGGGTATGATTAGTAGTATTTGTTTAGATGATATAATGACGAAAAAGCGGCTATGTAAATAGTAGTATATGTTTTGATGATAAACAATAAATGCAATATATTAAGTCACTTTAACACTTAATATTTTATATTAAGAAAAATAATAGGATTAATAAGATTTAGATGTATTATATGGCAAATTAGACATATCATTATATTAAATAAATTAAAGGTTAATTTAACTTGATTTAGAAAATAGATAATGAATATTGATGAATGTGAGCGTCAATTAATAAAAGTTATATGTAAGTATGAATAAAATAAAATAAAATACGCTTTTAATATTGATCCAATCAATATTTCATGTATGGGAAATTAAAGAAGATTAAAGAAAAGGAGATTCAAGAGAAAACTGCAAATTAAAGTGGGTAATTATGTTTTTACATTTATGATAAAAATGTCTTTGAGTTTATGTGATTAAATGCATATTTGTATGATCATGACTTTCTCCTATACTGCAAGTTGTGATTATTTTCTTACTTCATAAATTGTGATGTAATTTACTGCTTCTTCAGGATGATAA
The DNA here is from genome assembly GCA_021442155.1 of Cymbidium sinense. Lineage (NCBI taxonomy): Eukaryota > Viridiplantae > Streptophyta > Magnoliopsida > Asparagales > Orchidaceae > Cymbidium > Cymbidium sinense. The sequence goes on from CM038228.1 coordinate 11,604,746, forward strand.
CATGAACGCGATCATATCACTTTCGCCATTTTTATAAAGTTAACCGATTCGTTAATGAATTAATACGATACAGAGTATAATTGTATGAATGAGTATGTTGAAAGTGGAGTTACAGATCCATATCGTACCGAAAAAAAAAAGGGCTAGTGAAATTGTCAAAAGGTAATGATTACTTCTTCTGGATGAGTATTGATAAAGGTACTCAAGACGGATGATAAATGTAAAAGTAAAAGTTCATATGAAATGTTTATGTATACCTACCCCCCACCCCCATATGTTTGATTGTTTGAGCAAATTTCTTTTATGTATATGTGATAACAAAAACTGGCATGCACACTTGTTCTACCTTCTTCTTTACCATAGTGTAACAGCATAATTGATCTACTGAATTTTATTCAATTATTAGTTGTTTAATTTTTTTTCAGGTAACCATCCTAACTAAATGACGAAGATAAGGGAGGGTTATGTTTATCGTCGTAGTACGTGAGATAGTTATTATGCCGTTATATGAATTATATTTAAATCATGTCATATGAACTTTGTTAGATATATATGTAATAAATCATAAATTTCATGAATCAGTAACTCTTGTATGATTGGAGATTTTATTTAAAATTAGAAGTGTTATGTAAGTTTTTCTTTTATCCGTTTGTCAGATTCCAAGCTCCTGACCGTGATAGGCTGACCTTATAGGGAGACGCACAGATTGTAGTCTGAGGGTCATAGAGTCATTGATCTAATGGTATAAGACGTTGATATGCGTACCTTAAACTCTTTATTATAATTGAAGGGTAAGTGGGCCTCATCCCAAAAGAGAGAGGTGGGTTATTGTAGTCGATATTATATCATTATGCAGTAACCCAAAAAATCCTGAAATTCAATATAGCCTTCTCCTTTAGCTTAATCTGCTTTGAGAACAATAATTTAGAGGTCTCCTTTAATCCATGTGACATTGAGGATGTCTTCATATCCGCTATCACGACCCTAATTGGGAGCTTGGAATTACCAAAATAGGAGCAAATGGTTGGGTGTAGTAAAGTTTACATTTTTAAATTTCTAATAATTTAAAATTTAGATAAATCCAAAAATAATGAAAGAGACAATGAACTATCAAATCTAATACAAGTAAAACAATAAAAAATATATTTTGTTTGTTTTTATCTCATCTACAATTTACGTTTTTTATTTGTTTACTCATTTAAATTTTAATTATGTAAAAAACAACATAATAAGCTTTCTAAAAATTTAGTGGAGTAATTATAATTTTAAATTACAGTACACTGTGATTAGAAAATAATATGCATGCTAATCTTTTCTATCAAATTATAGAAATTCATGTGATAATCTAAATGTATTAATATCAATTATAATAATAAATGACATCTAAACAAATGCAAAAATTTTGAAATATTAATTGTTATTTTACTTTTCATGATCTAAACTTTTAATTGTTAATGAATTTTATATCTTATTTTATACATTCTTCTCAGGAACATCGTCTAAGTATAACCTAACTCACTCTTGGCCGAAACATATCCCGTCGATGAAACATATCCCGTCGACACAATGGGGCGTAGACAAGTTCACTATTATTTGGGTGGAAAGGTTCCAACTTACCCTTAGTTGATACATCTCCTATCGGCACAATAGGGCGTGAGTTTAATTTTTACTATTGTTTGAGGTGGAAGGAAAGTCAGCAATGCATGTGGGTACATTATGTCCCTAGCCAGTATCATATGGAGATGAACTCCTTTCATCATGTACATATAAGCATACATATAAATGATATTTTCATTTGTATTTATCATAATATGAATTATTTATTCATTTGACTTAATGTTTGTCTACTGATCATTGTATATCATTTTGTATTTAGTCTATATATCATGCTATAATGATATAATATTTTTTTTGCAAGAACTATTTTATTAACATTCTTTAAGTAATATTGATGTGAGTCTCATCCTTAATATGACAGATTAATGGTAATAGAGAGAAAATCAATAAAATCTCGATCAAACATACTAATTAAATGCATAAGGTTTAGAAGAAGAAAATAGTATTGAAATTCAGAAATGTAATTACCCACCTTAAGTCTTGACCTTTTCTTTTGATTGAAATCTATTCCCTTTAAGTAAATACAATCTCCGCCAATTCTAATACCTAAAATATCATAACTAAATATAAGTTATGCAAAATGATATCAAAATTAAATGAAAATTTATCTCTTCTTAATATTTATTATTATTATTATTATAAACAAACAATCGCTTAGGCAAAGTCATATTTATTCTCTGCTACAGAGTTAACATCTTTAAAAAAAAATCACATATTTTGATTCTATATATATATATATATATATATATATATATATATATATATATATATATATATTTATTAAACTTGAAAATAATAATTGTTCTAAATCATAAAATCTAAGATAACTTCAATTTCCATCATTTAATCTTGTATTGTTTGGGATTAAATCTCAACAAAATATCTTCACTAAATAAAAGTACATATTTTCTACTTATTAAATATCTTTATTAAATCTAACAACATGCTATTACATTATAACATAAATTTTTAATGAATTTATATACTTATATTTAAATAAAGACAAAACTAGTGTATATATATATATATATATATATATATATATATATATATGTATATATATGTATATGTATATATGTATATGTATATGTATATATTTAAGCTGTAAATAACTATATAATAACTTTTACCTAAATATTCCTTATGATTTAAAGTATGCCTAGTCTATCACATTTAATACCTTTTATTGAAAATAGGATAGTATTTAGATTACATTATTTAACTAATAATAATTTTTTTAACATAAAATTATCTCTCCCCATTTTTATATATGCATATATGACAAAAGAGGTAAATAATAAAACAAGCCCTAACCACCTCCTCCACCGTTCAGCTGGAACTTTGCTTGTGCTTGGGGCGTGATGGCTGCTTAGCTTTGGTAGCAAGGGTACCAATTTCCATGGCTCTGGCGCTCGCTATGCTTGGCCGATACTGTCCTTTCCGGCTTCATCGTCTTCAAGCGAGTGAGCTCGGTCTCATCCCATCTCTCCCTCCCACATTCACTCTATCTCTCACTCTCTCTCTCTCTCTCTCTCTCTCTCTCATGCTTTATGTTTGGTTCGAAGGCAATTGACTTCGTCTTGCCTCTCTCTCGGTTCGTTTCTACTCGCTCCTCTTCATCTCTCTTATATAATGAACCATCTAATGGTGGTTTGATTCGAATATGCAAAAGTCAGTTCAAATTTTTGTTTTTTCTTAAATGAGTTATGACATTCCCAATTCAATCTTATAACAATCAACCTTTAATGCTAAAGTTGAGTACTCAATTGTAGGAGTTACTCTTCTGTGTTCCTCTATATCCAACAATGAAGTTTCAGCAAGCTATAGATTTTATGTAGCAAACATATTACATTGTTATAAACAAAGGCAATCTTAGTCAAATATAGTTTCACCAAACTTCTTTAAAATTTGGAATGAGCCATAATGAATGGGCTTGATTGTCCTTTGCCTTTGAATCTATCATTGGTCTAGTGCAAATAAATCATATTTCTTTTTGGAGAGTGTGCATATTCTTGTACTTTGGACAAGCCTTATATTTTTTTTGTAACTTTTTCAGATTTTCTCTTTGTATTGTTTGGTTTTGTGAATTCCTTCAGACATTGCTATGGTGTTTGCAACTTTTGCTCTTCATCATTATTATTCTCTTAGTGCTTGCTAAAAACTCCAAATAACAAGGGCTTTGAAGCATGTACCCCAAACCCACCTCAAATGGTGACCATGGATGACTTGGTTGAATGCAAACTACATGTATGGAAGATTTTTCATCCTAATTTTGAACACCATGAATTGTAATACCAGTTTCAAAATGGTGCCTATAGATTGTTGTCCTCTTCACCACCTTCCTGCCTATTTGTCTATGGATGAAATGTGATATTTTACTTTAACTTGGAGTTCATCAATTCCCAAAGGGTTCTCCAAAACTTATTGAGAAATCACTTTTTCTTATCAAAATCAATTGATGAAGGTAACTTATAGTGCTTCCAATATGCTAAGAAAACTTTGCATCCAATGTTTTCAAAATGCTAATTGTAATGCGATGTAAAGGGTTCCTTTTTTACTTTATTGTGCTAAGCATGAAGTGAAACTGTATTTTCACTAAGTAGCACATTCATGACAATGCAAATATTTTATATGCATAGAATAATCATTTAATTAGTCAAATTTAAATCAATATTAATTAATAATTTTTAACAAATCTATTGATACATTTAATAGCACTCTCTTAAAAATCAATGATATAAGAATACTTGTGAGGAAAAATATAAAGAAGTGAGATTTAATTCTTCTCCAAGTAGAGTTTGCTTAAAATAGGTCCACCACCCAATTGATAGGCTACAACTCTATTGAGATAGTTAATGGGAGGAATCCCCTCACTTCATTAGAGTTGGTTCCTATACTTACAACCATCGAGCCTAGTGTCGATGCTGAGGTGAGAGTGATGGAAATTCAGTCTTTGCATGAACAAGTTAAAGGGGAAATTGCTAAGCAGAATGTTAAGTAACAGAAACAAGCAAATAAGTCTTGAAAGGTCCAGGATTTTAAAGAAAGTAATTTAATGTGGTAGATTCAAGGAGAGGTTCCCCACAGGTTCATTTGGAAAGCTTAAACTTGAAGCAGATGGTCCATTTAAAATCATCAAGAAGAATAATGATAATGCCTATAAGATTAATTTACCGGATGATTACAACATCTCCGCCACCTTCAATGTGGCAGATTTGCTCCATGTTATGAGGATGCCGAGGCTCTAATTAGTGAAGGTGACACCTCCCCAACCCAGGGAGAATGACACGGGATGCTACCTCCCTCACGCATGCGGTAGAAACTGCGTGCTGCAGTGACGGGATTTCTTCCGTTGCGGATGCATGCTTGGTTCATTTCTGAACCTGTCTGTTTTTCCTTGGCCCTTATTGGGGTCAGTTTGCTATCCTAGGAAAGGATAAATTGCATTTAATATAAATAGACTACTAATTGTTGCTAGGGTTAGTTTTTGTTGTAGTTTTTGTATCAGAGACTTTTTTTTTCTTCTGGTTTTCTATTTTCTAACTGCATTCAAACATTGCAAGTGGTGTCTAGGACTGTATCTTGTGTAGATTTGATGGTGGATCACTCCCAGCTTCTTCTCTTCTCATTTCAAAGCCATCAAACAACTTTCCGACTGATGTCGTGGTGTTTTCTTGCAAGCCGAACCCATTTCCAGCTGGTATTAACCTTCCACAACCCCACTACTACCTTTTTCCTCACTCCTCTTGATCCCAAGTACGCTCTTGGTCATCTGGGAGTGGTATCACACCCCTTTAAAAACTATGGTACATCTAGGTGTCTTCAGTATATAAACATAGTGGAGAGTCCTTTCCTCTCCAAATTGTCTTGCTGCTCTTGAATTATACGTCTCATATCCAAGTCAAATGATCTCTTTGATACAATTGACTTACCCAAAATCTATATGCTTGCTCTTCGGTGTATATTTTATTTTATCCATTTCCTTTGGCCTCCTAAGAGCGCTTCAGTTGCATTTGTTGGTCGAGGGAAACCTTCATTTCACTTTCCATACCTTTTATAGTTTCTTAATTTGATTTGTTGCATAAAGCACTTTGTGCTCTTTGTTGGGCAAGGCCAACACATGAATTATACAATTAGGGCTTTGGTTACATTAGTAATTTGTCAGGATAAACATATTACTGATGTTGCTGTGTGATCCTTTCTTGTATTTGATTACATGATTGAACTTCTTGTATTTGATCACCTTCTTGTAGTTGTTCACCTGCTTGAACTGCTGCAATTGTGACTTTCACTTCATGTGTTTGGCTTGTTATAGTCTAGATTGAATCTATAGTATTGGCCAATGATCTATATGCAGAATTGCCTTCTTCACCAACAAGTAATTCTTGTAATCAGTGTTCCTCTTGTCATTGGTTGGATGGTCTCTATAGGTAGTTTGTGACATCTTTGAATGATATGGCATATCTTGTCCATCTTGGATGAGGATGACACCAATAGCATGGTTGGATGCATTGGTCTCCAACTCGAATGACAATCACATGTTTGGGTCGAGCATGCACTACTTTTTTAGTGATTTGTTATATCTACTGAAAGTTGTTCTTTTCACCCCACTAGAAGGGAGACAATCACCTGTAATAATATTCAAGTGGGCAGACAGCATTGAGAAGTCGTGAATGATGTTCTTTCATGTCGACAGCCATTCATGGAGTTCTATAATGGTACAGCATTAAGGTTTGTTCTGAATTGATGTTTTCTTTTTGTATCCAGTTGTATCTCTTTTCCACATATTGTGAATCTGAGTATGCACGTTTGTGGAGCTTGAGTACAAACTTGGCTTCTTTTAGAAACCTCAAGACCTGCTTGCGGATCCTTCTCCTAGCTTTTGCTATTCACTAAAATGCTCATAGATAAACAATTGCAAGTTTATCTAAAAAAAAGGCATCCTACGTTATTCATCAATTTTATGAAGATTGCTAGTGCAATGTAAAGTCTAAATGGCATCACTCATCATTCAGACATTTCATTTTAATATGGTTTTATCTGATCAGATTTCAAGTCTGCTTAGACAAGTACTTGGCTGGTAGATGGTAAATCTATTCCCCAAGATGTGGCAATGGATCGAGATTCTTGATGGCGATTTTATTTTGTGCTTGATTGCTATTTGATACGCACTCACTTTGTAGCATCATTCTTTGATTGTATGAGTGGCTATTTTTGTTGTTTGGAGTGCAATAATCACAATTTTGAAGGTGTTGGTAGCTGTTTCTGTATGGCAAACTGCTGTTCTATTTGTGATCTAGAAAGCTGAACGGTGGTTGACTATTGCTGTATTGACCGTTCTACTCTTCTGTTTTTTGATTTTTGCATCTTTTATCATCCGGATAGTTTCATGCGAGGTATCAAAGTGAGTGTTTGGGTTTGTCTGTTGCACCCACCAATCTGCACTCCTTTTGCATATGCCATTGTCATCTCATCTAGTTTTCCTTCATCTTTTGGACCCAATTATGAATGAAACTTCAAACTCTTGGTGTTAGCATGGCCATAGAGTTGGCAATGTGTGCAGAAAGACCTATTGCTGTCTTGCTTACTTTGATTGCTTTTCATTTTCTTTTCTGCTTACTTTTTTCATTATCTATTTTGCTGATTCTTGTTCTTGTTAACAATTCTTAGTTGATTTTGTATTCTATGGCACTCAAGTTGTCACTGACTTCATCAATTGAGGTGAAGGTTGTTAAGCAGACTTGCCATGAACTTAATTAGGGTTGATGTTTCTTCCATGATTCAATATGCCATGAACTTGTACAGAACTCGATTAGAGTGTTGTTCCAATTACCAGAAACTCTTTCTCAGTCTTTTGCTTTGGAGTTGCAGCTCTTACTTGTGACCCTAAGTCATCTCATTCAGGTTGTGGCTTCTTGCTTTCCATATTTCACCGCATAAGGGTGTGGCTATAGCTTGAACCATTTGAATGCTATCTTCTTGACATTATTGTGCCCACAAAAAGAGTAATAGGTTTTGAGATGTTCAAATTAGTCATCATGATTCTTAGTGTTGACTATCCATCATTGATTAACAATTCAATTTTGGTCTTAACCATAAATGGCAGTTGAGTCTCTTGTAGAAATTCTGAAAAGAGAAGCTTTTTTTTTTCATATTATGGCTATCATTTGGATTTTCTTCATTTAGATTTGAGCTCCTATATCATGACCTTCCGCATGGGTAGGTATATTACTACGTTCATCATGGTTTTTTGTTGTTTTGAGATCATGAACTGTTAAAACATCTCTTCTAGAGTCTCCAATATAAAAATATTTTGAAAATCCAATTACTTGGTGGCTTCCTGAACTTAAAGTTTCTTGTCCAATGGAGAAAATAGAGAGTGAGAGGGTTACTTACTGGTTCCAAAATAAAACTGATAGATAAAGAGAGATAGAGAAGGGGAGATGGGAGAGGTATATTACTATGTTCATCATGGTTTTTTGTTGTTTTGAGATCATGAACTGTTGAAACATCTCTTCTAGAGCCTCTAATATAAAAATATTTTGAAATTCAATTACTTGGTGGCTCCTGAACTTAAAGTTTCTTGTCCTATGGAGAAAATAGAGAGTGAGAGGGTACTTACTGGTTCCAAAATAAAACTGATAGACAAAGAGAGATAGAGAAGGGGGGATGGGAGAGGTAGTAATGAGAGGGGGAGTGATGGAGATTTGATAGTGTATACTCATCAGGAGTAAAGGAAGTGGATTATAAATTATGTTAGATTTTAATTTGCATTAAGGTTGATAGTGGAAAAATCAGGCAACTTTGTAAATATATAACAATGAAGACATAAATTCTATAATGGGAATTTACATACATACTATTATAATTCTTTTGTATTTTTATATCTAACACCTAACCTTTGATATTTAACTATATAACACTTTAGTGGCTCAATCACATCAAAATAGCATCTACATGAAAAGGTATATTTCATTTTAGAAAAGTTAATTTGTGATGTGATTTATTGATTTGAGTATTGTATAAGTAAATATAAAAAATTTAAGTGTTCGGTAAGTAAATACATAATAATTGTGTGCTATGTATGTAAATTCTCCTTTCTATAAACTTCTTATATATTCTATCATGCTCAAATCTTAATTCAATGGAAATATTAAGGTTAACTGCAACCTCAATATTCCAAAATAAATTCTATAACATTAAAGGCATAAATTTAACTATATAACACTTTTTTTTTTAACCAGAACCACTTTAAATCCATATGATAAATTTTAGCTTTTTCCTTCCATCAAACAAAAAACCTCTCAATCAATTACACTATCAATATCTCTATGTACATTAGTGGCTATATTTAGAGCTCCAGTTTATTTTATGAAAGAAAAATAAAAGTAAAAGGAAGGCCAGGTTAGGGTTTATCTAAGTTAGTTCTAAGAAGAAATAAATTAAACTTCAAAGCTTTTCTTTCATCCCAACACAACCCCATGCTAGTGTTGGCTTCCGCATTCACTCAGCTTGGCTATTCTACTAACGATGCATAGCCTACTTCACCTCTAACTCATCTGCTTTCTAGCTTGCACTTGCTTACCTACTTGCTCTTCCCCTCACTCTCTCTCACTCTTGGCCTGCTCCTTCCTTGCCTTTTGAAAGGTGCAATTGACTCTTTAGGTTGGTTCAATTGAAGACATTAGGTCAGTTCTTTTTTTAGTGAATCATGAACTTGAAACTTCCTCTTAGTACAAGCTCATTTAATCATGAGTATACTGGAATTAATTATATTGTTTATCTTTATTTAATTATCATTCAATTAGTTTAAACAATTAGTTCAGTTTAAATCAATTTGTCTTGATATCTTAATTAAGTCTATAAATTATTCATAACATTTTAATTAACTGAATTCTAATGTTATTGTTTAATTAATTAAATAACATTTTGTTTTACATGCTTTCTATATGGTATGATTATAGCTTTCCTCTGAGTTTTCTATTCTTATTTTTAATTTTTTGTAGATTGTCTATGATGCCAACAAACTTGCTAAAATTGTTGAAAAGAAGAAGAACATGAAGAATTGGTTGGACTTCTTTCAATTGAGACATGAAAGAAACCCATCTAAAAGACCAACTCGTAAGGTTGGTTCCAGCACAAACCTTTTCCTTTTGTTATTTGTGATAGCCAAACTTTATTCTCATCATTGTGGCTTAATTCATAAACTTACGCCTTCTCTGATTCTTTTTATCAGACTGGTTTTCTAGGCTTATGTGGTGAGAAGTTGGATGCAATTGAATATTACACGTCAGAGATTGCTAAGCTATCTAATGAAGTACGTAGTTCATGTACAACGTGATGGCTTGCTCTTGGTTTATAATGTTTTTCTCTCCAAAAATCAGTGTCAATAGCTCATATTGTTTTAACATTTATCTGTTGAATTTATACTGCATTATTTGATGTATCATATGCTGTTTGCATTTGCCAGACTAATCTGCTTGCATCGACTTGGAAATAAATTTCAGTGATTGGTCACTTAACCCGTGCTGTTGGCTGGATGTCTGAGTATTTCTTATATCTAGTTGAACCTAGTTTATGTTTCACCTTTAAGCTCTTTTCCATTCATATGATTAGCTTTTTGAAACACTAATTGTTGTCTTTGTCGATCTTTTACATGGAAGTTCTGTTGTTCCTTACTGTTTAGGCTAATGTTTGCCGTGCTGCTACATGTTGTTACTCTTGCCATTTTTTCTGCAACAGCTTATGGAGATGATGTTGGAGGCCTCATGATCATTTTTCTCTCCAATTTTCATTGCATTCACTGAATTCTTTATCGTTTACGGTGTCTTCAGGAGGTGGAAGAACGAGATCGGATTAAGAATCAAAAATCCATTATTCCTGTTGCATTTGTTTCATTTCGGACACGATGGGGAGCTGCCGTGTGTGCTCAAACACAGCAAACTAGAAATCCAACAGTTTGGTTAGTTGAGTGGGCTCCAGAACCTCGAGATGTTTACTGGAATAACCTAGCTATTCCTTTTGTCCATCTTACTATCAGAAGGTTGATAATGGCAGTTGCATTATTCTTTCTGATATTTTTCTTCATGATCCCTATAGCTTTTGTACAGTCTCTTGCAAACATAGAAGGCATCGAGAAAGCCGTTCCATTTTTAAAGCCCTTAATCGAGAGGTAAGAATGATTTTAGAGAGATTGTATTTATCATTTTCTGTTTACTCGTTTTTCCCTAGTTAAGTTTGGTCTGTCATTTGTGTTGATTCTATTGAATTCTTATTTGATTTTCCTAATTATTAACAATGACTGATTTTGTGTAGATTCTTTTGTCTTATTTGGTATTTCTAAAATGCGTAGATTCTTGTCTTATTTGGTATTTCTAAAAAATTGAGATGACTTCATTCTGCTTTAGGTCATGCTTATTTTTTTAATGGTAAACAAAACTTTTATTGACTAGATAAAGAGAAAAGTATGATAAGGGAATTTAATAAAATAAATAGAGAAAAAAGTACAAAAAATGAATAATTGAAAGATCATTTGGATCACCTAGCTTGAAGTGTAGAAAGCATTTGAGAGTGATGATAAGACTTCTTCTGATTACTACCCTTTTGAGTATAAAGATTATGAATTCTTTTATTTGTCAGGAGTCAACATGCTGAATGCTTAAATCAAAATTCTACTATAGTAGATGAACGTTGTTCTGCTTACCAATTGGATGAAGTTGTGACGTTTCAAGAACTTGTAGATTATTTTTAGTGATATTATCAACAGTTGAAGAGATTAATGAAAGGGCTATTAGACAGTGGAATATCATTCAATGATCCGGGTTCAAGATTTTGAGAGTAAATTTAATTTGATGTTGGCAGGTCTTCCACCAAACTTGGAAGCTTTTGATGTATGGGTCTGTGGTCTAAATTTTGGAAGCCTTAACTTAGGACGTGTTTTGAAATATTCAGAAAATTAATGTCCAAAATTTGATAAGTGTGAAAGTCCATGTAAAAAAAATATGAACTGACTAATACTGGTTCAACTCAACCACATTAGTCGGTTTGTTATTTATGAGGAGAGATGTGAGATTGCCATCGAGTCAATTTGAGTGAGCAAGATAGAGGTTAAAGGAAATCAAGTAGAACGATAGAGAGCGTTTTTGCGGCCTTGTTTGAGGACTGTGACATCAAATAGAGTGGGAGATAGTGATCGGCTCTAGTCAAGTCCAATAGCATGCAGGTGAGTGCGTGATGGAGGGATTTTGATTAGGCTGGTTGTGCACGCCATCTACGTGCCAATCCATGCAAGGAAGGAAATTTTGTTTTGAATCAAATCTCTAGTATTCATGAGTGATTGACATTGAGCTTGACAACAAAGAATAATGTTAGGTATGATATTAATGTTAGAATTTAGTGCTTGTTTCTCTTTATTTTTGCTAAATTAATATATATATATATCTATATATATATATATATATATATATATATATATATATATATATATTGATTTTTTTGCATATCTCATGTTTGATTTATATTTAAAATAGTATTAAGAATTGTTAAAATTATTATGAAGAAGTTAAATATGAAAAATATAAAAAAAGAAGCATAAAATATATTAGTAAATATAAATAAGTATCCTCATATTTTTAATTGTAGGAAAAGAGCATATTAAATGAAAAATTATAGTCAAGTAGACACATAATATAAATGAAGCAATTAAAAATATAGAACTTAAACCATTGTGTAAAATTGAAGTTGTACAAGGTTTACTTGTTGAATGTTAGCATGATAATTTAAATATAAATTTATTGTACAAAAGGCAGATAATTTAAATTGAATTGAAATTAAAGATATATAGTTGTAGCCACAATTTGTAATATTGGTTAAAGATATTTGATAAAACATTAACTATATATATTATTTTTATTTAATTGAAAGAAAATAATAATAAATGATAAAACTATATAAAAATTAAATAAATATGAATATTTCCTTAGGCATATTCAACAAACTTAATTATTGAGTTATATATGATGAATTTATAAAGAATTTTTGTTGGCCAATTATAGAAAAAGATAAAAAGTGCTATGATTATATTGTAGTTTCTTTTTTAAACAAAAACATATAGAAATTTTATTACTAGAAAAGGAAAATACAGTCTTTAAAGGAGATAAATCTCAAAGTTAATGTTCAAAAGAGATACAATAAACCTAAAGAGATCAATCCCTAACAAAATACAATAATAAAATAAAGAAAAGAAATAAAAGGCCCAAATAAGCAATAACACTGAACAAGCCGAGTAAAGCAGCAAGACTCCAAAACCTATAAAAAAGTCCTGCAAGACACTTATAAAAAGATAAGCAAGCCATATATTAGAGAAATTCGGCAGTCAAATAAGCCATAAGGAACAACAAAATATCTGAGCATCTAAACTTCACAAGAAGGGATTACAATTACATATAATGTAACTAGCCAAAGAAAAGAGAAAGATAACATCAAAGCCATCACAGCTAAAGCACCCCACCAAAGAAAGATAGCCAATACAATAGCCAAACAGAAGAGCTCTCAAGACCTGCCACCACCAATATAGAAGCAACAGGATACAAGGCCAACACAGCCAGCCAAAACCCCAAAGACAGGCCCATAATATTTGTGATGTTTTGAAGTTAGATTATAGATGTTTTATAAAATTAAACATAAATTGTGAGTTACAATTATAGGCAAATTATGTGCTTAATTACTATATGTGGTTCATAGGTTGAATCTGCATGTGTTAACAAGTTATTAGGAAAGCCAAGTTAGATCATCAAAGATCAAGACTTTCTTGTAATTACTCATACTTTTTGAATCATAGTAATAATATTGATTTTCTTTTAAACGAATTACATATTTAATCTTGATGTAATTAATCGTTAGATGCATTGGTCATATAAAAATGTCACACATTTTTTAGCATATTACACGTCTATTATGTATATAAAATTATTATAAAAAATATTAAATGATATAAAAATGTAAATAAAATGAGGTGTATATTATGCTTGTATGTGTTTGTTGGATATGATAGAGTTGCACCCATTTATGATACTAGTTGGAGATGTTATGGTATTCATGCACATAAAATTTTTTGATATTGAAGTGCTAAGGATATAATCTTTGATGGTAGCTCCTGTGACGAATGTAAGTGATATAGATAAGATATTGTATTGTACGATATAATGTGTTAAATCTTTTTAATAAATCATATATAAATATAACTTCACTTGTTCTTTTTCTGATTTAAAATTGACATGTTTATTATTTTTGTTATGTTACTGTAGTTTAGAGGTATGATTATTTAATAGCTATTGAAAGTTTATTGTCTTCAATCCAACGTTTGTATGTTAAAAGTTTGAATTAAAAATGAGTAATAGAAAAGAAAATGTTTATAAAAGACGAGGTTAAAATATAGGAAGATATATTTATGATTGTATGTTAAAAGTTTGAATTAAAAATGAGTAATAGAAAAGAAAATGTTTATAAAAGACGAGGTTAAAATATAGGAAGATATATTTATGATTGTTTTAGTTACTTTTATAAGTGGCTCTTTCAATCTTTTGGTTAATTAAAATGTAAATTTATTTTTTTCGTCCGACCATCTGTACTTGTCTTGATAATTCCAAGTTCTTGGTGCGTGGCAGAAAGAGTAGTATGAAGGAATATTTTCGAATGTCACTTTCTACCAATATCTTGACAATTGAGATCCAATCCACACCTCTTTATGAAACATAACTGTAACATTCTATTTCACCAAGACTTATCTATAAAGAGCCTAGTAGAATGAGATGTTGTAACATCCACCTATAACAATTTTTCAAAAATGGAAGATAAAGAGAATATGTTAGATTGGTTGAAATATTGCAGACGAAGACGTGAAAATGAGATCTAAACATAAGTGATAGGAGGCTTCATAGGACAATAAAAATGAAGAGATCGTTTTAATATGCACGTCAGAAAATCAATAATATAATAAGATCGGTGAGAGAAAAGTCTGGTGTAATCTACCTCAAAGAAAAGTTTTATGATGATGTCTAGTGTCAATAAAACTAATATAGTAGTCCCCAATCAGATATTCAACTAGTAATTTGAAAGTTACCTCCTAGGTAGGCGTACCCATAGGAAATTTACTACTAAGTGAAAGAGTGAAAGGCTTAGCAAGCAAAGATACTTCTTCATTAGAAAAGAGAAGAGTTGGCTTCTTTTGGAAAGAAGATGGTTGTTTAAGTTGGTAATTTTTTAAGGTTGATCAAAGAAAAATGGGGAATTGTTTTGTGGAGAGGGGAGGTTATCTGTTGCAAACGAATCACAAATAACATTTGCAAAGGAGTGAGGAGTTTGAGATGAAGGGGGCTCAACTTTCAGAGATGATTAAATGGGGAGAAGTATTAGAGCGATTAGGTGCTACCATGGGAGGCGATGGCAAATCCATAGGAGGGTCAACCATGGACTTAAGAGAAGTCAAGGAAGGAGGTGGGATACCAAGCGGGTTTGATGGAATAGGAAAAACAGAAGGAACCCTAAAGAAGGGCAACAAAAGAGATTGAGCACGACTACGAACATCCGAGAAGTTGTCAAAAAATTACTTTGACCCGACAAAAGCAGAGAGTTAGGAGCTGCCCTAGGACACGCCGACGCCATATGATGATGTCGACGTCAATAACAACCACACATGCTCACTAATAGGCCATATTATGCATTTTTATTGAATAAGAGAGAACTTACTTGAGGAAAGATGTGCAGGGATGAGCCAGTGCTGGCAATCGAGCACAAGATGAACTCAAGAGTCTCACATCGATGATTGAGCGCGAGATGAGCATGAGATACGAGTTCGAGATTAGCGTCATGAGAATGCTGATGAGCACGAGATAGAGCATGATTGAGCTGCTTAACTTATAGGGTTCATGCTTTTCTTATGCTGCTTAATTGCTTTAGGTTCATGTTTATTTTTTTGGTGTATTCCATCTAAGAAAACAACTAATCGAGATGGAACCCCATAAATTTTTATGACTAGTGATAGAAGAGGACATGCACAAACTGTCAACTTGTGTATTTGTTTGGACAGCAGATGCTGTCAACAATGAGGGAAATAAGCAAAAAATTGGTGAATATGGGATTTTTTAGTAGGAAATTTAGTAAATTGGAAGTTATTATTTATTGCATATTCTATTATTATTCTATAATATATTTCCTTAATTGAAATATATTTCCTTAATTGAAAATATCCTCCCAATTATTTCTTTCTTATACTACATCTTGTATAGGCATATATATAGTCACCAATATTATAATGGATTAATAAAGTTATTTTCAAACACCACTCAATATTGTCTTAGTGGTCCACTCAATCCTACTCTCACGGCTTCTCTTTTAGCCTCATTCTCAAACTCGATGTCGATCTCACCTACACCCTTTCCCAAATTTTGTAGCCAAAATCAAATTATGAAGTGAATTAAATTGATCTTATTTTAGTTAATTGTCACACCTACTTCTAAGCAATACCGAATATAGCCATGGATAAAAAAAAAAATTTTACTTAACATTACCAATAGAAATAAAAATTACACACTATTTTTTCAAATCATATAAGAGCCACTACAAATTCAAATCACAATTAACAAATTTGTTCACACATATAAAATATCCACCAACAGAAATCATATAAAACATAGTTTAAAACATAAACTAACATAATACTTATCAAGACGAACATGATATAATCCTCCCTTCTATCCTCCATCTAGTTAGGAATGTTACCTAAAAAATATAAACAATTTGTAATTGAATAAAATTTTCAGTGGATAAATTATGTTTTTATACTATAGTAAAATAAGAAAACATAATTAATATGCATGATAGATTTTACTATTTACATAAACATAAATGTTGAATTAACATGATTTAACAATCCATATAGATAAATGAATATATTTCTTGGGACTTTATTTGATAATTTATCAATCATTTAGGTGTCGACCCACTGAGAATACCAAGCGAAGATTGTGACGGGATAAAATAAATCATTTCTTAACAATTCCAATCATAAATAAAATCTCCAATCTTCAATCAAAAAGAGCACTACAAACCACAAATAATTATACAATTGTCCATACTTAAATATTCTAACAAAGTTCAGAAAACACATTTTAAACATAACTCAATACATAATTATCTATCTCCCAAGTCCCTCTCGGTAAAATGACTTTCACTTCTATCACCATTTAATTAGTAGGATTCAAAAGATTAAGCAACTAACAAATGAATATAATTCTGATTATTACACTATAGTAAACAAGAAGAAAAGAATGCACGCCATTGTCACACATATAAAAGAAATCTACTCAAACAATCAAACCCATATAGATACATAAACATTTATCAAGATATACGTCAGATAAACATTTATCAAGAAGATATGTGTATAGATATAAACATTTATCATATAACTTTTACTTTTTACTTTTATCATCCTTCCAAGAGTCATTTAAATACTCATTCAAAGAAGTATCTATTACTATCGCCATTTGCCATCATCGCCTTTTGAATTATTTTCACAATTTTATTTTTTGAATCATTGCACAGCATATTTAAATATTTTATTAGTTCTTTTCATTTAACATTTACTTAGTTTAATATATAATGTTTATACATATATAATATGCCATATATGACTTTTTAAATTCTATTATTTTTTCCTAAAAGTTATGTTAAGTTTTAAAGTGGCTCAATATACATAAATTAAATTTTAAGTTCTATTGATAATTATTCTTACTAATCTAACATAAATTCTAAATATTAATTAGAGTTGTGAAAATTAACATTAATTATGCTTTCATAAATTTTGCGATTATAAGTCTATATCATTATATTTCATTAAATTTAAGATAAATTTTACATTGAAAATCGAACCTATAATTTCAATAAGTCAATTTCGTCACCTCTTGCTTCTTATAGTAAAATAAAATACATTTGAGATATATTAAAATATAGATTTCATTATAAATTTATAGGATAACTCAAGTAAAACATTTCCAATTAAATCTCTTGCTGAACTTATAACATCATAAATAAAAATTGAAGTAATAATAAAATCATATTTTTTTCAATTAAATATATATATATTTTATTTTTACCTCCCTACCTCTTATCCCTCATTCGAAACCTTAAGACCCGTGCTTGCCGCCCGTCCCGGGTCATGCATGCGCACAATTTCTTCTCCCTCTCGTCGCAAGAGCTCCCTCCTCTCTCGGTTGTCGGTGCACGGAAAGTCTTCGATGACTCGATGTCGGCGGCAATGGAGCCGTCTCACTCGGCTAGGACATGCACACATGAGGCTTCCCCTCTCCTTTTCCTCTCTTCCTCTCTCGCATGCTTTTGAGAGTTAAGTTTCGGCAAAACCGGAACCGAGCACTCCCCTCTTTTGATTTATTTCACTTTACGACCAACCATTGTGACGGTTTCTCCTTTTTTTGGTTTGAATTTTCCGGTTATTACATTAATGGAGTTGGTCCAAAGTTTTGAAGATCTTATTGGTCATTCCTATCTTTAAATTTTTAACATTCCTTCTATTAAATGCATCTTGAGTTCCAATTTCAGCCTAATGTAAACTCATTTTATGTGGGTGAGTTTTTTTCTTAGTTTGTTAAAATTCTTTTATTGGGATCTCAAGTTCTTGCATCAATCTCATATAAGAACATTTTTTGATCATAATTGAGGTTCTATTATTTGGGTACCATGTTTCTAGCCCTTACTATCATCCCCATTTCCTTTTTGATTGAAATGAAATGTTTTATCTAAAAAAGAAAAAAATTGAAATGCAATGAATGAAAATGATGAAAATTATACATTCCGGCCTGGGGCGCCGCGGCGTTGCAATCGCAACTCTTAGGTGGTATTGTTGCATTAAAGAGTCTAAAAGATAAAACCACCCCCAACGGTTGCCTAACTTAAGTGAGATAGCACCGCAGCACTGTGATACCAGTCAAGTCATTGTCATGACGATCTTTAGTTTTTTAAAATCAAGAAAGTCACCGTTCTTGCCCCAACATCAATAACTGCCTAGGGGAGTGAGGGGAAAGGTTATAGAGTGCAAAACTTCCTCCATATGATGGAAATTGCCTTTAAAAAGGGGAGAACAACCCTTCTAAGTTCTTCTTGCTCTTCCACACACTCCAACCTTCTTGCCTCGTTCTTGCTTCCGAGCATTTGTACCCTCTATAAGCGTGAGTTTTGCCACTACAAGAGCAATATTCCGTATACTTTAGATAAAAGATTTATGGAAATGGTTCTTTTACGCAAATTTTCTTTTTGAAAAGTTAAGTTAAGAAGGTTTCACCGTCAATCTTAGATCCAATGAGAAATTAAGCATGTCTCGTCGATCTGTTAGATCTAGAGTAAAAAGAACATCCCTTAAGGCTGAAATTTTCAGAATCTTGAATATTGAAAATCTATGTTGTTGAACTTAGTTTCGGTGCTAGAAGATCACCCTATCTCCGTTGATCTTGAATCCGGAATAAGGGATAAGAGTGCGTTTACACAAAAAATGTAAAAAACTAGCACTGCTAAGGTGTTATGTCATTAAATTTTCAAAAAAATCTCATTAAAATCCCCAAGAATTCGGCTTAAAATGGGATTCCCCTCCTGTGGCTTCGCAATGCTGAGGTCTAGCGCCGAGGCAATGCGCTCCTTGGAATGAAATCTTGAATGCTTTATTCTTTAGCGCCGAGGTGCCTGAAACCTAGTGCCGTGGCGCCAAGCTCTTGGATTTTGATATCGTCTTTGTTGTGTTGCGGTGATGTATTTCAGCGCCGCAAGGCTAGACCTCGGTTTTCATATCTTTAAAAAAGCCCCACAATGCTGTTCACACAGTAAAATAAAATCCTCCCTCCGATGATCTTGGGTCCATAATAAGGGAGAAGAGTACTGGTGCACTAAGAAAATTGTTTAAAATCTAGCACTTTTAAGACATTATTATACTAAAATTTTGAATTTTCAAAAAAAAAAAAAAAACTATTGAATCCTATACATTAGTGAAACAACGTTGCGGCATTGTAGTCCTAGTGCTAGAGCCCCACGTCCTCAAAAAAAATTAAGGTTATGCATACATCTTACAGCGCCATGACACAGGTATCCTAACATCGAGGCGCTGTGTTCTGGAAATAGACACCCAAGTGATAATATTAAAACATTTATATCATAATCGAAATTTTACCTACAATGTCGTGACATTACAAATATAGCACTGAGGCGTCGAATCTTCAAGAAAATTAA
Source organism: Cymbidium sinense (assembly GCA_021442155.1). Taxonomy (NCBI): domain Eukaryota; kingdom Viridiplantae; phylum Streptophyta; class Magnoliopsida; order Asparagales; family Orchidaceae; genus Cymbidium; species Cymbidium sinense. The sequence goes on from CM038228.1 coordinate 11,624,654, forward strand.
GCTTAGCATTTCATAGCGCCGAGGCGCTTTGTTCTCACACTTAATTGATAATATTAAGACATTCACACCCACAATATCGTAGCACTATAAATATAACGCTGAAGCATTGAGTTTTCAGGTTTTGAATAATTGCTTTCAGGTTAATAGCACCAAGGCGCTAATTCATCGTTGAGTTGAGCCCTTTAATGTTGAGCAAATTTTTTTTTTTAAATTTTAAATCTTGGAGTATTTCACAGTGACAAATATAGAGAGATAAAAATGAAGAAAAAAAGACATCTTTATTAAATAAAAATTTATTATAAAAGTTATTACAATAAAAATAAAAAGAAAAAAGGGGGAAACTAGTAGTCATAATTGTCACGATCCGGGTCGGAAGCTTGGAATACCAAGACGGGAACGAACGGTCGGATGGATAAATAAAAAAAATTTTACTTAACATCTCTAATAGAAAATAAAAATTATACAATATTTTTTTAAATCATATAAAAGCCACTATAAATTCAAATCTTATTTAATAAATTTGTCCACACATAAAATATCCATAAAGGAAAGTCATATAAAACACAGTCTAAAATATAAATCAACATAATACCTATCTCCTGAATTCCCTTTACGACGGTAAACATAATCCTCTCTTCTATCCTCTATCTACTTAGGAAGGTTACCTGAAAAAAATATAAACAAGTTGTAATTGAATAAAATTTTAAGTGGATAAATTATGTTTTTATATTATAGTAAAACAAGAAGGCAGAAATAGTATGCATGACAGGTTTTATTATAAACATGAATTTTGAGTAAAGTCGATTTTAACAATCCAATATAAGTGGTAGATCGAATGAGCATTTCTTAGAAATTTTATTTTCTTGATCATCATTTCATGAGTAAAACTTTTTTATAAGAAACTTTTTATAACTCATCCAAAAGACAATGTAATTTCATTTATCTTTTAGATGCAGTATATTTCGTCTTGGTTCATGGGGTGGGTGAACTCCACTTTCAGGCATATATATGCACAACATAGAATTTATGAAGCTATCTATATTTATTTAAAACAGTAAATCAATTAAGTCTGTATAATGATATAAGTAATAATATGATCTAACGTTAATTTATTATTATATGGAGCGAGAGAAAAATCAATCATAAGTTGAAATCTGAGATCATTTATAAATGTAGAATGTTCCATCAGAAAAAATAAATTTTTATCATAAAAAAGACATAATTACCCATTTTAGTGTGAAGCTTTCTCTTGAATCTCATTCTCTTTAACACATTTTTTCTTAACTGAAGTTCCTATGATTAGAAACATTAGTTTTATCAATACTTATAATTATATAATTGTATACAATGTTGAAACATAATTACCTCTCTTATTATAACATTTACAATTCTACTAGTTCATTAGAGACATTAAAATTTTCAAATAATTTCTCATTCTTATTTAGATGATCGATATTTATCTAAAATATTTTAAATTATTTAATTCTTTTATCAATTATCATATTTATTTTATTCATTGTTAAATTTAAATTATGGATCTACCTATTATGCATGTAATATAATCTTTTGTAAGAACCTTTATCTATTTTATTCTTAATTCTTCAATTAATTATTTAAATTAATTCAATTTTCTTTTATTCACCTCATAAAATTTTATCTTTTGTATTATGGAAGAGTAGAAAGGGTGATCAATGAACGCGGCTGTTATATTTATATTTATTAAGCTAAATATCAAGTTAATATTCAAGATTATATTTTTTATGTAAATATTTAATGTTTAAATAATCGAATTTGATTTATATTATAGGAGAAAGTGAAATTATGCTCTCTTTCTATTAATAAAATCAATAGTGTTCTTACTACCTCCATCCAATTCATAATTTCAATTTAGATGAGTCTTGCGATTATTTTCTACATAATTTTTGGCATAAATAAAATGTAAGCTATGTAGAGATACAATTGTAAAATCCATACTTATAAGTTTGCAAACTTTATTATTCCTCACCAAACCTTTATCTTTTGTCCCTTATCAATTTAATAATAATTATTTCAAACTTGACTTAGGGTTTCTTATATTACATAGAGCATGATTAAATCAAAAGTAAAATTTCAATTTATAACAAATAAATTAAACTTTACCTTACCTTATTTACTCCTTCGGTTTGCCCTAAGACCTATGTCCGTCCTCGTCCAGAGTCATGCACGCACCCGACTCCCTTCCTCCCATCATTCGCAAGGGCTCCCTCCTCCTTCCTCTTCTCTTCCTCGGTTGCTTGTGCATGGAAGGGATGATTCTAAGGCTTAGTGACCCGGCCAATGACTTGTGGTGGATCACGGCGGCTCAACAGCGGCGACAGTGAAGCTGTATTGCTCGGCTAGGGCACACACGGGTAAAGTCTTCCCCCTTCTTCTCCCTCTCTCAATCTCTCGTGTGTTTTGGGAGTTCGATTTGCAAATCGAAATCGAACCGCCCCTTCTTCGATTCATCCCTTCGCGGCCAACTGTCGAGGTGGTTGGAAAATAATTAGTAATTTGTTTCTGTGATTTTTTTCGGTTATTACAATAATCATCTTCCTCTTTTATTTTTGGCTCCGGCGAGGTAGCTACATAAGGGGGATATTGAGATGCCATAGGAAAAGAAGCCCGACTTGGATTCAAGGTATAATTTTCAAACATATGAACTAGTATCGTATTGAACTTTGTTATATAAGAAAATTATTTTTGTTGATGATCCATGTGATAATCAAACTTTTTTTTCTAAAGCTCGCTGCCTGTGGTTACTCTCACCCATCTCTCTCCTTAAATCCGAGATTTGTTCGTTTAAGGGTTTAGGGGATTATGGTCGATTAGGAAACATGAGCTCTCCCCGACTTCATACTTAGAACTAAATCCCTAAATAAGTCTTTTCATTAGAGATTCTTTTGAATAAGGACTTCTTCATCAGGCTCCCTTAACACACCCTGTAGTGTGTAAATCATAAATAAGAGAGGGATGATCATATCTTTCAGTAGTACTTCTCTTAAGCATATTACAAATAAAATTATAAATAATCATCTCTATATTAATTGTAAAGCTTTTTTGAATAGCTAAATTCAAAACAACCTCATTAATATTACCGGTGAGCATCAATTTGACAGAAATAAAATAGTACCAAGCCTTGGATTCTGCTGTTAGGCCGGCGGCAAGAAAGTTAATAATCATTTTCTCTCGTCGTTTCCATTGGACATTGGCATTTCTATCAGTGAGAAGATCAAGAATTTCATTAAAATTTGCATGCTCGTTATAATAGAAAAGATATTAATCGTATGCCACATTTGATAATTCGTAATATATGTTGATGGCGGTGCAATCGAAACTTACCAGTTTCCGACGAAGACTTTATTGTTTTGGTGCTCCTTCGTGTTGGCGAAGAACTCTCGCACCACGGGGACAACACAAGAGTTTCTCTCATAGGCTAGCTTTGCCCATCCGCATTCATTGATCACCCTTTCTACTCTTTCATTTAGATTGCAGAAGCTCTTTTCTAGGATAAGATGTTTGTGGGTGAGGGCGTGTTGATATCTCTCTTCAGCTTCCACGCTAACAAATTTGTTAACTTCACTCAAAGTCGCCTTCCTCTCGCTAACGAGCCTCTTGAGCGGCATGATTTTTTTGACTTAAAGAGAAAATTAAGAGAGAAGGAGAGTTAAGAGATCTTTAGAGAGAACTATAAAATGAAAAATTTCATAGTCCTAGGCATCTATTTATAGCCAGACATAGTGCCGCGATGCCATATCTGGGTGTCGAGACACTAAGCTCTCGGGTTCTCGGAAACCATAGCGGCACATGCAGCTTAGAATGGTGTCAAGTCGGTTCTTATCTTGGGTCAAAATTTATTATCATTAATTTCATAATAGCATATCAAACATTGATTTAGCGTCGTGGCGCTTTGACTCAGTGCCACAACATTGGTCAAAAAGTTTATCCTTCCCATTTAAAGCGTTTGTCCATCTGCCAGCTTTTCTAAACCGACCTTTGACTGACGCTACGACGCTATATGATCAGGGCCTAGGTGCTAGTTAGTTGGTCAACACATATACCTGCTAGAATGTTATTATCTAATCACTTGACTCCAATGCACCAATTTAATAATGCCACAGTTCTATCAAGCGCCTAGGCGCTATGTTTCCATCGCCGAGGCGTTGTCCCTTAAGAAAACAATATTGATATTACCATATAAACATCCTATCAATCCTTCCGTTCACCATACGAACATTTTATAATCCATTCACTTATAAAAAAACGACATTCCAAATGGATATAAGCCTAATGTCTCTATCCGTTCGCAATGGGAACATCTTATAATTTGTTCATCATGTGAACACCTATATAATATGACATTCCAAAAGATATGTAAGTCTGCCCCATGCTTGCAATACAAGCATAATCAAAATCTAACACATGTTTGCTATGCGAACCCTACACTAAACCTCTTGTTACTGGGATATCAGGGCAGGCAACTCATATTCTTAATCGACTCCTGCATTATAACTAGTCCCTCGATGTTGGTAGACTAGAATAATGTAGTCCCGAGATGATGGAACCATGAGATCTTGATTGAGACTATTCTCCTATCTCCTTTTGACAGTTATTTATACCATCGAAGACCAGAAACTTGGAATCTAGGAGGAGCGGATGATGTAGGCGATAAGAAAAGAAAAACTTTACTTAAAGATATCCAATAGAAATATAAACTACAAAATATTTTTTCAAACTTATATAAGAGACACTAAAAATCCAAATCACATTTAATAAATTTGTCTACACATATAAATTATTTACCAACAAAATTCATATAAAACACAATCTAAAATATAAACTAACATAATATCTATCTCTTGAAATCCTTTTACGATTGTATACATATTTTCCTTCTATCTTCCATCTAGTTAGGAAAGTTATTTGAAAAATATAAAACAACTTGCAAATGAATAATATTATCAGTAGATAAATTATGTTTTTACATTATAGTAAAATAAGAAAATAAAAATAATATGCATGATAAATTTTTACTATAAACATTATGTAAAAAAGTGTTTAAACAATCCAACATAGAAGAGGTAGATGAAAATGAATATTTATTAGGAATTTTATTTCTAATTTATCATTCATTTCAGGAGTCATCGTCTAAAAAACTTTTTCATAAGGAATTTTTTTCAAAACTCTTCTAAAGGACAAATAACCAATTTTTCATTTTCTTTGCGGGCATTACGTCAGTGAACTTCATTTTGATACATTTATGGCGTAATTTATAAAATATCCATATTATCTCAACACAAAGTAATTAATTTTGTGATAAGAAATATGATATGATCTAATATTGTTTATTATATGGAGAAATGAGAAAACAAATCACAATTTGAAATCAGATTTTTTTATATAATCATTTTATCGTATGAAAATAAGTAAACTTTTACTATAAATATAAGAACATAATTAGCCCTTTAGTGTGAAGCTTTTTCTTGAATCTCCTTAATTTGAGTAATTATAGAATAAATATATTGATTTGATCAATACCCATAACTATCTAAGTGGATTATTATTGAAACATAACTATCTCTCTTATGATAAAAATTTATAATTCTATTTCTACACTAGTTCATTAGAGATATTAAATTTTATAAATGGATTTCTCATTCTTATTTAGATGATTGCTATTTATATTTAAAATATTTTAATTTACTTAATTCTTTTATCAATTATCATATTCACTTTATTCATTATTAAATTTAAATTATGGTTTTATTAATATGTAACATAATCATTTGTAAGAAGTTCTATCTATTTTCTTCTTAATTTTTTAATTAATTATTTAAATTATTTCATTTTTTTTTATTCATCTCATAAAATTTTATCTTTAAGATTCATAAGAAAAATTAATTTTGTATTATTATAAACTATAATATGGTTTATTGATGTACATTTATTAAGCTAAATATGAAGTTAATATTTAAGTTATATTTTGCATATAGCATTTAAAGATTAAATAATTAAGTTTGATTTGTATACTCAAGGAAAAATTATGCTCCATCTATTAATATAATTAATCATTTTTTTACTACATACATTCTCATGTAAATCTAGCATTTCATTTATAGGTTTCAATTTAATTGTTTTTATAAATTTTTCAACATGTTTATGGTTTATTTACATATCTATTAATATAATTAAAACATATACTGTGTAATAAAATAATTATGTAAAAGTTTATATAGTAAAATGGACTTTAGGGTTTTCAAGTTTTGAAATTGAAGACTTATATAGATATAATTGCATTTCCTCTATTTTAAAATCAAAAGAAAATAAAAATACCTCTCGGTTATGCCCTAAGACCCAACCCGCTCCCCTTTCCTCCTGTCGCTCGCTCAAACCCATGCATGCGCCAGCCTCTCCTCCCTTCTGGCTCTACGGTTTCGATCACTCCCCTCCTCCTCGGTGGCACATTCATGGCTACAGCTAGCGATGTCGATGGTGGCACTGTGGTGGCCGTATTGTGAGATTCTCCTGATCTCCTCTCTCTCTCTCTCTCTCTCTCTCTCTCTCTTTCGGCTTTGGGAGTTGGTTTCGCAATCAGCGGATGTCTCCCCTCTTCGATTCTCTGACAGCGTCTAGTGATTTTGGAATTAATAATAATAGTTATTATTATTATTTTTCGGTTATTACAATATCACACACATCTTTCGACACCGATTCATATTAGGAAGATATGATTATTTTCAATCTTAATCGAGAGTGCTCTCTTATTACGGTAAGAGGGGTAATTAACTATTAATGCTTGCGTTCATAAGAAGTAGAACCCAGATCTAAATAAAGCTCTAACGTAATGTTAGGAGAAATCTGATTGAATATATATCAATTTGCCTCATAAAAAAATACTTTTACTCATCTCAATAAAGATGACGGAGTATCCTCAAAGATATTTTTTTTGAGCGATCATGGAATTAAGTAGATTTGGTTAGTATATGGCTCGATTGATTTAGCCAAGCTCAAATGGCCTCGCCAATAATTATATGATTGGCTGAAGTTGTTGTTGCCAATTCGAGTTAGCCAGTTAATGCAATGTTTTGACCCAAATGGTGTAATCGAATAAAGTAGCAAAGTTGAGTTGCCAAATATTAATGTGCTAATCATTCTTCAATTTCTTAGATCTCAAGATCCAACACCAATATCATAAATGCTTTTTTTTAATCATAGATGAGGTTTCGTTATTGGTATTCCATTGTTTTCAATTATTGTATCATCCTTATCTACTTTTTGATTGAAATATAGTTTATTAGATGTGGCCAATATAGTAGTTGACCCTGTTGATGTAGCTAAGCTTAAATGTTATGACCTTGCTAATGTTGATATAGTCGGCTGAAGATGTGTGGCCAGCCCAAGAAATGTAGCCAACCCATGTGTGATGTTTTTGACAGAAAATGTCATTGCCAATAGAGTGACAAAGTTGAGTAGATTGATCTTATTCTAGCCATTGCAGATGATGGAATCGGCCAAAAGTTTTGAAGATCCTCATGTGTTTGACATGTTGTCAATAATATGTGAGGCGGGGGCGTTAGGGGGATGGTGTTCCGGGGAGTCGTTTATTTGCATATTTTGATCTACATTTGGTTTACATTCTATCATTAATTGGATCTTCAGTCCTAGTATCAGCCTAATAAAGCAATTTTGTATCATAAGATAGTAACAATTTAAGCTAATTCAATTCATTTCTGATAACTAGAATTCCTTGTTCTTGTTTTCTGAGTTGTACTTTTATTTTGTGTCATCAGTTATACATAGATACTTTGGTGCCTGGCTATTCAGTCTCTTTTAATTTTGGCTTGTATCTTTGAACAAAATTAATTAAGTCATTCATCCAATTTCTTCCAGGTATTGCACTTTTTCTTATCCTACTGCCAACAATATTGATGCTCATGTCCAAGTTCGAAGGATTTGTGGCGTTATCAATTCTTGAGAGAAAAGCAGCATCAAAATATTACCTCTCTCCAATGAGTCTTAACCAGCATCTATCATGATTGAATTAGGCTTAAGAGCAGGTGACTCCCGTAGTGCCATTATGCAATTGAGATCTTGGTGCCTGATTCTAGATGATGTGAAAGCTTTCATATTAGGGAGAGTAATGACCAATATGAGATCTCTTAATGCAGAGATTGTTGAGGCACGTGAGAGTGGGTTAAGTTCTGCAGTGGGAAGTTTAAAAATCCATTTGAAGAAAAATTAATTGATTTTCTCTTTTGTGTTAAAAATGAATTTGATCATTGGAGCATCTAGCCCGACTTTGATCTACATTTGGTTTACATTCTATCATTAATTGGATCTTCAGTCCTAGTATCAGCCTAATAAAGCAATTTTGTATCATAGATAGAGTAACAATTTAAAGCTAATTCAATTCATTTCTGATAACTAGAATTCCTTGTTCTTGTTTTTCTGGAGTTGTACTTTTATTTTGTGTCGTCAGTTATACATAGATACTTTAGTGCCTGGCTATTCAGTCTCTTTTAATTTTGGCTTGTATCTTTGAATTTACAGGAAATTAATTAAGTCATTCATCCAAGGGTTTCTTCCAGGTATTGTACTAAAGATTTTTCTTATCCTACTGCCAACAATATTGATGCTCATGTCCAAGTTCGAAGGATTTGTGGCGTTATCAATTCTTGAGAGAAAAGCAGCATCAAAATATTACCTCTTCTTACTTGTAAACGTACTACTGGGGAACATACTTGCTGGAACTGCATTCCAGCAACTCAATACTTTTATTCACCAGTCAGTTAATAAGTATGTTCTCTTGGCTTCTTCCTACCTAACAAGCGAATACTTTAGGTTGTTCCCTATTTAAAAGAATAGATTACAAAAAGAAAAAAAAAACCTTTTCTTTCTGAAATCTCAAACAGGTTTTATCTACTTGTAAAAAAATAAAAAAAGAGAATTTTCTTTCACAAAGTCTCAATCTATTTTTATTTTCAGTTCTTCATTTAAAATATTGAAGTAAATAGTTCATTTTAAATCAATTTGGTCAATAATTAAACATGTTAAAGTCTTTCTATCTTCAAAGTTTCAACTGACTTCATCAATTGCACTGGAATATGCTTTTAGTTTGCTGTTTATACAATATGAAGTGTATTAGAAGCCCTTAAAGAATTCTGATTTATGATTATGAATTTTTTTTTTATGAATGTCGTTTTATGATCATGTATATTTTTTTTTCTATTTTACTGATTTTAAATAGTTGGGATAAGGATAATGATGATGATGATTTCTTTTCTATGATTTTTTAATTAAAGTCTTGATTCGATATTCTTAATGAAAAAAAAAAATAAAGCCATTCTGGTTTGTTTCTTGATCCAAATTTTTTCCAATTTCTGAACATGGTTGTGATTTAGTAAGTTCTAATCTTTAGAAGCAAGAAATTGTTGCTGAAATTGCACAAACAAGAGTACGTGGTTGCACAAAATAATGGTGAAAAATATGATGATGATTTGAGAAAATTAAAAATAAAGTTACAAAGAACTATCTAATAGAGAAACAAGTTCTAAGGTTGTTATCAGTCAGGCTAAGATGTAGGGATTTGATTTCATCGAGATGAATTTATTTGTTTGTTTACATTAGAATATGTAGTTAACTAAAAATTTACCATAGTACGTTCTAGGAGGAACCTTCTGTTTTCTTAAAGCTTGGGGCTACTATTTTCATTCTCACAATCTCTTTACCTCTTGCTAATAAATTCAGTGGAAGTTAGATTTATTAAAAGTATGCATCATCAAAAATAGGTCTAACCTGACTGCAGCGTTGTTATCTCTAGTCTACAATTCATTGCGATATTTCGTTCATGAGTTTGTTCTACACATCTTGATTTTGAATGGACCTTTTAAACTATTAATTTGTGGTCAATCAATCAACACTTGTTAAAGTACATGATAAAATATATTGCAAAACAATGAAACCCAAAACTTCTAAAAAAATTTTTGCAAATAAAACCAATTAGTTTATCTAGTTACATCCAATATTGAAGAAAGGGATTAAACTAAAAAGACAATAATAGAGTGCATGAATCTTGACATGAATAACAAAAAAAAGAAGAGAGGGGTAGCAAAACTTGGTGTAGCAAGTTCTTGGTTCACTTGTGTCATGACCTGACCCAAAAGTTTGAAATACTAAGGTTGGAACGGACTGTCAGATGAAAAGACTTTAATTAAACACATTCAAGAGTGGAAAGTATAGAATATCTTCTAAATTCATAAGAGCCAACTAAAAATTCCATCTACAAAGTGCACAAGTCTATCTAAAAACATAAACATCCACAATTTAAATCATATAAATTATAATTATGTACCTATCTCTTGAAATTTTTCTGTGTCTGTACATAGTCATCCTTTACTATCCATTAATTTGGAGGATTATTCGAAAATTTGCAACAACTAGCAAATGAATTATAGATTTAACAGATAAATATGTTTCTACATAACAATAAATCAAGACTACAGAAAATAATATGCATAAATAATATAAGTAACAATTAACATGTTATAATGTTGTTAAACAGTTCAACAAAAAAGAAATGAGTGAAGCAAATATTTTTTAATTCATATAAAAATTTTATTTTATTATTTTCAATTGTCACAAGTCACTATCTAAAGAAAAATCTTTTCCAAAAAGAACCTTTTTAATACCCATCTAATGGATATGTAATCATTTATATTTTCATTTTTTATTTACATCCACGAGTACGTTGTATCCCCAGTCAATAACGAACTCTATTCTCAACATGCACATTCAACACATAATTATTATATCTTATTATATTCTTTTCATCAACTTTTACGTCATCTACTTCATGCATTTAGGAAACTGTTCATATAGATTTCAAGACATTTGAATAATATATTATATAAGAAATGTGTGTAATCATCATGAAAGATATTATAATTATCTATTTAATATGAGTAGAGATAATTAAATGCATCAATAAATTATATAAAAAAGCTTCTTTGAGGACATCTACCTATAATTAAATACATCTAGTTTGAAGAAAAAATTAAATTATAATGAAAAAACATAGTTACTCATATTCTAATGAAATCTTCTAGTTCTCTCTTTACCGATTTTTTTTCTTTTCAGTTCAGAAGTGTTTTTTTGAAATACTGGTTACTACAGCTCGTCCTTTCCTTTGTCTTTCCTTCTTGTGTTAGTTTTTCTTCAAACTATTGTCAAAATCTTCAAGAAATGGCAGTCAGACAACTTCTAAAAAATCTATTAAAATTCCTCTTCAAGTATTTTAAATAGCTCTTAAATAATCTTCAATTTGTTTCTCCAAAATGGAAAAACACTTTGGGTCATAATTAGGGCAAAATCGTGGTTGGTTCTTGGGTGCTAGATTCTTTGTTTCTGGCTATAAAATTTGCTTCTACTGGCTGTTGAACTAGGTGCTGGATTTGGCATTTGGGTTGGGCGTTTAGGTACGTAACTCATTGTTTGGGCTCTATTGCAGCATTGCTTGGTCACCTGGGCATTAAATTTGGTGCCGAAAGGGTTCCAGGTGAGCACCAGAGGCTGCCAAATTGCGTTGATTGCTCCGTGAAGTGTTCAAATGGCTTCATATACTTTTTTTCTCAGATTTTATCACTCAATCCACCAAAATTCATGCTCTCCTACATAAATCAAAATAAATACATTAGTGTAGTGGATTTTTTTAAATCAAGCAAAAATGAATTCATGAATTACGATCTAAAGCTAGGTAAACCTGTGTAAAAATCATGTGTAATGGAAAGCTTCTTGGTGGAAGCCTTGGTACTTGGAGATTGTGGCTGTAACTTCATAGCTTTTGTATGTTAAATGCATTTCTTCAATTGATTCTAATACAAATAAGTGCTGTTCCTGTTGTCATAATCTTAGGTCCAGAAATATATTTTCAAAAATGGCTAAAATTATTAGTATTGATTTTTTAATATTTTAATTCTTAAATAAGGGATTATTAAAAATTTTGCAATTCTTTTATATGGATGTGATATGTGAACTGCCCTTGTTTTTGTATGGTCACCTTGCATTTTGATTATTTATTTGACGTTACAGTTTTCCAAGGATTATTGGCGTAGCAATTCCAATGAAAGCGTCATTTTTCATTACTTTTGTCATGGTTGATGGCTGGGCTGGAGTTGCTGGGGAGATATTAAGATTAAAACCTTTGATAATCTATCACTTGAGAAATTTTTTTCTTGTAAAGACGGAAAAAGATAGAGAAGAAGCAATGGACCCCGGTAGTAATGATTTTGTATCATCTGAACCTCAGCTGCAGTTGTATTTCCTTCTTGGTCTTGCCTATGCTGTTGTCACGCCGTTCTTACTTCCCTACATATTAATATTTTTTGGTCTGGCATATGTTATATTTCGTCATCAGGTAAGCCTGTGCTATTTCAAGATAAATTTTGTTGTTTATATAAGTAGTCATTCTTATCAGGTTGCTATTTTAAATTGTTTTATCATTTGTTAGTTTCCAGACACTTGTTAACTCTAGGAGGTTTCATATTTTGCCCATTTTAAAGGACGTACTCTGCTAATCCTATTGATTTACATGAACTTGCACTTCTATTCTTCTCAAGTCTATTTTTGTCTGGAAACTATTTTCTTTCATTGGCTTGATGCTTTATAACAAAGAATTGCTTGACTTGAGATACATGATAACTGATGAAACTAGAAACTAGAGATGTATTCAATTGTGATTACCAAAGGCTAAATGTTCGTTAATTGCATATATGTTTTCAAACAATTACCCTATAACACAATTCAGGAACCCATAGTGATTGATCAGTATTGCTGGAGAATAGATAAAGATGCTGAGAATATGAGGGAAGAGATCTATGAATAAGAATGAGAAGGGGAGAATGAAAAAAACAAAAATAATAATAAAGAATGAGAAGGGGAGGAAGATAGGATTTGGAAGGAGAGCAGGTAGCTAAGTGAGAAGTTGAAGTCGTTCTATACTTTGGGAACGTTGTAGAGTTGTATGTGGCAGTAATTATTTCTGCGTCACTATAATTAGATATTGTGCTATTTGGTTGTCACGATCTAGCTCGAGTGTAATAACCGAAAGTCTGAGAAAAAAAAAGAGAAAACAAAAATAAAATGAAAAAAGCCAACCGCCACGACGGTTGACTACGGATTGGAAAAGTCAAAAGGGGGAAGTTCATTTTCATTTTGCTGAAATAGAACTCTCAACGAGAGAGAGGAAACGGGAGAGGGAGAAAGAGGAGGAAAGCCTTTGCGTGACCTTGTGTGCCCTAACCGAGTCTTCTGTGGGTCGTCGGCTGAGGAAGGAGGAGTGCGTGCCCTAGCCGAGTGAGGCATCTCCACCGCCGACATATCTCTCGTACCACAACCCAGAGAGGAGGGGTCCATGCGTATGACATCTGTCGATGAGTAGATGCTTGCAAGTCGAGAGATAAGTTATTTTCTTTTGGTTTCTTTTATAATAAAGGAAATACATTTTTACATTATAAAAGGGAAATGTATTTGTATTATATAGTTTCAATTTAAAAAAAAGTAAAAATCCAAATATCCATTTTACTATACAAATGTCTACATAAGTATTTCAATATACAATATATATTTTAATGATATTAAATGTTATGTATGTAAATCATAAATATGTTGCATAAATATGCTGAAAGATTTATGAGAATAATTAAATTATTAAATTGAAACCTATAAATGAAATGCTTATAATTTAGATGAAAGTACTAAAAATATGATTAATGGTATGAATAGATGGAGAGCATAATTCTACCTTTGCTTATACAAACCAAACTTAATTATTTAAACATATTTATAGAGTGAAAATAATTATGTTACATGCATATTAGTATGATTATAATCTAAATTTAGTAATGAATAAAGTGAAATTGATAATTGATAAAGAATTTAATAAATTAAAATATTTTAGATAAATATCGATCATTTAAATAAGAATGAAAAATTATGTGGAAAAACTTAAAGTCTTTAATGAACAAGTAGAATTATGAGAGATAGTTATGTTTTAATATCGTATACACTTAGATAATTAAGAGTATTGATCAAGTTAATATTTTTAATTATAGAAATTTCAATTAAGGAAAGAAGCATTAAAGGGAAGGAGATTGAGAGAAGCAAATTAATGGGTAATTATGTTCTTACATTTATGGTAAAATGTCTTTAATTTTTTATGATAAAACGTGTTTATATGATTATGACTTTTTCTCTCCGTTGTGATATTTTATTTCTTCTTCATAAATTGTGATATTCTTGTTTCACGTGGATAATAACCCGAATGTTAGATCATATCATTATTTTATCATTTTATAAAGTTAATTGATTCTTTTATTATGAATTAATACGATACCGTATAATCAGTATGTATGTTGAAAGTGAGTTCACTCTTATAGACTGAGACGTAATGCATTAAAAAAGTTAATGAAAATGATAATGACTAATTATCCTTTGGATGAGTTTTGGTAAAGGTTTAGACGGTGACTCCTAAAATGGATGAAATATGTAAAAGTAAAAGTTCACACAAAATATTTATCTGTACATACTTCTTATATGTTTAATTATTTGAGCAATTTCTTTTATGTAAATATTATAACAAAAACTCATTATATCTTATACTTCTTTATTTATTATAGATAACAAAGATAATTAAATTTTATTCAATTGCTAGTTTAATTTTTTTTAGATAACAATCCTAACTAAATGACAGATAGAAGGGAGGGTTATGTTTATCACCGTAGAGACTATAGGAGATAGATATTTATGTCAGTTATGTTTAAATCAGATGTATATTTAACTTTTAAAGATATATATGTGTGGACAAATTTAAATCATTTATGAATCAGAATAATTCTTATATGATTGGATATTTTATTTAAGATTAGAATTGTTATATAAGTTTTTCTTTTATCTATCCACATTTCAGATTCCAAGCTCTGCCAGTCGACAAGAGTGGTATCAGAGTTAGATTTTATATTTAGGACTATAAGTATGATCATAATCAAAGAGCCATTAGGAAGAGGATAAATTTTATGAAGAGATTTGCATATGATTATATTGATTGATGTAGCTTATAATTAATTTGTACTTCGCTATGGAATCAATTTAGGAAGATATGGGGAATATAGAGAGACAACCGGCCGAGCAATAATATGATGCAACCGCTTTCACTAGCTATATATGCATTTACACAAATGATGGAAGCAATGACTCAATTGGTAATAAATCAACATACACAAGCTAGTAGAAGTGGCGGGATTCCAATTGACAAATACTTGAAATTATTTCAGGATATGAGGCCACCTCTTTTCTTAGGGACAGGAGGACCTTTAGAATCAGAACACTGGTTGATGCGGTTAGAGAAAATTTTAGAAAGTATGTCATGTTCTTCAAAAAAAAAAGTTGTTTTGACTTCTTTTGCTTTTGGGAAGAGAGATGGGCATAACAATCTGAAGAGAAGTTTGAAGAAATATCTTGCAATCTTATTTAATGGGAGGACTTTATGAATACTTTTAGAGATTGGTTTGCACCCCTCTCAGCTAGGAGACAAATGCAGGACAAGTTCATAAGATTGGTCCAGGGAGATCGTTCTATAATGCAGTATAAAGTTGACTTTATAATGCTTTCAAGATATGCACCTCAATTGATACCAAATGAAGAAAATGCCAAGTTTTATGGATTGAAGAATGTAAAGACTGATTCCTCTGGTATTGATGATTATGCTAAATGGAGCTGAAGGATAGAATTGTTTACCGAGAGGAGGAATGGTGATAGGCCAAAATCTGGGCAAAATGATCAAATTGAAAAATCAAACTGGAAGAAGCCTAAGTCATATACCAATGTCAACAGTAATAGTATTACCACATGCCCAAAATGTGAAAAGCATATAAATTAGAGCTCGCACAAACACTATTAGCCATCGCCGACACATATGGCAAAATCTTGCCCTATCTTGGGTCAAAAATCTTCAATGGATACTAGGACAAGTATTCAACCTCCCAAGTGGACTGTTGGTAGACAAAGGGTGATTGAATCGACTGCATCAGTTTCATCTCAAACTCAGAATCGATCGAATACACAACCTTGAGTTTATGCACTCACGCAGCAAGAAGCAAAAGACTCGCCTGATGTTATTATAGATATGTCTTTATTTAAATTAGCATTGTTATAATTTTATATTGTGTTAGATATATTTGCTTTATATGTCTACTCATTTATAGGTATTATGTTTATTGAAAGTAAATCAGTTAGAGTTTTATTTGATCGAGCATCACATATTTATATGTGGAATGAGAATTTTATGAGTTATGAAAATGTCATATTATTTCGCAAATGCCATGTCTCAAAATGCTAAATCTGCAGAACTTGAATATTTATGAAGTTTGGATGATTTAATAGCCAATATATCAATTTGATGAGGAATGGATTATCTAAACATTATCTTCTTATAGATTGTTGTAAAAATATAATCAAATTCAATATTCCGGAAAAAGAATCAAATTTATGGGGCATAAGAGCAATGATGATGCTTTGCTTAAAAGTTCAAAAGATGCAAAGAAAAGGCTATCTTTTCTTCTCAAAGTACTAAAGAGGTAAAGAAGTTAGAGGATATAACAAGAAGAAGGAGTATCCGTAAGTTTTTACGGATGATTTATCGTTTACTCCAGAGAAATAGATTTCTATTGATTTAATTCGGTGCAAAACTTGCAAAGAAAAGTATATATGACGATCAAAGAATTACAAGAGTTGAATCTACAAGAATTGTAAGAGAATGGATTTATCGTGCTAACACATCTCGGGGAGCTCATTATTTATAAGAAAAAAGATGGGAGCTTAAGGCGTTGATTATAAAAAAGCTTAACAAACTCACATTGAAGAATAAATATCCTCCGAATTGATGATCTTTTGATCAACTAGGGAGCTTCGATTTTCAAAGATTGATTTAAGATCAGGTTATCAACAACTTAAGATCAAAGAAGAAGATATACCAAAGACTGCATTTAGTACAAAATATGAGCATTATGAGTTTATGGTGATGCCTTTTGGCTTAACAAATATTCCAGCTGTATTTATGGATCTCATGAATAGAATCTTTAAATTTTTTTTAGATTCATTTGTGATTGTATTCATAAATGATATTCTAATTTATTCCAGAGATGAAGTAGCTCATGAAAACCATCTTCACATTATTTTGCAAGCTCTGAAAGAAAATGAATTGTATGCAAAATTTTCAAAGTGTGAATTTTGATTAAATATAAATAGCATTATATTCTTGGGGCACATGATTAGTAGTGAAGTGATTTCAGTAGATCAAAGTAAAGTCAAAGCAAATAATGACCTGATCAACCGCCAGTGTAAGTTTCTTAGGGTTAGCGATATTGTGAGATTCGTTGAAGGATTTTCACAGATTGTCATGCCACTATCGGCTAACTCAAAAGCATGTTTGAATAAAATCGGTGTGAAGGCTTTCAAAATTGAAGAATTGTTTAATGACATCGATAACTATTCCATCGTGACGAAGGATTTCAAATTTATAGTGATCATCATTAAGAGGCTTGGGATGTGTACTTATGCAGAATGGAATGATACGCTTCAGACAATTGAAAAATCATGAAAAGAATTATCCAACTCATGATCTGATAGAACAGGATATTGCATTAAAATTTGGAGGTATTATCTATATGGAGTAAAGTGTGAAGTTTTCACTGATAATCAAAGTTTGAAATATATCTTTACTCAAAATGAGCTAAATTTAAGGCAAAGGAGATGGTTGGAACTCATTAAGGATTATGATTTGGATATTCAATATCATCCGGGGAAGACAAATGTAGTTGCTGATTTTTTAAGTAGAAAAATATCTGGTAGTGCTTATTGTTTGATCTCTCAACAGGAGGAGTTGATGAAAGATTTAGAAAATTTGGAAATTTCAATTATTAAATTTACAGATAATCATACTTTATTGTTAAATCAAATGGCTATACAATCAAATTTGAAAGACAGAATACAAGATGTTTTACCTCAAGATGATGACTTTCATAAAATTTTAAATTTGGTAAATGTAGGCCATACAGAAGATTTTGAAATCGATGAAGAGGATTATTAAAGTATCGATAGAGTTTGCATTCAGGATCTTTGGAGATTTGAGGAAAGATATCTTACATGAACACATTATTATATCTATCATCAAAGTGAATGTATCGAATCTTAAGGAAATATTTTGGTGGTTAGGAATGAAAAGAAGTGTAGTTGAAACGTGATGGAAAGCAGAGTGAACTTTATAGCCATTGTCGATACACGAATAGAAATGAGATGATATTCCATGGATTTTGTGGTTACTAGATCCAGAAGATAAATCTTATTTGGATTATTGATAGGTTGACTAAATCACGCACACTTTTATCTATCAAAAACAATCTTTGTTGAAAAGCTATGAAGAAGTATCTTGATGAAATTATGAAGTTACATGGTGTCAAAATCTATAATGTCCGATTGGGATGGTGATTTACATCTGTGAAAAAAACTTTAAGTCTGAAACTACTTTCGATCTGCATTCCATTCTCAAATTGTGGTCGGGAAAGAACAATTCAAACACTTGAAGATTTGTTTAGACTTTGTATCTTTGATTTTGGGGGAAATTGAGAAATTCATTTGCCTTTAATTGAGTTTGCTTACAATAATAACTTTCAAGCAAGTATTGGTATGGCTCCCTATGAAGCATTGTATAGAAAGAAATGCAGAACTTCGCTTTGTTGGGTGGAGACGGGTGAAAGAAGAATCATTGGTGCAGATGTAATCGATGAAACCCGAAAAGATCCAGATTGATCCGTGATAGATTAAAAGTTGTTCAAGATAAAGAGAAATCTTATGATCTAAATATTGTAGAGTTTGAAGGAGAATTTGTATTTCTTATTAAAATTATGAAAGGTATAAAAGCATTTGACAAAGTTGGAAAGTTGAGCCCATATATTGGTATATGAAATTTTGGAAAGAATTGGGAAAGTGGCATAGGCGGCTCTCCAGCTGAGAGCAGAAAGAATCATGCATTATGATATTAAGCATCTCAGGAATAGGAAAATTCCTTTTGTCCGTGTACTGTGGAAACATGGATCAGATCGAGAAGCGACGTGGGAGAAGGAATCAAAAAAGGCTAGGATTTTATCCTCAATTGTTTAATTAAAGGTATGTTTATTTTTATTATTGTCATTTAATTTCAACGATGAAATTTTTATAAGAGGGAGGGATTGTCATAATCGAAAGTCAGGAAAAAAAAGAGAAAAAACTAAAATGAAAAAACTCAACCTCCATGACGGTTGACCGCGAATTGGAAAAGTCAAAAGGGGATAGTGGGAGTTCTTTTGTGAAACCAATAGAGAGAGAGAGGGAGAGGGAGAAAGAGATGGAAAAGCCTTTCGTGACCTTGTGTCGCTTTAACCTGTCTTTCGTGTGTTGTGAGGAAGAAGAAGAAGGAGTCGTGAGGAGTGAGCGTCTCCACTACGTCGACATGTCGTGCTCTGTCAATAGAGAGGAGAGCCTACGTCGTCGTGACATGGAGTCGACGGGAGTAGAGGCTTAGGGCAAGCCGAGAGGTTAGGTATTTTCTTTTGGTTTCTTTTATAATAAAGGAAATACATTTTTATATTATAAAAGTGAAATGTATTTGTATTATATAGGTTTCAATTAAAAAAAAAAATCCAAATGTCCATTTTACTATACAAATGTCTACATATGTATTTCAATATACAATATATATTTCCGAAAATTCATACAATATATATTTTAATGATATTGAAGGTTATGGATGTAAATCATAAATATGTTGCATAAATATGTTGAAAGATTTTTGAGATAATTAAATTATTAAATTAAAACATATAACTGAAATACTTATTATAATTTAGATGAAGGTACTAAAAATATGATTGATGGTATGAATAGATGTAGAGCATAATTTTATCTTTGCTTATACAAACCAAAATTATTTAAACATATTTATAGAGTGAAAATTATTATGTTACATGCATATTAGTATGATTATAATCTAAATTTAGTAATGAATAAAGTGAAATTGATAATTGATAAAGAATTTAATAAATTATAGTATTTTAGATAAATATCGATCATTTAAATAAGAATGAGAAATTATGTGAAAAAATTTAATGTCTTTAATGAACTAGTAAAATTATGAGAGATAGTTATGTTTCAATATCGTATACACTTAGATAATTAAGAGTATTGATCAAGTTAATATTTTTAATTATAGAAATTTCAATTAAGGAAATAAGCATTAAAGGGAAAGAGATTCAAGAGAAAACTACAAATTAAAGTGTGTAATTATGTTCTTATATTTATGGTAAAAATGTCTTTAATTTCTTGTGATGAAATGCATGTTTATATGATTATGATTTTTTCATGTACTGAAAGTTGTGATTATTTTCTTATTTTTTCATAAATTGTGATGTAGTTTCGCTTTTCTTCACGTATTTGGATATAACGAATCTTTAGATGATATTATCATCGTCATTTTATAAAGTTAAATGATTCTTATTAGTTATGTATTAATATCGTAAGTATAATTTATCTTATGAATTTGTATGTTGAAAGTAGAGTTTTATGAATTATGAGGGCCCGATATATGCATGAAAAAAGGTAATAAAATTGAAAAAATGGTAATATTCTTATTCTGGATGAGTTTTGATAAAGGTTTTTTTTTTGGTAAAGGTTTAGGCGACTAAAATGGATGATAAATGTAAAAGTAAAGTTCCTGAAATATTTATCTGCTACTCTTATATGTTTGATTATTTGAGCAATTTATTTTATATACGTTTATAACAAAATCGTATCTGGCTACCTTGTTTCTTATAGTTTAACAACGTAATCCTCGAATTTTATTCAATTCTTAGTTTAATTTTTTATCTACTAAATGGCGGATAGAAGAGGGTTATCTGTAGTAGAGAAAGGAGATTGATATTTATGGTTATATACAAATTGTATGTCAGCTTTGTTAGTATATATATGTGTGGATTAAATCATTTATGGATTGGTATTTGTTGTATGATTGGAGATTTTATTTAAGATTGGTAGTGTTATGTAAGCTTTTCTTTTATTTGTTCCGTCATTCCGTATTCCAAATGGTAGAAGCTGCTGGAAGCTTGGAATCTGGCGGATCGATAAAAAAAAATCTTACTTAATATTTTCAATCTTAAACAAAATTTCATAATATATTTTTCCAACTCATATAAGAGTCACTAAAAATTCATAACACAATTAACAATTTGTTCATACATATAACATATCTACTAACAGAAGTCATATGAAATACAAATTAAAACATAAACAACATAATACCTATCTCTTAAAGCCATCTACGACGACAAACATAACCCTCTCTCTCTTCTATCTAGTTGGAAGGTTACCAAAAATATAAATAACTTTGAATGAATAAAAAATTCTGAATTATCTTTTACTGATAAAATAAAAGAAATGTATGTATGACAAACTATAACATCGTAAAAAAATTTCTCAAATAATTAAACATATATGCAAATGAGCATTTCTTATGAACTTTATTTTTTTTTATCATTTGAAAGTCGTAGTAAACTTTTATTAAAAGAAAATTTTTTAAAACTCATCAAAATGACATTCATGTCATTTCCATTTGTCTTTTAGTGGATGAGATGCGTTATTCATCATGAACTCCACTTTCAAACATACATATTTATAACATACAATTTATACAGCTATGCATATTGATTCATAACAGTGAATTTGTTAATTTTGTGAAATGACGAAGTGATAATATGATATAGTATTCAGGCTGTTATTGAATATAAAGAAACAGGAAAATTAATTACAATTTGCAGCACGGGAAAAAAGTCATAATCATATACAAATATATTTTACAGGAAAATAAATAAATTTTTATCATAAATGTAAGAACATAATTATCCACATTAGTTTTATCTTCCTCTTAAATCTTTTTTTCTTTAACACTCATTTCCTTAATTTGAGTACCTATATCATGAAAATCTTGACATTATCAATATTTGAAAACAGTTTATTTATTTATTTTTATTTTATTTTCTATGATATTTGTGTATATCTTTTATTATTTAACGCGTTTATCATATTTCATTTGTATTTTCTAAATCAAGTTAAATTTCTATATAATAATATTATTATTTATAATCTTTAATTCATTTAATATAATGATATTTATACATATTTAATTTGCCATATAATACGCTCTAAATCTTATTATTTTTTTTAATATAAAAATATAAAGTGTTAAAGTGACTTAATATAGATAAATTTATTTTCATTTAATGTTTATCATTTTTCTTAAAATGATTCTTAATTAATTAACATAATATAGATAAATTTTATTTTCATTTAATGTTTATCATTTCCCTTAAAATAATTCTTAATTAATTAACGATAATATAACTTAGCATAGGTTTAAGATTTTATTTAATTTGTAATTATATTTCATATGTAAGGATTTAATACTTACTTGAATTTGATTTATACTACACATTCCCAAATTAAATTTCTTGTTGAAATCTATAAAGCTAAGTCAAAATTGAGATAATAACATTCCCAAATTAAATTGTTGGGTCGTCATTCTATGCTCCGACGAGGTAAATTCTGGAAAAACGTAGAAAATATTTTAGGTGTTGGTCTTTTGTGAAAAGTTTTGTGGTCTAACGCGAATACAACCATACGATCCCCTTAGAATTATTCCCTGATCGATTTGGAATTGATTTTGCTTTCAAACGAGCTCGGATCAAACGACAAAAGACGAACGGTCTCCGAAGGATGACGACAGATCACTCGTTGTGTGTTTTGCGTGATTAGAATAGACGACTATGAGCAATCGTGTTAGGAATTTTATTTTATTTTGATTTAATTCGCGGGATTAATCCTCATCGTCTGATTCGTGATTAGATGATTGAGAAAAAAGCACATCCTCCGTCGTTGAGTCAGTGGCCACATAGGACGTTTTAAGTAGTCAATCCTACGGTGCCAGGTGGAAAGCACTACCTCATCGGCACCTACGTGACGTCAACTGTGTAAATGAATTAATTATAATTTAAAATGTGTTTAAATTAACAAGAATTTTGAAAAATTAGAATTAGTTGTAGAAAATTTCAAAAAATATAAATAAATTTATTTTGAAAAGTTTAAACAAAGGAGAATTTAGAAAAAAATAAACGATCTAATTTTTATTAAGTGAACAATAATTTTTACTTAATTTGCTTAAGTAAGCCTTAATTATTTGGCTAATTAATTTAAATTTTGGTGTGAATGTGTCAGGATGATCTTTGCCTCTCATAATTTTCTTCAGATAATTTGCCAAATAATTTTAAAAATTCAAATTTTCAAATCATAATTAGTCATTTTGTGCATTTAATAATTATAAAAAAAAAATTATAAAATTAATTATGAAAACTTAATTAAATGTTAAAACAATAAGCGTGACAAGAGAAATTAACTAGGACCCTTGATTCTTATTATTTTAAGAAAATCTCTCTAAAAGGGCTTTTATTTAATTAATTAAATCATCAATTAACCTAAAGCTTAGAAAAATCATAGTAATTAGTGTAGATCATTAAAAATTTTGATCAATCCCTCTTTGTGCTCAGCTAATAATTAGGTTATCATTTAAATCAAATTATCCAATTGGTTTGTGGTATTTTGAGTATAATTGGTGATTTTAGGTTTTCCCCATTCATTTAATTAACCCTTAATTATGAGTCTAATTGCATTAGAATTTTTAGTATATATTTATTTCATGTTTATGCATTTTCAATAATTTTCTTAAAATTTTTGGACTCAAACTTAGAGCTTAATTGAATTTATGTGCTCTTTTTGGCTTAATTGATTTAAATCATCAATTAACCTTAATTAATTCATAAAATCATTTAAATTACTTTTAAATCACCTAATGAATAGAGATGAGCCCAGAGATAATTTTAATAATTATCTCTCATCCCTAAATTAATTGATTTAAATTTCAAAATTTAATTCTTAATAAATTTGATTAGGCTTAAGGGTACTTATCTTAATGTGAATACCTTAGGAATTAATAACTCTAAATAGGGTACTTGATGATATTTAGTTTGTTTCAATCATTTGATAAATTTGCATTCCATATGTTTCAAAAATAAATAAAGAGTTGCATTTAATTGTAGGCCTTTGAATTAAATAGTGTAGCTATTATCACTAGTAAATGTCAAATTATTTTTCAATTAATTAAGAGAAATTTATTAATCTAAATATAAATCAAGATGAATAATTAAAATTTAAGTCTAATTCCTACATGCATGAACTATAATTTGAAAGATATATAGTCTGAAAACTTGGGGTCATAAGGCTATTGATCTGATGGAGGTGTTGATACATCGTAACTCTGTTATAACAACGACACGTATCTTGAGATTTGTAGTGAAATGTATGTTAAGGATAGATTACTTTCACCCAAATTCCTAAAAGTTTAATAATTTCTTCCTTATGCCTATATATGTGTGCATATGTATATGAATTAATAAATATATAGTCTGAACATCTCGAGAGTGCGAGATCTTAAGTAGTCTCAAGGGAGTCTCTGATTACCTCATTTTCCTGATTCAACAACGACACATACTTGTATAAATTCAATATGCTAATATGCATGTATGTGTATAAGGTATGATTAAATTAACCTCTTCTACAAAGTTCATGCGTTCATGCATCAAGTATGAAATGATCAAATGATATATGTATTTATTAAATTTAATTATCTAATTAAATGAATATTAAGGAATAATGCGACAAAAAGTAAGGATGAGGATGAGTTAATGTCTTGCTTGCTCTAGAATTATTAAGGGATCTTAACATCAAATGCAAGGGTCACAACATAGCCATCAAGCGCGGCATCCATAAGGCTTTTGACACTATCTAGTGAGATTTCATTAGGCGGGTTCTTCAAGCCAAAGGATTCACACATTATGCCATCACTCTCATATTGAAAACCATTATAAGCAACTACTATTCAATATTGTTGAATGGAACTAAAGGAGGATACTTTAAATCCAACGAAGGGCTTGAGCAAGGAGATCCCCTATTCCTTACTATCTTCATCATTGCAATGGATTACTACTCCGAGATCTTGAACAACATGATCAGTTTCAATCCATCCATCCAATACCAAACTGGGGGAGGTTTCCCTCTATCTCAATTAATTTTTCTAGATGACATCCTTATCTTCTGCAATGGTGCTAAGGAGTCTATCAGGAAAATTCAACAGTCCATCGAAGTTATTGAAGAAGCTGTAGGTATGAAATTCAATAGGGATAAATCACATATTTAGCTTAGCTATAAAATCAGCAACATCACTACTAGATGGATACAAGAGCACACTGGTTTTAAACAGCTCAATTCCCTATCAAATATCTTGGCAACACCATCTTCACTGGCAGAAATAAAAAGGCCTACTTCAATGATATTATCACTAAAATTCAAGATAGACTCCTTTCATGGGAAAATCATTTGCTTTCTTATGGGGGTAGACTTAGATTAATTCAAAGCATCTTGAGCTTTTTACCCTTGCATATTCTTCAAGCTGCAAACATGCCTATTAGAATCGAAAGAAGATTCAAATCACTCTTCAATACTTATCTTTTGGAAAGGCAATGGGAAGGGACATCATTGGACTAGTTAAGGAGAGCTTGCAAGCCAAAAGATAATGGAGGCCTTGGTTTCAAATCATTGCAGGACAATATAAATTGCAATTCTATGAAGTTATAGATTAAGCTATGGCAGGACAAGACACATTGGGCAAAATTCATGATGACCAAATATTGTACCATGGCTCACCCAATGGAAGTTCAGCAAAAAGCAACTGACTCCCACTATTGAAGAACCTGCTCAGAATTTGGGGCATTACAAATCAATTCATTAGATGGAAAATTGGGGAAGGAAATGTTATTTTTTGGTAGGATGTCTGATTCTAGGAGGAGCCCTTGTCCACCCATCAGCTCATGTAAACCTCAAAACATCTAATTAAAGACTTTTATCAAAATCTGGATGGCTCCACCGCATGGAATGAAGAGGAGCTGCTCATAGTCCTTCCTAATGTCATTATAGTTGAAATTGTGCACATTCCTCTTAGTACATCTGCAAGGGACAAGCCATTGATCACCTTGAATGAAGATAAATCACTTATTAGCATGCTAAACAAAGCTACAACAACCCATACACCCAACCCCTAGGGAAGATACATTTGGTATAAGAGCTACAAACCCACCATTTCCTTCTTTTGCTAGAGGCTCTTCAACCGTGCTTTACCTGCTGAAGATAATCTCAAACTAAAAGGCATCCACCTGCCCACAAAGTGCCAGCACTGCCATGATGAAGAAAATATTGAACACCTATTTCTACATTGCCATAAAGCTACAGCCATTTGGAGCAAGCTACAGACCCTATACAGGTTACAGAACATCGTTAGCACTCATGTGACATTACTCAGCTCCTTTGTTGGACTAACTTGAGTAAGCATAGATCTCACAAGCTACCTTTTGGAGTCATCCTCATCTTTACTTTTTGGCACATTTTATTTGATAGAAATGAAACCAAGCACAACAACAATACAAATAAACCTGAAACCAGCCATGCATCAAGTGTGAATAATGCGGCAAAGTCATTATCAATTTAATTATGGTTTGATTTTATTATTCTTAAGATGCCCTTCATATTTAAATAAAATCTCTTAAGTCAAATTTAAATAAATAGTTTAATAAAAGACTTATAATCTTAGATTAAGATGATTAAAAATCATAAAATTCATCTCTTAGATCCAACTTACGGTTAGAAATTAAGGTGAATTTTACTCTCTTCTTCTTTTATAATCTTAAATCAAAAATGAAACATAAAATAAAATTAAGAGTCTAAGTTGAAAATTCATTTTAAATTATTAATCAAACAAAATGTAACCATCCTTAATAAGGAACTCAAATAGTCATCACTAGATAATTCCAAGCATTAAAGCCGAATCATAACATACTGCTCTAAATTTAGCATACACATTAGAGTGCTAAGTCACCAATCCTAATCTCAGGTTAGGTCGGTATTTGTTGTGATGATGCGATGTGTAATAATCGAAAAATCAGCTCTGAAAAAAAAAAAAAGAAAATAAAAATAAAAAGAAAATAAAATCAACCTCGTAGTGGTCATAATAGAGTCGAAGGGGCTGGTTTTGGTTTATCGAAACCGAACTCCCAAAGCAACGACATTGAGAGGAGAAGAGAGAGGGAGAAAGAGAAGGGGAAATCTCATTCGTGCGTTCCTTAGTCGAGTGAGGCGGCTTCTGTCATGGGCCACAGCCGTCGAGCCCTCAGCGTCTGGAGAGAAGAAGGAGAAGGGGAGTGCATCTGAAACCTAGCAGGGAAGGATCAGCGGCAACGCAGTCCTGAAGCGAGAGGAGCTAATATAAGATAAGGGTTTAGGGTTTAGGAATTTCTAAATTTAAAATTTTGATTCTTAAATTATAAATTAATTGTAAATTTTGAAATCTCCATTTCAATCTTAATAAATGATTATGAAAATTATCAAAATATGTTTTTATTGTATACTTCATTTTTAATTAAAATATGATAAAGATATCAAGAAATAAATGATGAATTTGACTTTCCAAAATGATAGGTTTAAATTTTCATGTAAACATTTATCTTAAATTTAACAAAATATAATGATATAGACTTATAATCGCAAAATTTATGAAATTATAATTTATGTAAACTTTCACAACCTTCAATTAAAAGTTAGAATCAATGGTAGACTAGTAAGAAGACGATTGATTTTATTAATAAAAAGAGAGTATAATTTTACCTTTTCTTATAATATAAATTAAATTCAATTATTTAAATAGTGAATATTTACATATAAAATATAATCTTAAATATTGACTTGACATTTAGCTTAATAAATACAAATTAACATATTATATATTATAATTTATAATAATATAAAAATTACTTTTTTTATGGATGTAAAAAATATAAATTTTATGCGGCAAATAAAAAAAAATGAATAAATTTAATTAATTAAATAGGGAAATTAGAAGAAAATAGATAGAGCTTCTTACAAAAGATTATGTTATATGCATATTTGTAGAATCATAAATTAAATTAATAATGAATAAAGTAAATTTGATGATTGATAAAGAATTAGGTAAATTAAGATATTTTAGATAAATAGTGATTATCTAAATAAGAATGAGAAATTGATTGAAAAATTTAATGTCCTTAATGAATTAGTAGGATTATAAATTTATCATAAGAGATATAGTTATATTTCAATAATGTACGCACTTAGATTGTTATGAGTATTGATCAAGTTAATATTTTTAATTATATGAACTTCAATTAAGAAAAAGGAATATTAAAGGGAAGGAGATTCAAGAAGAAGTTTCAAATTAAAGTGGGTAATTATGTTCTTATAATTATGGTAAAAATTTATTTATTTTCTTGTGATGAAATGTATTTGCATATGATTATGACTTTTTACTGTACTTTAAATTGTGATTGATTTTTTTCTTTTTTCTTATTTAATAAACATCATGAATGGTAGATCATATTATTACTTCGTCATTTCACAGAATTAATTGATTTACTATTATGAATCAATAGCATAGTTATATAAATTGTATGCTATGAATGTGTATGTTTGAAAGTGGAGTTCATCCTCTTATGATATTAGTTGGGGACGTAATGTACCCGTGCACGAAAAAGATAAATGAAAATGACAAATGGTAGTGATTATTTGTCCTTTGGAAGAGTTTTGGTAAAGGTATAGACGGTGACTCTTAAAATGGTTGATAAATATAAAAGTAAAGTTTATAAGAAATGTTCATTTGTATATACCTCCTATATGTTTGATTGTTTGAGCAATTTATTTTATGTACATGTTATAGCAAAATGCATCATCTTATTTTTTTAGTTTTTCTTATAAAAGCATAATTCATCCACTGAATTTTATTCAATTGCAAATTATTTAATTTTTTTTTCAGGTAACCTTCCTAACGAGATGAAGAATAGAAGGGAGGATTATGTATACCGTCGTAGAGGAACTTGAAGGGATAGATATTATGTTGGTTTATGATTTGTATTGTGTGTGTAGGACTTCTATTTATAGATGTTTAATATGCGTGAATAAATTTGTAAAAGGTTGTTTGAATTTGTAGTGGCTCTTATATGACTTGGAGAAATATATTGTGTAGTTTTGTTTCTATTATAAATGTTAAGCAAGATTTTCTTTTATCGTCCATTTATCTTCGTCGATATTTTTTGTCACCGACTAGAACGAATAGCAGATGTTGACGGATAAAGAAAATTTTACATTTTCAATCTTAAACAAAATTTTACAATATATTTCTCCAATTATAGACAATTACTAATCCAACATTAATAATTTGTCATGTATCTTAATCATATGAAATATAATTTAAAACATAAATCATAACTACATAAATATCTCTGATGTCTATACGATAAATAACCTTATCATCATCTATATTGATGATTACTTGAAAAAAATAAATAATTAACAATTGAATAAAATTCAGTAGGTTAATTATGTTTTTATATTATAGTAAATAAGAAAGTACAACTATTATGTATGATAATTTTTGTTATAATATGTACATAAAAAATTAAACAATCAACATATAAATGTATAAATGAACATTTAAAGTTACTTTTTTTTATTCTATTTTAGAGATCATCCAAAGGACAAGTAGTTATTACCATTTACGTTTAATATAATTGGCAAATGACAATTGGTAATGGCAACTTATCCTTGGGATGAGTATTGGTGAAGGTTTTCTTTTGGTAAAGGTTTAGACGGTGACTTTTAAAATGGATGATAAATGTAAATGTAAAGTTCGAAATGTTATTATACCATACATATATTTGATTGTTTGAGAAATTTCTTTTATGTATATGTTATAATAAAAGCGATATATGCTTCTACATTTCTTATAGTATAACAACATACTTGACCCATTGAATTTTATTCAATTGTTAGTTCATTTTTTTAGCTAACTATTCTAACTAGATGGGTGATAGAAGGGAGGGTTATGTTTATCGCCGTTGAGAGACTTAAGGAGAGTTAATTATGTCAGTTATGTTGATTTATGTTTAAATTATATTTCATATGAATTTTGTTAGCATATATATATGTGTGAACAAATTATTAAATAATTTGTGAATTGTAGTGACTCTTATATGATTGGAGATTTTATTTAAAATTAAAAATATTAAGAAATATTTTCTTTATCCCGTCCTCACTTTCGTCTTGGTATTCTAAAGCTCGTGGTAGAGTGAAGGATACCAATACTGCTATTATTCTGAAACTTAATCAAAGAAATGAATTTCAATTTTTCCCAAACTCAAATGATACAAAGTATGCAAATCTTTTAAGTGTTTGAATTGTTCTTTTGACCGTATTTGAGGATGAAATCAATATTGAAAGTAAGTTTTCTAAAATTTGAATTTTCTCTCCAGATGTGCTCTCGATGACTATAGATTTTATAACTTCACAATTTTATCAACATACTTTAGCTTCAACAACATTAGATTGTTTGATAGGTATAAAGTGTCTGATTTTGACTTTCAATAATAATAACATCGTACTAGATCTAGGTAAAAACCACAAAGTCCACCTTGATGCAATCTTAAACCATCTAACATGATTGGCACTTGTAGACAAATTCAACTCTCTTTTATCAGCGCCCAAAATATTCCCCAAGATCTTGATACATTTGCTGCCGGATGAATAATATAATTAGAATGATGTGCTTTATATAAGATGTCTTTTTTTATTTCAAATCTTCTGTATGGCCTATTTTTACTAAATTTAAAATTTTCTGAAAGTTATCATCTTGAGGTAAAAAGCGTCTATTATGTCAAATTTGATTGTATAGTCGTTTGATTTAACAATAAAACATGATCGTATGTAGATTTAATAATTGAAATTTTTAATTTTCTAAATTTTTAATCAACTCTTCTTTGAAGATCAACCATTAAGACTACCGATATTTTTTACTTAAAGCGTCGGAATTACATTTGTCTTCCCCGATGATATTGAATATCAAATCATAATCCTTAATGAGTTCCAACCATCTCCTTTAAATTTAGCTCCTTGAGCAAAGATGTATTTTAAGCTTTTATGATCAGTGAAAATTTCATACCTTACTCCATATAAATAATTCATCCAAATTTTCAATGTAAATACCACTATTGTTAGCTCTAGATCATGGGTTGGATAATTTTTTTCATGACTTTTGAATTGCTTTGATGTATAAGCAATTCTTCCATTTTTTGCGTAAGTATCCATCTCTTAATGATCATCTATAAATTTAAAATCTTTTCGTCGCGATGGAATAGTTAATCTTGGTGTAGTCGTTAAACAATTCTTTAATTTTGAAAATCTTTTCACGATCGATCATTCAAACTTCTACGAGTTAATCTAGATAGTGGCATGACAATTTGTCCTTTCAACAAATCTCCGTAATATCCCAAATCCCAGAAACTTTTGACTTCGTGATAGTGGTTGGTGCAGTCATTATTCTTTCGACTTTACTCGATCTACCAAACTCTTTCACTTCTTATCTTTAAGAATATGATGTTATTTAACCAAAATTCACACTCTGAAAATTTTGCATATAATTCATTTTCTTTCAGAGTTTGCAAAATAATGTAAAGATGATTTTCATGAGCTGCTTCATCTCTGGAATAAATTATAATATTATCTATGAATACAATCACAAATGAATCTAAAAGGGTTTAAAGATTCTATTAATGAGATCCATAAATACAGCTGGAGAATTTGTTAAGCCAAAAGGCATCAACCACAAACTCATAATACCCATATCTTGTATTGATTGCGTCTTTGATATATCTTCTTTAATCCTAACGATGATCTTAGATCTTAAATCTTTGAAAATAGCTCCTTTGATCGAAGATCATCAATCCCTGTAAGGGATATTTATTCTTATGTGAGTTTGTTAAGTTCTATAATCTGCATAGCCTTAAGCTCCCATTTTTTTCACAACAATGTCCCCGAGGAGATATCTAAGCGATAAATCTTTTCTAATAATTCTGTACTTCTTACTCTTGTAATTCTTTGATCGTCATTCTATATAATACTTTTACTACATGTTTTGCACCTTGAATTAAATCAATAGATAAATCTCTCTCTAATTGGAGGTAAACTTGATAAATTATCAGAAAAACTTTTGGATAATCCTTTACTACCGGTATATCTTCTAACATATTTACCTCTTTAGTAACATCAGTAACTTGAGCAAGAAAACCTTCATAGTCTTTTGTTACCATCTTTTGAACTTTTAAGCAAGACACTATTATAACTAATGCTTTCTTATGCCCCACAAATTTGAATTCTTTTTCTCCAGAAATATTAAATTTGACTATCTTTTTGCAACAATCTATAGTAGCATAATGTTTAGATAGCCAATCCATTCCTAAAATTACATCAAATTCATATATCGGTCTTTATTAAATCTGCGTCTTTCAATTCTGTTCACATTTCAAAATTTCTAGATTCATATGAGACTTTGGCATTGCCATTGTAAGTACTTCTGCATTTTTTTAACTTTCAATCTCAAAATTCTCACACATTTCTTAGATATAAACGAATGTGATGCTCCAGTATCAAATAAAATTTTAACTGATTTACTTTGAATAAAGATGATATTTATGAATGAGTAGATATATGAAACAAATATATTTAGCACAATATAAAATTTTAACAATGTTAATTTAAATAAAGACATACCTGTAATGACATCAGGCGAGACTTTTGCTTCTTCTGCGTGAGTGCATAAACTCGAGGTTGTGTATTATGTCAGTACTGAGTTTGAGATGGAACTGATGCAGTCTTTTCATCATTCTTTGTCTACCAATAGTTCTCTGGGGAGGCTGAACACTTGTTCTAGTATCCATTGAATATTTCTTACCCAAGATAGGATAATATTTTGCCATATGTTCTGGTTGATGGCACCAATAACAAGTGTGCCTGAGAGGCACTCTCATTTATGCGCTCTTCCACATTTTGGGACTAGTATGCTAGCGGCTTATGACAGAACTCCAGGTTTGATTTTTTAGGTTGAACATTCGCCATTTTGACATATTATCTTCCTCCTCTTCAATATCTCTTCTCGTCAGTCTTGCAAATATTATTCTTCTATCTCCACCAAGAATAACATATCATCAATATCAAAATCATTACTACATTTCGGTCAGATAAACCATGATATTTTTTCCGTATTTAGTATCAACCGAGGTGCATAGAAAGCATTAAAACTCGAACTCTTATGATAGAGCGATCTATACCTCGATGAACTTGTCTTGTATTTGTCTCTTACGAGAGGCCAATCTCTAAAGGTCTTAATCCTATGAAACAAAATTGCAAAGCCTTCTTCAAATCTTGCAACTATCTTCACCATCTCTCCAGCCTCAAAAGCAAAAGAAGCCAAAGCAACTCTTCTTTCTGGAGGGCATGACATACTTTCTAAAATTTTTTTTATCCGCATCAACCAGTTTTTTTATTCAACAGGTCTTCCTGTTCTTGAGAAAAGAGGTGGTCTTATATCCTGAAATAATTTTAGGTATTTATCTATGAACACACTTTCCATTGTATCGATTTCTTATCATTTGAGTCATCGCTTCCATCATTTGTGTAAATGTATCAATGGCTAGTGAAGGCTGTTGCACCAAATTCTAGTGCTCAACAGTTTGTGCCTCTCTAATTTCAGCCATAGCAAATTCTTGAATTGATTCTATAGGCCTGAGAAGCATAAATTAATTATAACCATTACATATCAATTATTATAATCATATGCAAATCTATTCATAAAATTTATCATTTTCCTAATAGCTCTTTGATTATGATCATACTTATGTCCCTAAATATAAAATCTCGATACCGGTCTTGTCGACCCTGGAGCTGGAATACCAGGCGAGCGATTCGGTCGATGGATAAAAGAAAATCTTACCTAACATTTTCAATCTTAAACAAAATTTCAAATATGTTTCTTCATATAAGAGTCACAATTCACATTAACAATTGTACATATAACATATTCTTGAGAATTCTGATTTAAAATATAAATCAACATAACCAACATAAATACTTATCTCTTTAAGTCTACTCAACGCGCGTAAACTTTTCCCTTATCGTTCATTATGATGGTTACCGAAAAATATAAACAACTCTTGAATAAATTTCATGGGTGAATTATCTTTTACTATAGTAAAAGAAAGTATAATTAATATCATGTGATTTTATTATAACGTGTATATAAAGAAATTGTCAAATAATCAATATATGGGAGGTAAGTACAAATGAACATTTTTTATGAATTTTACTTTTTCATTTATCAACTATTTTAGCTAAATCTTTATCAAAAGAAAACTTTTACCAAAACTCATCCAAAGGATAAGTAGTCATTATCATTGTCATTAATTATCTTTTTTTGCAATTGATTTAAATGCTTATAAGGGGTGAACTTCATACATTTTTATAACATACTGATTTATATACTCGTATTAATTCATAACAATAAATTAGTTAACTTTATACAACAAACATATGATCCTTTGAGTTATTATTCAACGTGAGAACATAAATCATAACTTCCAGTATAAAAAAAAGTCATAATCATATAAAAATACATTTCATCACTTTAATTTGCAGTTTCCTCTTGAATCTCCTTCCCTTTAACACTTTTTCTTTAATTGAAGTTCATATGATTAGAAACATTAACTTGATCAATACTCATAACTATCTAAATGTATATGGTATTGAAACATAACTACCGCTCTTATGATAATATTTATAATTCCAAATAATTTCTTATTCTTATTTAAATGATTGATATTTATCTAAAATATTTTAATTTATAAAATTATGTATCGATTATTAATTTCATTTTATTCATTACTAAATTTAGATTATGGTTCTACTAATATGTATATAACATAATCATTTATAAGAAGTTCTACGTATATTTTCTTCTTACTTTCTTGAATTAATTATTTAAATTAATTAAATATTCTTTTATTCGATTCATAAGAATTTGATTCATAAGAAAGACTAATTTTTGTATTATTATAAATTATAATAAATGTTATATTTATATACATTTATTAAGCTAAATATCAAGTTAATATTTAAGTTATATTTTCCATGTAGCATTTGAAGTTTAAATAATTAAGTTTGATTTGTATTATACTCAAACAAAGGTAGAATTATACTCTTCATCTATTAATATAATGAATCATATTTTTAGTATATTCATCTCAATCATAAGCTTCAATCTAGCATTTCATTTATAGGTTCTCATAAATTTAATATTTTCATTCATTATTTTTCAATTAAATTGTTCTTATAAATTTTCAACATGCTTATAGTTTATTTACATAACTTTTAATATAATTAAAAGATATATTGTTAAATGAAATATAATTATGTAAAAGTTTGTAAAGTAAGATGGACTTAGATTTTCAATCCTTTTTGAAATTGAAACTTATATAATATAAATGCATTTTCTTAATAAATAAGAAAAAAACATAAAACTAACCTATAATACTTCTCAGTTTTGCCTTAGGACCCATGTCCATTGCCATTTGATTCTTCCTGTGCTCAGGCTCGTTATTCGCATTCCCCTCTGGTCACTCCTCCTCTCTCTGGCTTTAAAACCTCTCGGCAATGTTGGCAGGGAAGTTGCCTCACTCATCAGGGCATGCACTCCCTTCCTCCGCGTCGTTCATGGTTCCCTCCTCTTTCTTCCTCATTCGGACTGAAGGCTCGGTTAGAACGCAAGGTTTCCCCTTCTCTTTTCCTTCTCCGTTTCCTCCTCTCTCGTTCTATGGGAGTTCTGTTTGAAAAGCAAAAAGCTCCCTTCGATATTCTATTGAAGCCAATGCTACGGTTGGATTTTATTATTATTATTATTTTTTTTGATTTCTGGTTATTACAATTCCAAGCTCTGGGTCGGGTCGTGACACGATGTTGATTTTTTAATGTAATGTGTTAAACTAAATGTTATGATTGATTATGCATAGTTGGATGTTAGGGCGATATTTAACTAATGATATTTTTTGCAAGTAATTGTGCTTAAGAGACCACTGTAATAAAAATTATGAGTGTTTCTCATTTGCAGGTGCTACTTAAGTCTCTAAGCATAATCCATTAGGACATGTAGGCTTGGTGACCCTTAGCAGGGTGCTAAGTCTCAATGTATGAAATATAATTGTTCGACTTGAATATGTGTTAAGCTAACTTCTTTTTTGTAGGTGTACTTAAAATTTTATTTTCATAAAATATAATTAGGATTAAAGTTATGAGGTTTAGAATGAGCAGTAATTAGAAGGCTTAGACCTGTGAGGCCCTGTAATGTCTGGAGTGATCAAATCCAAGAAGTGAAGATGAAGATAAAGAATTGAAGATCCCCCTAGCTTTATTTTCATTTGTAAATTAATTATAATCTGGGTTGTTTAAGGGTAGAGCACGGTTACTCAATTTATCTTCTTTTTTCGGGTGTATAGCGGTACCCGATCGCACCGGCCTCTTATTCTTTTAATCAAATGATGTTTGTTTAATTATATGTTTTGATTAATAATAAAATGATATGCTTTTCATAGATTTTTTTTATTTTGATTATTTGATGTGTGACTTAGATGCGGTAGGCTCTTTAGAAAATTTAAATTTTCTACTTTAAACTAAATAATTTCAATTAAAATTAATAACTCATAACCTCATGTTCAAGCCTAGGATTTTAATCAAAGAAATAAAAGATTTAACAACTCCTTAGCTCTATGGTTGAATGTTATAATAATATGCATACATATTATCTCCTCTCTTACAAATAGAGGATCTCTATTCTTGTATGATAAGGGGTAAGGTTTGACCTGTGAGACCAGTCCCTTATAGTGGAGAACATTTCTTCCCGTTGATTTAGCCTATAATCTAATTTCATTACGCATCTGACATAAGTTCTCTCAAGCCTGAGTCCAAAATAATGAGTTAAAATGGAATAAAAATTTATAAATTTTGTTGCAATAGTTTAAGATATGAATTTTATCGTGATCAGTCTCTTAAAGAATGAATTTACTCTAGATTTCTTCTAAATAAATAATAGTCAATCTTCTATTTACACATGATCGAAACTTATAAAATGGTCTAGAGATTACAGAAAGCGATATATGATGCAAAATTTAAAACTTTTAGTGATTTATCTGATAGATTAGATATCGAAGGTGAAAGATGTATGTATAAGTTAGCTTGACAAAGAGATAGGAGAAGAAAAGGCATAGTGAGGTATTAAGGATGAAAATAATAAAGTCTTTCTTAGAAAAGATATTGAAAATAGGTGGATGAGGTATTTTAATAAACTTTTCAATGAAGGATCCGAAAGTCGATTGATTTTAGCAACCTTAATACTAAACAAAAATAGAATTTCATTTTATCGTCGTATTAGTAAATCGAAGTTAGTGAAGCTTTAAAGAAATGAATGAAAAAAAGTAGGGGCCGGATAATATTCCAATAGAAGTGTGGAAATGTTTAGGAGATCAAGGAATTTCTTGGCTTACAAATCTTTTAATGTTATTTTAAAGACTAAAAGATCGAGATGAGTGGAGAAAGAGTTTGTTGGTTCTATATTTAAGAATAAAGGTGATGCACAAGAGTGTGCAAATTATAGGAATTAAGTTAATGTGTCATTCATTAAAATTATGGGAGAGAGTAATTGAGCATAGGTTACGATGTGATGAAGTTTCTCTGTCTTTGGTTTCATGCAGTAGATCTACTATGGATGCTATACATTTGTTAAGAGGTTTGATGGAAGCATAGAGAGAAAATAAAATATGATATTTATTGATTTAGAAAGCTTATGATAAAGTCTCAAGAAATGTTCTTTGGAGTTCTAGAACGAGAAAGAAGTTAATATTGGTTATATTTAAGTCATTAAGGATATGTATACTAGAGTCACGTGTCCAAACACAAGGAGGATTGACAAAATATTTTCCTATTTAGTTGGATTACATCAAGGATCAACATTAAGCTCTTATCTTTTTTGCTTTAGTTATGGATGTTCTTAGGCATTTACAAGAAGATGTACCTTGTGTATGCTTTTTTTTCTTGATGACATTCTTCTTGTTGATAAGACTAGAGGGAGTCCAATAAACTTGAATTATGGAGGTCAACTTTAGAGTCTAAAGGTTTTTAGTTTAGATCTAAAGCGAATATATGGAGTGTAATTTTAGTTGTAGAAGTTTTAGTGGCGGTGTTGTGACTTTAGGTGATCAAGTCATTAATAAGAGTGGCGATTGAATATTTAGGCTCTATTGTTCAAAATGATGGTGAAATAGATGGAGATATATTGTAGAATTCAAGTTGGATGGTTGAAGTGGAGGAATGCATCGGCTTATTATGTGATAGAAAAGTTTCTTAAACTTAGGGAAAATTTTATAAGATGGTGGTAAGACGCAATGACTTATGGTGCGAATGTTGGATAAAGAGAAACATAAGACTAAGTTAAGTGTTACAGAGATGAGGATGCTCAGGTGGATGAGTGGCTTTAACCGAGATAGAATGCAAAATGAGTATGTTACGGAAAAAGTTGGAGTAGCTCAGGTGGTAGATAAGATTAGGGAGAGTCGCTTAGATGGTTTGGCCACATAAAGCGTCCGTCCAGGACGATTAGAGTAGATTGAATGAAATGGAATAAAAATTTATAAATTTTGTTGCAATAGTTTAAGATATGAATTTCATATCAATCATGATCTAGTCTCTTAAAGAATGAATTTAAGACTCTAGATTTTTTCTAAATAAGTAATAGTCAAGCCATCTTCTATTTACACATGATCGACCCACTTATTTTTTTTGAATCGCAGGAGGTGTTAGCTAGTAGCCACTTTAGGCAGTTGTAAGCCTTGAAGTGTCAGAATTGGTTCACTCTCTTCAGTAAGTGGAAATGAACCAATATATCCTACTTCCTCAAGTAAATTTAGGTTGGGCTCTTAGCTTGGGTTGAGCATTTTAGATGTAGGTTTTGAGGCTACTTATTTCTCTTGTGCTACAAGTATAATTCCTCACCTCTTAAGCATTTTTATAATCTTATTGTTGGAATATAAGTTCTAATATTCTAATAAAAATGTAAATTTAATAAATATAATTTTCGCCTCCAAAAATATAAAGCCTCACTATATGATAGATTGAAATATTTACTAGGCTTCCTAGTATCATGAATACTTTCTACTTATTCTTCTTTTGAATATGTTAAGAATTTTTCTTATTTTGAGTCTTCCCATTTGATTTTTCAATAATTATCAATCCTTTGATACCAAAATTTTGAAATCTTTAGAGATATTAATTGACTACTTTAATCGAGAATATTCTTAAAAAATTATCATTTTCTATGATGTAATTAATTATGGAGATTTGCCTCCATAGGGACCTAAAGAACCCAACTTAAAATAAACCTTGTTTTACTTTATCCATAAAGTGAGAGTCATTTGTAGACTCATCCGCCTTTAGTTTTATTAATTGAGTTTTATTATAGGGTGATATTTTTATCTCTCAAGATAGTACATCATCACTAGATATCGTACTAGATTATTTTAATAAGTATCCC
This sequence comes from Cymbidium sinense, assembly GCA_021442155.1. Taxonomy (NCBI): domain Eukaryota; kingdom Viridiplantae; phylum Streptophyta; class Magnoliopsida; order Asparagales; family Orchidaceae; genus Cymbidium; species Cymbidium sinense. The sequence goes on from CM038228.1 coordinate 11,664,399, forward strand.
TATGTGGTGTTCCTACGAACACCAAATAAAAACACCACAAAGCTTCAACTTCATCATCAATTACATGATGCAAGATATTCTTAAGATCAAGTTTATAACAATTTTATATGATTACTTGGATAGGCTAATAACTAATTCATTGAGAAGGTGAAGGCTAATAGACAATATGAACTATTTAGAAATAAAAATGGATTATTTGGACTACAACAACTCCAAGATAAAAACACAGAATGATCTCTTAGTAATTTTTTATATTTTATATTTATTTGTTGAAATAATTAAGGATTCTCGCAATTTAATTGTATTTTTTTTTTGAAATCTAGTTGATTGTTGGATTCAGTTTGGTGATGACATTTTAAAACTAAAATATTTTGTTGTAAAAGTATTGGGATTATCTTAGTCGTCATTTGGTTGTAAGAAATATTGTAGTACATATAATTATATTTATACATAAAGGAAAAACCATTGAGTACTTTTAAGGATTTATATCATGTATATTAAGAAGCTAAAGGAAAAAAAAATTGAAGGAGGCCTTAAAGGAGGGTGAAAATTCTTTGCTTTGTAATGATGTCCCCTGAGATGATGACATTGAAGTAACAACATATTTTCAATAAGAATACCTTAAAGCTGATTTACAGATAGAAAAAATCACCCAATCAATAATTTGAACAAGAGATGTCAGATTCAAGCGTGTAATTTTAGAAATAATATATAATACATTACATAGATTTTGTCATCTGGCTTTTAGCATAAGCTCTTATAAGCACTACCTCTCAATAAGAGAGAGAACTTTGATTACATTAGATCACTAAATGTATATATATAAGAAGAAGGAGTTTTAGAATTTAAGATTTTGAAATTCATCATTTCATAAACCTGATCGGGGAATGATGACGCGTTCGAGATGTGATCTCATTTATCTCCATCTGCCTACTTAGAGAATTCCCAACCCGAGGAATCTTTATCAAGAATATTACATATGCCAAGAAGAAATTCTTGGAATTTGCTTCAAGGAGATACCTAAATACCTTAGAATGTTGTTTGTCCATCAAGATACCCCATCATTCACAACTCAAAGGGCAAAATCATTAGTGAGTACCCGCCATCGAATAATATGGAGGACCGCCAAAACCACCGGGAAAGATTCCTGTCAGAATCGCTTCATCGGTTTTCATCACGTGCTTAATGCAATTGACGCCTTTACCGGCAAGATTGATTGACAACATAATATAACACTGATTCGACATCACTCAGCGAGCTGAGTTTTCTTAATTTCTCACCCCTCACAACAAATAAGTGAAGATTAAGTGCCTAAGCTTTAATGATAGTTTATTTTAGCTTTTAAATTGATATTTAATTTGAGTTAATTTGATTTGAACAATTGATTAATTTGAATATATTTAAGAGCTTTAGATCCTCACAACTCGCTAACAATGAGATGGATTCATCGTCACCACGTAATCAGCCGATATTTCACCATTTGAAACTCAGATAATAGATTTTTGTTATAACCTGCATCCAACCTAAAACTAAATCTGATAAGAACTCGGCAAAGATCCATTAAATGAATTTAAGCATTCACGGGGCCCATGCTGCAAGATTTGAGAATGCCTAATTAACGACTTCTTGCCAGAATCCCAACCGGCATGGATTGAATGAAGTTTGCTTTAAGCTTTTAAAGATAGAATTTTAATTAAGTAGTTTTTTAGATTGATATTTAATTGTTAATTTGATTTAAATTAATCACATTTTACTAAGTATCCCTATATTTGAGAATTTTAGATCGTCGACTCGCTTGATCATCCATCTACCCCAGATGACAAATTTTAAATTTTACCATAATGGAGACTCATTATAACCCTGACTCGCACTAAACTAAAACTCAAGCAGATGCTTGACATCAATGCTAAGATTCAAAGATGTCCACGGGTGTATTTAAGACTTTATGTAGCTTATTTCAATTACAGATTGATTTGATTTTATTTAATTTCAACTTCAAAATTTCTTTCACATTAAAATTTCAGATTTGAAATCTTTACGTCCAAATACGTATGTTTATAAATTTTTAGTTAATTTCAATTTAATGATTTCGTTGATTTTGAAAATCATTAGAATGAAGTTTCTTAATTTTTTGTGTTGAAGAAAAGCTCATTTATTCGCGCAACATTTAGTTAAGCCTCGTACAAAGAATCAGAACCAGATGTATGACATCAAATTTTTCAATTCTTAGATATTGACTTTGATTTCTTTTATGAGCTTTAGTTATACTGCCAACAAGCTGCTTCATTTTAGTGAAAATCTCCTTTAAAATTCATTTGATTTTAAATTTAACTTGAAAATAAGCTATCTCATGTATCAATTTTAATTTTAAACGGTTCAAATGGTTCTTTTAAAGGCTACATTCATGATCATAGTTACCTAATCAATTACTTATAAAGAAAGCTACTAAATTTCTTACACTTTATTCTCAATTAATCGGATATTTACTTATCACAAATCATTTGTCTTTTAATATTCAAATAAGATCTTTACTTCATTTGAGATTTAAATGTGATCGTTTAAATGCTCAATTAATATTGTTCATATTGATTACTTGTTCATGAGTTTAACATTTTGAATTTTCAAAGAAAAGCTTTATTCACATAAGAAGAGTTCAAATCTAACATGAATTTATCTTTAACTCCACATCAAATCTCATATTTATTTGAAGACTTGACTTTAAATTCTATTGAGCGCTCTTATGAGTCGCATTTGTCCCTCAAGTTTCACTTCAATTAATTTAATTTTGAGAAATTTGAATAAAATAAAACTTACTCGCTTCAATTTAAGCCATGATTGCAATTACAAGCCATTTATTAATAGATTCTTCTCAAATTTTACTTCCATTTTAAATGACTATTCTATTATTTCCAAAATTTTCTTTAAATGCTCTCTCATTATTTTTCTTTGATTTAACATTTATCTTCATATTTGTCATATATCTTTTGTTGACTTAAGTTTGTAATTTTCATTCAATTTGTTTAAGTCAATTTTAATCTAAATTCTGACGCCATCCCCGCAGAGATCTGAGTGTTTTGGCTTTCAGACGCATGAAGGAATGAGGCTCCGACACCGAACCGATTTTATATCGTCATCTTTATGAGCACGACGCTTCAAACCCTAAGACATACAATATATAATATTTCATTCATTTTTTTCTAAGTCTAGAATTAGTAAATTTCTCGCAACATTTGCCTAGGAGAATAACATCTAACTGATGGCTTACTCAGATGCCTCAATGAAGGTAGAAAGCAAGCACCGCAATGCTTTTTCAACTCGTTCCCCATGAGCAATACGGCCTTCAATCCCGAAAAAAACACAAATAGTATATATATATCCACATTCACACATCCCACATGTTCTACTCGTTTTTTTCAAAGGAAAGGCAGAAATAACTGCATGAAAACCAAAGAAGAACCCTCCGGTGTTCCTCTCCTATGGCATGAGAAGGGTCTGAAAGGAGACTAAATGAGAGACGATTGAAGAAGAACCCACCCACTCTTCCCGCCAGACGGTTTCAATTTGAAGAGGTAAGAACGCGACGCCAAAAACGAAGAACCTCCCATGACTGTCCTTCCTCTAAGCGGTTTAATTTGAAGAGGTAATGCATGAGGATGCCTGAAAAAGAAGAACCCTCACCATGACTTGTTTTTCTCCCCATGCTATTGAAGAGAGGTAATGCAATGACGCCGAAACCGAAGAAGAACCCTACCATGTTTGTTCTCCTGCCAAGTTGATCTGATTAGAAAATGGGGTAATTTCTGATCAGGAAAATGAAAATCGTAAAAAGAAGAGTGAGGGAAATTCCAAAGCATTTCGATTTTTAGAGGGAAAAGGAGATGAAATTTTGGCTGTGGCTTGAAGGAGGATGTGAATTTGTGTGTTTACTCAAGACTAAAGAGGAAGAGGAAGTGGGAAAGAAATGGCCTATTTGAGAGAGGAAGGAACAGGGAAAATGAAATGGAAGAAGATAAATAAAGAGGAAGAAAGAAGAAGGGAAGAACTTTCTTTCTGGTTTGGATGAGAGAGGAAAGGGATTTTGATGAGGGAGGAAGCTTGCCTCAATGGGATGAGAGGGAGGAAAAGAGGCACCTCTCTGCTTTGGAGGGAGCCTGGAGGGACGCTGCCCTCAACTGAGGGAGGGATCTGCTGAAGGAGGCCGCTGAGGGTCAGCGGCTTGGCTTGGCGACCGAAGGCTGAAGGGAGAGCCGGCCTGAAGGAGGGCTAGGGCTCCGAGGCTGAAGGAGGGGAGGTTTCTACTAAGCCTGGTGTGAGGGAAAGGGGGAACCGTGCGAACCGTGGAGGAGATTAGGCCGAACGGTTTAGTCGAGTGAAAATGAGGGGATTTAGGTTAGGTTTCATTTTTAAATTGAATTTTAAATTGATTAAACGACTTTAATGTGAATTTTACGCTGATAAAATCGCATGGTCAATATATATATATCAATCTTAGCTTCTTTCGATGTTCCGGACATAACGCAGCCGTCGCAATCGAGCCGTTTTTCGTTATCAAATCAATTTTCAATTCAAAATGCTATTCGCTGGACATTCGCAGATCATTCACTTGAGCAATAAAGTTTGATAAATTTCGACGTTTGGAAGCTAACGACGCCATCAATTTTGCGAACGAAGGTCGTTTGATTTCATACGACCTTCTCGACTTCGATCGCGTATGCGTTGGCGATTCATCACTGACGGCTGATTATCGTCGTTGCAAAATTTATATTCGCGCCGACATTCAACGCTGATGACATTCGTCATCGGAGGTCATTTGGTTTAATTTGGCGACGCCCAAAGATATTTCACTCGATTTGCGTTATTTCCAATTATCGACATTTGCATGCATCCGTCCAATTGAGCGGATACCATTTGATTTTCACGTTTAACGACGATCAATTTCACGAACGGAGGTGCCTACATCGCCGCAGTTTCCTTCCTCGATATGCGCTGGCACATTGATAAGTCGACCGTTTATCCGCTTTAGACATGCAATATTTATATTCGATCAATTTCGACGCTCAACGCTGACGACGGAGTCCGCTTATCGATCGAAGGTCGCGTTACCATTTTCGACGCCTAGTACATTTTGATCCCCGATTTGCGCGACCGCATTCAAGTTCGTCAATTTGATTTGAGGCTGACTACACAATATGGAGGTAAGATAAAAGACTAATAAGTCTAACTCAAGTTAACATAATGTTTTGACCCGCCCTAAAAATTTGGAATACTAAGATGAGAATAGACTCTCGAATAGAAAAAGTCTTGACTAAACAATTCCAAAATAATATGAAATGCATGAATCTTTTAAGTTCATAAAGTGTCAAATAAAAATTAACAATTTATTTGAAACTACATCATTTAAATTTGAAATTTTCATAACATATAAAAAATTTATCAAATAGGGTTTAGGGTTATTGAAAATATAAGAAATTTATCAAACGAATATTGAAAATAGGTGGATGAATTATTTTGATAAACTTTTCAATGAAAGATTTGAGAATACGATTGATTTTAGCAATCTTAGTACCTTAAACAAAATATAACAACAACAACAACAAGCCTTAATCCCACTAGGTGGGGTCGGCTACATGAATCCTTCGTCTCCATTATGTCCATTATGTGTCAAATTCTCATTTAATTCAAGTATACTAAGATCATTTTTTATACATCTTAACCAAGTCTTTTAGGTCTACCTCTATCCTTCTTAACATACAAATCTAATGATCTACTCTCCTTCGTCATCTGACGATCGACGCTTTATGTGGCCAAACCATCTAAGTCGACTCTCCCTAATCTTATCTACCACCGGAGCTACTCTAACTTTTTCCCAATATACTCATTTTGCATTCTATCTCTAAGAGTAAAGCCATTCATCTACCTAAGCATCCTCATCTCAGAACACTTAACTTAGTCTTATGCTTCTCTTTATTGGCCAACACATTCGACCATAAGTCATCAGGTTCACCATCTATAAAATTTTCCTTAAGTTTAAGTGGAACTCTATCACATAATAAAGCCGATGTATTCCTCCACTTCAACCATCCAACTTGAATTCTACTAATAACATCTCCATCTATTTCACCATCATTTTGAACAATAGAGCCTAAATATATCAATCGCTTCACTCTTATTAATGACTTGATCACCCAAAAGTCACAACACTATCACTAAAACTTCTACAACTAAAATTACACTCCATATATTCAGCTTTAGATCTACTTAAACTAAAACCTTTAGACTCTAAAGTTGACCTCCATAATTCAAGTTTGGACTCTCTCTAGTCTTATCAACAAGAAGAATGTCATCAAAAAGCATACACCAAGGTACATCTTCTTGTAAATGCCTCGTAAGAACATCCATAACTAAAGTAAAAAAGATAAGGGCTTAATGTTGATCCTGATGTAATCCAACCCAAAATAGAAAATATTTTGTCAATCCTCCTTGTGTTTGGACACAAGTACACTCTAGTATACATATCCTTAATGACTTGAATATAACCAATATTAATTCCTTTCTAGAACTCTCCAAAGAACATCTCTTGAGACTTTATCATAAGCTTTCTCTAAATCAATAAATATCATATGTAGATCCTTAAACAAAATAAAGAATTTTATTTTTATCGACGTATTAGTAAATTTGAAGTTCGAGAAATTTTAAAGAAAATAAAGTGTGGAAAATTAGTTGGATCTGATGATATTTCAATAGAAGTGTGAAAATTCTTAGGAGTTCAAATTTTTTTTGCTTACGAATATTTTAATATTATTTTAAAGATTAAAAAGATGTTAGATGAGTGTAGGAAGAGTTTGTTCATTCCTATATTTAAAAAAAATGAAGATGCACAAGAGTGTGCAAATTATAGAGGAATTAAGTTAATGTGTCATACATTAAAATTATGGGAGAGAGTGATTGAGCATAGGTTACGATGTGATATAAAAGTTTCTCAAAATCAGTTTGGTTTTATCTCGGGTTGATCTACTATGGATGTTATACATTTGTTGAGAGGTTTGATGGAGAAATATAGGGAAAGTAAGGAGGATCTACATATGATATTTGTTGATCCAGAGAAAGCTTATGATTAAGTTCTAAGAGAAGTCTTTTGGAGAGTTCTAGAAAAGAAAAGAGTTAACATTAGTTATATTCAAGTCATTAAGGATATGTATACTAGAGCTATTACTGTTACTTGTGTCCAAATACAAGGAGGATCGACAAAATATTTTCCTATTTCAGTTGGATTACATCAAAGATTGGCTTTAAGCCCATATCATTTTACTTTAGTTATGGATGTTCTTACTAGGCATTTATAAGAGGATGTATATTGGTGTATGCTTTTTGTTGATGACATTCTTCTTATTGATAAGATTAGAGAGGGAGTGAAAGAGAAACTTGAATTAAGGAGATCAACCTTAAGAGTCTAAAGGTTTTCATTTGAGTAGATCTAAAATTGAATATATGGAGTGTAATTTTAGTAGTAAAAGTTCTAGAGTGGACATTTAAAGTGATCAATCAAAAAGAATGAGTATTTCAGATATCTCGGCTCTATTGTTCAAAATAATGGTGAAATAGATGGGGATGTTATTAGTAGAATTCAAGTTGGATGGTTGAAGTGGAGGAATGCATTTGGCTTGTTGTGTGGTAGAAAGTACCGCTTAAACTTAAGGGAATAGTTTATATGATGGTGGTAAGACTTACAATGATTTATGGTGCAGAATATTGACCAGTAAAAGAGAAGCATAAGACTAAGTTAAGTGTTGTAGAGATGAGGATGCTTAAGTGGATGAGTGGCTTTACTCTTAGAGATAAAATACAAAATGAATATGTTCGGGAAAAGTAATAGTCTGGTGGATAAGATTAGAGTTGCCTTTATTTGGCCACATAAAAGTATCACCATCCAATGAATTCTGCTAAGAGAGTAGATGTATTAGATTTATATCAAGAAAGGTAGAGGTAGACCTAAAAGGACATGGATGTATAAAAAATGACTTTAATTTATTAGAATTAAATAAAAATTTGACATATAATATGACATAATGGAGAAAAATGATTCATGTAGCCAACCCCACATAGTGGGATAAAGGCTTGTTGTTGTTTTCTAAGAATTTTATCAAATACATATCTCCAAGAGTCTCTTAGTAACCCAATCACAATTTGAAAATTTCATAATTCAGCCTCCTTTGAAAGACAATATATGAGATGTTTTATCTCAATAAATTTTTAAAAATTTCAAGTCTTGTGAAAACAGATCATATAGAGGAATATGAGATTGATGGGGAGGATTGTTGAAATATAAAGGCAGGTTTTATATTCAAAATGTTGGAGATTTAAAAAAAGATATCATACATGAGGCACATTATTCTAGTTATTTGATTTATCTAGGCAATAATAAAGTGTATCAAGATCTTAGAAAATGCTTTAGTGATCAAGAATGAAGAAAAATTTAGCTGAATATGTTGTTAAGTATCCAATATGCCAAGCGATTAATGTTGAACACTAAAGGCTAAGTGGATTTTTGCAACCTCTACCAATACCTACGTGGAAATGAAGTGATATTGCCATGGAATTTTGTGATTGGATTAACAAGATTCAGATAGGGTTGTGATGCTATTTAGGTTACAATTGTTAGATTGATTAAATCTGCACATTTTCTACTCATTAAGCAATTTTATATTGTTGAGAAGTTCGCCAACAATGTATTTGATGAAGTATTGAGATTGCATAGTGTTCCAAAGTCCGTAATACTTGATCGTGATGACAGATTTATATCCATACTATGAAGGAATATTCAAGAAGTTTTAGGTACTAAATTCATTTTCAGTATAGCCTTCCATCTTCAGACTGATGTTCAATCAAAAGAATCCATATGTCAAAAGATCTGTTTAGATTTTGTGAAATATATTTTTAGTGGAAATTGAGAATCACACTTGTCTTTGATTGAATTTGAGTACAATAATAGTTTCAAAATAAGTATTGGTATTGTAATAACCGGAAGACATCTGGAAAAAAAAAAAAATTTCATAATCACAATACAAATAAAAGAAAAGAAAGGGATCCAGGGAGGGGTGGTTTCACCAAACCAAACTCCCAAAAAAAAAACACGAGTGGTAAGGGAAAGGAGAGAAAGAGAATACTCTACCTGCGTCGTGTGTGCCTAGATGACCTAATCAAGAAGGAGAAGAAGAAGATTTCAACTATGAGTGTCACCGAGGAAGAAAGAGGAGCCACTAATCGAGAGAGAAGCAGCCTTCGTAAGAACTTTGCGGCGATACGGAAGAAGCAATGAGGAAGAAAGTCGAAGCTAGAGGAAGAAGGGAGAGAGAGTCTATGCGTGACTTAGGCAAAACCGAGAATATAGTAAGTAAATGATTTATTTAGTTATATGTTTAATTAGAAATTTATTTTAATGTTATTTCAAGAATTTGTTTATAAATTGACTGAAGATATGATGAATAAAAGTGAATTAGTGTTAAACCCTCACATACTTAAAAAAATAAAAATGTAATAAAAATCTTAAACCTATGCTAAGCTATATATGTAAGGAGGTTCAAGAGTATTGATTAAATTAATATTTGATTCTATAAAATTTCAATTAAGAAGAAAAGGAAAGGAGATTCAAGAGAAAACCGCAAGTTAATGCGTAATTATTTCTTACATTTATGAAAAAAATATTTTAATTTCTTATGATGAAACGATGCTCATACGATTATAACTTTTTCATGCCGCAAGTTGTGATGATTTTTCCGCTTTCTTTCTTAAACTGATGTATTTTACCGTTTCTTCATATGGATAATAACCTAAATGCTAGATCATATTTTCGTTATCATTTTATAAAGTTCATCGATTTAATGTAATCAATTAATGTCCATAGAGGTATAATTGTATGCCATGAATGTATGTTGAAAGGAGTTCACCCGCCAGATACGACGAATGCATGTGCACAAAATGATTCAAAAGCCAAAAATTGACAATAATTCAAAAGGGCCAATAAAATTGAAATGACAATGACAATTAATAGATACTTATTCTTTAAATGAGTATTTATGACTTTGGAAAGACGATAAAAGTAAAAAGTAAAAGTTTATATGATAAATGTTTATGATACCGACCCCATATGCTACCGATAAATGTTTATGATATCACCCCCATATGCTACCGATAAATGTTTATATACCTAACTCTCATACGTGATTGGATATTTCTTTATGTATGCGACAAAAACCTACGATACCAGTTCTTTTTCTTGTTTCTATAAATAGCAAGATAATCAATTAATCAATTATATTCATTTGTTAGCTTAATTTTTTTCAATCCTACTAATTAAATGACCGATGAGGAAAATCATGTTTACGCCATGGGGACTTGTGAAATAATATGTATGAGTTATGTTTAAAGTATGTTTTCTCGAACTTTGTAGAATATTTAAGTATGAATAAATTGTATAATTATTTGTGGTTTATACTCTTTTATGATTGGAGATCGGAGATTTTATTTATGAAAATGTTAAGAAATGTTTTATTTTATCCGTCTTTTTCTCGCTTCAGATTCCAAGCTCCGCCGGGTAACAAGAGTGGTGGCGATAGATTTGCATGTGATTATATTTAGGGATATAAGTATGATCATAATCAAAGACTATTAAGATGATAAATTTTATGAAGAGATTTGATGTGATTTTAGGAATGGATTATCTAAACATTATGCTACTATAGATTGTCTAAAAAGATAGTCAAATTCAATATTCCGAAAAGAAGAATTCAAATTGTGCATAAAGGAGTATTAACTGATGATGGTGTGCTTAAAAGTTCAAAAGATGCAAGAAAAGGCTATGAAGGTTTTCTTGCTCAAATTCCGTTACTAAAGAGAAGAAAGAAGATAGATGATGCACTAAGAAAAGAGTATCCAAAAGTTTTCTAGATGATTTACCAGTTTACCTCCAATCGAGAGATAGATTTCTATTGATTTAACGCAAAAAACCAGAAAAGTACCATATAGAATGGCTAAAAGAATTACAAGAGTTGAAGAATCGCCTATAAGAATTAGAGAAGGGATTTATCGCTGACATCTCCTTGGGAGCTCTGATTATTTGTGAAGAAGAAGAGAGCTAAGGCTATGTATCGATTATAGAGCTTAATAAACTCACATTGAAGAATAAATATCCCTTGCCAAGAATTGATGATCTCTTTGACCAACTAAGGAGCGATTTTCAAAGATTGATTTAAGATCGTTATCATCTTGAGAATCAAATAAGAAGATATACCAAAGACCGCATTCAAATATGTATGCACTATGAGTTTGTGGTGATGCCTTTGGCTTAACAAATGCTCCAAGATGGATCTCATGAATAATCTTTAAACCTTTTAGATTCATTTGTGATTGTATTCATAGATGACATTCTAATTTATTCACGAGATGAAGCAGCTCATGAAAACCATCTTCACGTTATTTTACAAACTCTGAAAGGAAATGAATTGTATAAAGTTTTCAAAGTGTGAATTTTGGTTAAATAACATCATATTCTTGGGGCACATAATTAGTGAAGGGTTTCAGTGGATCGAGTAAAGTCGTAAGAATAGAATGACCTGCACCACCACCGCCATAAGTCGGAAGTTTCGATTGGCGATATTATGAGATTCGTTGAAGAGTTTTCCGATTGTCATGCCACTATCAAGGGTAACTGAAACAAATGATTTGAATGGTCGACAAGAGGCTTTTCAAAAATTGAAGAATTGAATGAATACACCAAGATAACTATTCCATCGGAGCGGATTTCAAATTTATAGTGATGCATCATTAAGAGGCCGGGATGTGTACTTATGCGAATGAAAGAGTGACGCGCAATTAAAAAAAAGCATGAAAAGAATTATCCAACCCATGATCTAGAGCTAAAGTGGTATTGCATTAAAATTTGGAGGCATTATTTATATGGAGTATGTGAAGTTTTCAATCATCAAAGCTTGAAATATACCTTTACTCGGGAGCTAAATTTAAGGCAAAGGAGATGGTTGGAACTCATTGAAGATTATGATTTGGATATTCAATATCATCCAGGGAAGGAAAATGTAGTTGCTGATGGTTTAAGTAGAAAAACATCTAGTAGTGCTTATTGGTTGATCTCTCAACAGGAGGAATTGATTAAAGATTTAAAAAATTAAAATTTCAATTATTAAATCTACAGATGATCATGTTTTTATTGTTAAATAAAATGGCTATACAATCAAATTTGAAAGAGAATAAGATGCTCCTCACCAAGATGATGACTTTAAAATTTTAGATTTGGTAAAAGTAGTTATAGAAGATTTTGAAATCGATGAAGAGGATTACAAAGTATCAGAGGTTTGCATTCCAAATGTTGGAGATTTGAGGTAAGATATCTTACATGAAGCACATCATTCAAATTATACAATTCATCCAGTAAAGAAGAAATGTATGATCTTAAGAAATATTTTGGTGGTGAATGAAAAGAAATGTATAATTTGTTTATAAAGTCAATCATGTGATGGTTAAAGTCGAACATCGGTTAAGTGGACTTTACACTTACCGATACGAGTGGAAATGGGATGATATTGCTATGATTTATTGTTGGCTTACCTAGATCCGTAAAAGGATGCGATACTATTTGTTATTATTGATAGACTAAATCGACACTTTATATCTATCAAACAACTGATGTCGTTGAAAAGCTAAGAAAATATATTTGAAATCGAAGTTACATGGTGTAAAATCTATAAGATCCGACGGATGATTTACATCTATTATGGAGAAAATTCAAGAAGCTTTAGAGTTACTTTCAAGATCGATTTCATCCTCAAACCGACCGAAAGAACAATCAAACACTTGAAGATTTGCTTAGACTTTGAATCCTTAATTTTGGAGGAAATTGGGAAATTCATTTGCTTTTGATTGAGTTTGCTTACAACAATAAATTTTCAAGCAGTATTGATACTATGAAGCATCAGTATGGAAGGAAATGCAACACCGCTTTGTTGGGTGGAGACTGAAAAAGAATCAAGGTGATGTAGATATGAAGCCACCGAAAAGATCGATTGATCCGTGATAGATTAAAAGTTGTTCAAGATAGACAGAGGAAATATTATGATGTTAAATATCGATCAGTAGAGTTTGAAGCGGGAGAATTTGTATTTCTTAAAGTTAACCCTATGAAAGGTATAAAACGATTTGGCAAAGTTGGAAAGTTGAGCCCACGCTATATTGGTCCATATGAAATCTTGGAAAGAATTGAGAAAGTGGCTTATGACCGGCTTTACCTTCTCACATGCAAGGAGTGCACATGTGTTTCATATTTCTTCAAAAATATTACATGAAACCAACAAGATTATTTTTGATCCTATTGATATTCAACCCGATCTCACATTTGGAGGAGCGAAAAGAATTATAGATTATGATGTCAAGCATCTCGTGAATAAATTCCATTTGCGTGTATGTAAACATGGATCGATCGAGAAGCTACGTGGGAGAAGGAATCAAAATGCAGAACTTTATCCTCAATTGTTTAATTAAAGGTATGTTCATTTTATTAATGTCATTAAATTGGACAAAATTTTATAAGAGGAGTAATACCCTAAGACATCAAAAAAAAAAATTTTTCATAAGCCACAAAATTAAAGAAAAGAAAGGGATCCAAAGGGAGGGTTCGACCAAACCAAACTCCAAAAAAAAAAAAACACGAGAGGGAGAAGGGAAGGAGAGGAAGAGAAGACTCACCTATGCGGCGTGTGCTCTAGCCGTCGACTAATCGAAGGAGAAGAAGAAGATTTTGAACTAGTGTCGTCACCGAGGAAGAAAGAGGAGCACGACCGAGAGAGGAGAAGAGAGCCTTTTAACGCGAAGCCGTGCGAAGAAGCCGACTGAGGAAGAAAGCGAGAAGGAGAAGGAGAGAGAGTGGGGCGACTGAGCTAAACCAGAATATACAGATAAGTAAATGATTTATTTAGTTATATGTTTAATTAGAAATTCGATTTTAATGTTATTAACTTTAATTTTAATGCTATTTCAAGTTAATTTAGGTTTATAAATTGACTTGGTTTATAGATTTAAGAAAAGAAATGTAATGGTATGAATCAGTTAAGTAATTAAGTGTTAAACCCTCATATACTAAAAAATAATTTCAAATGTAATAAAAATCTTAAACTATGCTGTTATATGTAAGGAGGTTCAAGAGTATTGATTAAATTAATATTTGATTCTATAAATTTCAATTAAGGATGCGTTAAAGGAAAGGAGATTCAAGAGAAACTGTAAGTTAATGTTAATTATGTTCTTACATTTATAAGAAAAAATATCTTAATTTCTTATGATGAAATGCATGTTCATATGATTATTTTTATGTACAAAAGTGATGATTTTTTCTGCTTTTCTTAAAGATGTATTTTACTATTTTCATGTTGGATAATAACCCGAATGTTAGATCATCGCTTATCATTTTATAAAGTTCACCGATCGTTAATCGAATTAACGCCCATAGTGGTATAATTGTATCATGAATATGATTAAACCTGGAGTTCACCCAGACGGTGGGGACGAATGCACTGCACAAAATGATTCAAAAGGCCAATAAAATTGGCAAAATGACAAATGACAATGGTAATAGTTACTTGTTCTTTGAATGAGTATTTCCTGACTCTTGGAAGGATGATAAAAGTAAAAGTAAAAGTTTATATGATAAATGTTTATGTATACCGACCATACGCTACCGATAAATGTTTACGATACGATTCTCATACGCTATCGATAAATGTTTATGATACCTACCTCTCATATGTTGATTGTTTGAGATATTTCTTTTATACTGCGAGCGTAAAACCGCACGATACTACTTATTTTTTTGTTTACTATAAATAATAAAGATAATCGACCCAATCAATTATATTCATTGTTAGGCTTAATCTTTTTTAGGTAATCACTAATTAAATGGTTGATAGAAGGAAAAGTCGTTTACCGTAGAGGACTTGGGAGATAGGTAATTATGTCTTGAGTTATGTTTAAAGTGTGTTTTCTCGAACTTTGTAGAATATTTAAATATGGACAAATTGTATAATTATTTGTGGTTTATCTTTTTACGAAGATTGGAGATTTTATTTATGATTGAAAATATTAAGAAATATTTCATTTTATTCGTCCGACTGTCTGCTCTCGCCAGATTCCAAGCCCCCGCGGGCCGTGACAAACTTTTATATGGCATTATATGAAAGAAAATATAGAGCACCTATTTGTTGGGTGGAAGCAGGTGAAAGGAAGATTATTGATGTTGATTTAATAGATGAATCTATTGAAAAGATCTGATTGATTTGTGACAGATTGAGAGCTATTCATGATAGCCAGAAAAAGTATTATGATGCTTAACACTAACCAGTAGAATTTGAAGTAGGAGATCTTGTGTTTCTCAAGGTCTGCCCAATGGAAGGTATAAAGTGTTTTGGCAAAGTTAGGAAGTTAAGTCCATGCTATATTGGCCCATATGATTTTGGAGAGAATTGAAAAGGTGACTTGTAGACTTTGCTTAACCATCACATATGTATGGACTATACAATGTGTTTCACAATTTTTTTAATGAAAATACATAATTGATGATGGTAACAAGATTATCTATGATTCCATAGATGTTCAACCTGGTCTTATATTGTGGAAGAGCGAAAAAATCATACGGTATGATGTAAAGCAACTCAAAAATTGAGAAATTCTTATTGTTCGTGTGTTGTGGAGCATGTGATAGAATGAGATGCTACTTGGGGGAAAGAATTAGAAATGCGAGAATATTATTCGCATCATTTCAATTAAATATATGTGTATTTTTGTTTTAGTTATTAAATTTTGGTGATGAAGTTTTTATAAGACAAGATTCTAATAAACATGTAAAAAATAATTGTTACTGAATCACTGTGTTGGTTTAAACCTGATGTCGCGATTTTAGTGCGCGAAGAGGCACGAGACTTTGGTCTTTATTGAAAACGAGAGAGAGAGAGAGAGAGAGAGAGAGAGAGGTCAGGAGGGAAAAGGAGATGCTGAGAAGTAGATGACGAAGTCTTGCTTGCATGCAACCTTGTCGAGGTGACGACCTCGCATGTGTTCATTGTGGTCGAAGCCAATCCCAATTTAGGGAGTGTAGAAAGAAATAGACCTAGGGCAAGAACACACTAGTCATGCATAGGTCTAGACTCGCCTTTGTGAGTTTTGGAGTAGGATGAGAAGAAGGAGAAGAGAAAGTGAGAGTAGTTGAAGCTGTGCTTCTCTCTTGCATGTGCGTGAGTGAACGAGCAATGGCTCGAGCACAGGCACAAGCACAGTGCTGAATCAAGTAAGGGATTCCTTTAATACATCTTTTTTAAATTGAAATAAAAGAAATTGTGTTCTATGTAAAATATGAAATTCTAGTCCTATTTTGAAAGAAAGTTTTGATAAATCAGTAAGGAATTTAAGTTTTATTTGTCTTTAGGCAAGATTTTTTTGTCTTTCTTTACCAAATTTATGAATATTATTAGAAGAGGATTTTCATCACAAAAAATTTAAAAACCCTAATCTTAATTTGCATCTTCAAGTGAAAATCATTTGGGAAATCACTAAGATCATGTAACCTGAATTTATCTTGGGTGTAAAATTTTTATTAATAAATAGTATAATTTTATCCCATCCTTGTGTATATCATAAGTCACATTCAATTTACTAAAATATTATATATATATATATATATATATATATATATATGTGTGTGTGTGTGTGTGTGTGTGTGTGTGTGTGAAATACAAAATTAATTATTAAAGTGAAATTAAGCTTAATAAATATGAAATATATATATATATATATATATATATATATATATATATATATATATATATATTATAGTATAGCTTATGATGGTAGAATCATATTACATAAAATGCAGACATAATAATATAAAAGCTTGCTCTTCATGGATCAAATATTAAGCCTTATAAGATGGATAGGAAATATAACATATTAAAAGAACTTAAAATATTAAGTTAAATTCAAAATATTAAAAAAGTGATAAAATTAATTAAATATTAAATACTAATCATGCATACAATAATTATTATATTCTTTAGAAGAAATCAACTATTAAAGAAAAGGAGGCTCAAAAGGCTTTAATATTAAAGTGAATAATTATGTTTTTTTGCTATAGTCATTGATAACTCAGTGGCTAAATATACAGTAATTCAAAAAAATAGATATAACATATATGAACAGTTCATGTAATAATTTGGCATGAAAAATGAAGTGAACTAAAAAAAAATTTGTTAGATTGTATAGTAATTTCTATCCTTTCATATTGTGCCACTGTCATAGGAGTTGTCTAAAATACACCTTAGAGCACACTCTTAAAAAGAATCTTTTTCAAACCCACCCAAATAGATAGACAGCCTTTTCTAGTTTTATTTTCATTTATGTACATGAGTATGTTGTGTCCATAGCCAATATTATGAGGAGGTGAACTCCATCATCAAAATATGCTCATGTAATCATATAAGCATGTGTATCTTATCAATTTCTTTTATCTTAAACATTTATATTAACTTCTTTATATACTTATGGGAAAATCATATTTGAAATATAAAGACATTAAATCACTACATGCAATCTTTATGAGAGACATATGAAATTATATGCATCAATGATGTAGATTTTTATTTATTCAATATGAAGACTTTGTAAATGGAGCATAAGTGATTATGAAAGATTGAAAATTTTCTCAACTTAATTATAATTAAGTTCATTTGATTTAAAAGAAATAAATCAATCATTATATTAAAAATAGAATTATCCACTTTAATGTGAAGCCTTTTGAGGCTCTTTTTTTTAATAGTTGTTTTTCTGTGAGATACCTATGATAATTATTAACACATGATTAGTATTTAATAGTTAATTAATTTGTTAATTTAATTTTTTACTACTTTGAATTTTACTTAATATTTTAATGTTCTTTTAATACCTTATTTTTCCTCTTCTAATTAGGGTTAATAATTGGTTTTCACTTTTAAGATCTATGAAGAACTAGCTTTTATATTATTATGTCTGCATTTAATGTAATATAATTTTTTTTAATGAAAATCTTCTTCTAATAATATTCATAAGTTTGGGAAAGAAAGACATATAAACTCTTTGAGTGAAAAAAAAAAAACTTAAATTCCTTGTTGATTTAACCTGTTTTTGTAAGATTTTGGTTTCGTATTTTACATAGAACACAATTAAATCACAAATTTTTTTATTTCAATTTATAAAAAATGTATTAAAGGAAGCCCTTACTCGATTTGGCAGCCATTACTTTGTTCACTCAATGTGCATGCAAGAGAGAAGCACGATTTCGACTGCTCTCAAATTCTCTTCTTTTTCTTCTCATCCTGCTCCAAAACCCGCAAAGGTAAGTTTATACCTATGCATGATCAGTGCATTCTTGCCCTAGGTCGTGGCAGCTTGCTTCTACTCTTAAGAGGGATCAGCTTTGACCATGACGAACAAGTGCAAGATCTTCACCTCAACTAGGTTGCACGCTCGCAAGACTTTGTTATCTTCTTCTCAGCTTCTCTTTCTCTCTCTCGACCTCACACACACACACACACACACAATCTCTCTCTCTCTCTCTCATTTTTTTTAATCAAGTCCCATGCGCCTTCATTTAATAGAATCATGACATCGGGGGTTTAAACAAATGCTATAATTTAGTTTTAAATACTATTATTATTTTTGTACACATTTATTACACAAGAAATGAACAAAAAAGGTTATAAAAATTATATGATTGAAGGTGTAATCATCAATATTCATTTTTTAGAAATTTAGTTAATATATTTTATTATTATTATTTATTAAGGAAGCAGAAGGTGATTGAAATTGAAGATGAGGAAGTGGATGAGATACGAGAGAAAGTTCTTTGTTATATTGATGACTCTAATGAAGACCTATATAGTTATGGAGATTTCTGAATTTAGAAACTTGTAGTAGCATGATTTCTAACCTTGGTGACTTTCTATGTAACATTGTAATGTATATTCTTACTTTTATGAAGGGTAGTATGAGTGGGGGAGACTAGAAAGAGATTTATTTTGTTGAGCTTATTTTAATTTTTTAAATTGTTATATTTTTTGTCTAATTTTTACATTTTTATTTTTCTTGTTGTTTGCATAAGTATTAATCTTTCTCTTTATTACTGTGATTTGATTTTAATATGTTAATATGTTACTATTACTTTGTACAATTTCTTAACTTCTTATCATGTGAGAATATTAATATATTACTTTTTAATGTATTAATAAGTTAGCATATTAATATGATACTTTTTCACACTTTGAAGCTAATTGTAACATTCCTTTGCATAATTTTTTGATTTTGAGGCTTACATTTCAAAAATACTTTAAGGCTTACTTCTTGCCTCACATTTAAAAAAGTCTGAATACCCGTTTAGACAATTTTAAACCTTGAATAGTAGTGTATGGTCCTAAATGAAATACACAAAAAATTAATAATTTTTCTCTTCGTTACACAAAGATATCCCCTGGAAGTTTCCTTATATCCAGTTGTTGTTGCTTTTGATAAGGAAAAGATAAGAAAGTTAGATTTGAGTGTGTATTATAATATTATTTATTTTGAAGGATATGATCATGATGGCCTAAATCTATACACTTTATACCTATCAAACAATGACGTCATGTTGAAAAAGTATTGATGAAATTGTGAAGTTACATGGTGTACCAAAATCTATAGTGTCCGATCGAGACATTTACATCTCCTGGAGAAAAATTCAAGAAGTTTTTAAGACTTACTTTCAAGACTACATTTCATCCTCAAACTACAAGAACAATTCAAACACTTGAAGATTTGTTAGACTTTGTATCCTTGATTTTGGAGGAAATTGGAAAATTCATTTGCTTTAATTGAGTTTGTTCACAATAGCTTTCAAGCATCGATATGACTCTATGAAGATCAGTATAAGGAAATGCAACACCGCTTTATTGGGTGGAGACAGAAAAGATAAGAAATGAAGCCACCAAAAGATCATTGATCGTGATAGATTAAAGTTGTTCAAGAAAAAAAGAAATATTACATGCTAAACATCGAGAGAGTTTGAAGGAGAATTTGTATTTTAAAGTCACCATGAAAGGTATAAACGATTTGGTAAAATTGGAAAGTTGAGCACGTTATATCGTCCATAGAAATTTTGGAAAGAATTGATATGCTTTACCTTCACACGCAAAAGTACACATATGTATTTCTTCACAAAATATATTATCAAAGCCAACATTCGATCCTATTGATATTCAACCGATCTCACATCTAAAGTGAATTATAGATTATAAGATCTTGAATGGGAAATTTCTTTGTTGCGGTAAAACATAGATCAGATCGAGAATCTACGTGGGAGAAGCAATCAGAAATGCAAGAACTTTATCCTTAATTGTTTAATTAAAGGTATGTGTATTTCTATTTATTGTCATTTTATTTTGAGGACGAACTTTTTATAAGAGGGAGAGATTGTAATAACCGAAAGACAAAAAAAGAGAAAATGATCGCCACTACAATAAAAAGAAAAAAAAAGAAAAAGAAATTGAGGAGTCTGACAAACCCAAATAGAACTCTCAAAGACGAGAGGGAGAGAGAAGGAGAGATTGAGTGACTCACGTGTGCCAAAAGAGACGAGAGGAAGGAGAAGAGGAGACCTTGGCTAAGAAGGAAGGAAAGCTCATGAGGGAGTGATCAGCAGAGGAAGGGGATCCGCCATGCCATGGAAGAAGTCTGGAGCCAACCGCATGGAGTGAAGGAGTCGATGCTGTATTAGCAAAACCGAGGAAAAAAGTAAATTATTAAATTATATAAGTATATGTTTAATTTAAATTTGAGTTTAATGTTATTTCAAGTTTAATTTAGGGTTCATAATTTTGACTTAGGGTTTATAAATCTTAGCAAGAAATGTAAATTGGGAATATGTATGATGAATCAGAGTTTAGTAATTTAAGTATTAAACCCTCACATATGAAATATGATTTCAAATTTAATAAAATTTTAAACCTATGCTAAGTTATAATATCGTTAATTAGATAAAAAAAAATCATTTTAAGGAAAATGCTAAACACTAAATGAGAATAAAATTTATCTATAAGACATTAATTAAATTAATCATTTAAGGGGATGATAATCATTTAATGGAATATATTAAGTCATTTTAACACTTAATATTTTATAGAATTTCAATTAAGGAATGATTAAAGAAAGGATATTCAAGAAAACTACAAATTAAAGTGGGTAATTATGTTATTACATTTATGGTAAAATATCTTTAATTTCGTGATGAAACGCATGTTCATGATTATGACTTTTTTTTCAGACCGCAGCCAGGATGATTTTTCTGCTTCATAAATTATGATATACTTTTGCTTCTTCACGGATAATAACTGAAAGATCATATCATTACGCATGTTATAAAGTTTAATCGATTTACTATTTGTTTAATTAATTGCGTAGATAATCAGATAATGAGACGTTGAAAGTGAGTTCATCTCTTACAGTAATGACGAATGTACCCGTAACGAATAATAAAAAGGGTCAATGATTGGCAAAATGAAGAATGGCTACTTTTGGATAGACGAGCTTTGACTCACCCAAGACTGTGATAAATGTAAAAGAAAGTTTATGTATACATACCTCACATATTTGATTGTTTGAAATTTCTTTATTACGACAACAAAAACCCAGATGCATACTATTTTACCTTCGCTTTTAATATAGTAAAGATAATCAATCTATCAATTATATTCATTTGTTCTTAAAATTTTTTTCGAACCATCCCAATTAAATGGCGATAGAAGAAAGTCACGCTTATCATGTAGAGATATGTAGATACGATGTCGCCATATATTATGTTTAAAGTATATTTCATGAACTTTGTTAGTATATATAAATGGACAAATTGTTAAATCTACATCAGTGCTTTACGACAAGATTTTATTTAAGATTGAAATTGTTATGTAAATTTTTCTTTTATCTGTTCAACCGTCTGTTCCCGCCTTGGTATTCCAAGCTCCCGGGCCGGGTCGTGACAGATCACTTATCTCACATTTTCTTTTATCATCCATCATAAAATTTAAATGGCTAAAATATTACTTTTGGTAATTTTTTTTTGTATTACTAATTATATATGCTCAAAATTTATGATGGATGATAAAAGATGTATGTGGATAAGTGGCTCTATTCTCGTACAACAAATAGAAATATGGATTACATATCTAAAGGTAGTTAATTAAGATACATCATTTTCTAGGAAACATAAAAGAGCATTTCAAGATTAACAAATAGAAAAATGCTTTTAGTTGAATCCTTAGCATCTAATTATTTGTTCTCTTGTCTCATTGCTGGTTCTTTACTTGTCATATGCGAAGCTCTCTAATATACTAAGTGGCCATCAACATAAAAGATCTCGTACACTCAATTATGATTTAATTGATAAGGATTAAATCAAGGTACCATACATAGTTAAAGTATAATATGTTTAATTGAAGTTTCTTCAGTTGGATATGGTTGCACTTGATTGAGTATTGTTAGGTCTTTTGAGTTGCTCACGTCAAATGAGTGCGCACAGGGATTTGGATGGATTGCATATTTTTCTTAGTGAACAAATTAGTCAATTTTCAATATTTAGATCAATTTATTTGATTTTTTTTAATTTGATATAATAACACTTGGTTGAGAATTTTTTTTCCTTGGGGCACCTTCTGTCAAATTAGTGTACAAGGAAAGAAATAATGAATTACATTTTTTTTCCTTTGCTAAATTTGTTAATTTACCCAAGATTTCATGAATTGTTGATCATGCGTGTTACCTGAATATATTTTGGAATTTTACTGTGCTTTTATTTATTGCCTTCCACAAATTGTGGAGTCCAAAATCATATGATCACCTGGCTTCTCATACTTTTGTGATTCACAAAATTGTCTGACAATGCTGTTCTTAACAATTGCTTCTCTCGAGGATTCCATTAGTGATTAAATATTTTCAAGGGGGATTTACATACATAGCTCAATTTATTTTATATTTCACACTCAAACTTTAATTTTTACTTAAATCACCTAAATCTTTATTATTACATCAAAATATCACCCTTGTTACTTTTTTTTCAAGTGAAATGCACTTTTTGAGCATAGGAAAATGCTAGTTTTATAAATATAATATGTAAATGGAGAAGAATTGAGTGGTATGTATGTAAATTTCCCTATTTTCAATTATGTTTGTTTCTTAATCATAAAAATATCTATATGTTATTATGTTTGTGTACTAACATTGTTAATGTATTATTCAGGTCATAAATGTTTATAATCAGGAATATGAGAGTGCAGCAGCATTCTGGCCGGATGTCCATGGCCGTATAATCTGTGCACTGATCACATCACAAGTTCTTCTTTTTGGTCTGTTAAGCACCAAACAAGCTGTTGATTCAACACCTTTCCTCATTGCTCTTCCTGTATTGACGATATGGTTTCATAAATTCTGTAAGAGCCGCTACGAACCAGCCTTCAAAAAGTACCCACTACAGGTAATTATAATGTATCATTAATTTAAATTACCTGCATTGATGATAGATAAATTATCACAAACTATATAATGGCAGACTAAGTTTATTGTTGTCTTTCGATTGTCTGCTGATTAAGCATAGAATTAGAATTACTTGTAGCCATTGGAGAATGGTACCCAATATTATAATAAAAAAAATTTCCTACCACATAAAGTATCCTCAGGTTATGTGATTAAGTTGCAGACTCTTATTTTCAATAAATTTTTAGGGAATTTCATTTCGGGATGTTGGAGGCTGTTAATTAATAGCATATAATATGTTTGAGCTCACCAAGTAATCAAGTTGTTAAAACTTCATTACAAGTAATTTGAATTGCCTTCTTTGTCATTTTGAGTGTTTATTGGTTTGAATCAAAAAAAAAAAGAAAAAAAGAACCTGTTTGCAACTCTGATAAATGCACGTACATGCCTCCTTAGGACTCTACAATGACAGGAAAGCCTTATTGTCTTGAGAAACTTGAGTACTGGTTGATCATAGGTGTGTCTAATTCAATTTTGGTTCCCTCTGGAGACTCCCCAACAGACTGGGCTAGAGTATCCTATTTATAAAGTTTTTCTTGATTTTTCGTAATGATTAAGATAGCACTTCAATCAAACATTTCAAGCTGAATTTCATGCAATCTGAAATAAACTCAGCGGTTAATATTCCTGAAGCGTCCCAACATTTTCTGTATGTGCCTATTCAACATAATGAACTGGAAAGCATAGTGATCCAAGTTGTAGAAGTGTGCCCTTCATTTAAACCTAAAACATGTCATGCAGCAAATGTAAAATCAAACTTGTTTCTCGTGTATGGATACATATTGTTTATGCTTTCTACTAAACAGGAAGCCATGATGAAAGATATCTTGGAACGCACCAAGGAACCAAACCTGAACTTGAAAAGTTACCTTCAAAGCGCATATATCCATCCAGTATTCAAGGATGTGGAGGAAGATGACAGCGTTTCTGGTTTTGACAAGGATGGATACTTTGAGAATGTGTTGGTGCCAACCAAGAGGGCGTCTCGCAAAAATACGCCAGTGCCCAGCAAGTACAATGGCTCTGCTTCACCTTCTCTTTCTGACATTGGTCGTGAGCAGCAGTTGTGAATTTAATAATCTCTGTATAGTTGTGGTGTGTTTTCACATGTACATTAGTCCTACTTACAAGATTGCTTCATGTGTGATGCCAAGTAAGTTGCCAACCTCCATTTTACATTTTTATGCTTAGTTTTAATATGGAAGAATCATGAACCATTTTCATGTTTGGCTTTAGGAAATCTTTATGCTAGTTTAGGAGGTTTTAATTCCTCTTTTAATAAAATTTCATGCTTGGTTTCATGATTTGTAAATTGGTTCTCATGAATGATGCATTTTATGTTGTATGTTATCATATTTATGATATTAATCTTAATGTGCAAAAATTCTATGTTGTATGATGGAAATTTAATGTTTTTTTGATTGTAACATAAGTCATTATTTTCTTATAATAATTTGACTTAGAGTGATGTCTCGGTAATCCTATCATACTTCTTTCATCATATAATGACATGTCATAGCATATGTATGTTTCAAATTGTTATATATATATATATATATATATATATATATATATATATATATATATATATATAGATAGATAGATATTTCTTAGAAGCCATGCGTGGTGCATATAATGAAAATCATTCCACACGATGTAAACTTGTTTGGCATGCAACCCATCTATGTTATTATGTTGTGTGTGTGCTAAAAGAAACTTGTGGGAATATCCACATGTCGAGTATGTTCTGTTATTTTTTAGGAGTGCCAGTTGATGAACTTGCCTAAATTATGGTTAATTTGAGAGTAGTGGTGAGCTTTTTAGTCAGTGTACATGGTAAGTAGAAATGTATTAGGCGCACAAACGTATGAATGACATATATGTTCTGATAATAAAATATGCATCTTATGATATGATGTTCTTTTTTAAAGGAGAGTATTTGAAGGTGATCATGTTGACTGCTCTAATTCAACTTATGTAATTATGTTATGGAATAAATGTAATGAATGATGATGTATGGACTACTATCTCACTCTATGACCATGCATTTTGTTTTGGTCTAAATATTAAGGCTTTGTTTGGGAGGGCTTTTTTAGTGCGTTTTGCGTTTGAAAACGTGAATTTTTGATTTTGATAATTGAGAATTTTTGAATGCTTTTAAACTTTCATTTTTCGAAAGTTTTTAAATTTTCAAAAAAAAAAAAGACAAATAGTTTTTCGGAAAGCCAAATTTTTTCGGGAACCAAAAGTTTTAGCCAAACCAGTTCTAAATGTAAGGAATGATGAATGCGAATGATATCATAATTTATATGCTAGCATTATTGATATTTATGTTATTACTGGAATTTCTATTTAAACAATGATAGTTAAGAATTATGATTCCTATATGTTATGATTGTACATGTAAGCAATTATGATTATGATTGATAAACTAAGCATGATATGTCAAAACATAACCTTATTAACGTGATTTGGAATGATCTTTTTTGGTATATATGATCAATTCTTTAATATGTATACATGATCATGTATGTTGTTTAGTAGTGTCAAAAAAATTATGTTGCTGTTTTGATTTTCTTATTGGGTTTTGTACTCACAACTCTATGTACTTGAATGTGTTTTTTAGGAAATGATAAATGTTTTGCTGAGATGTGAAGTAGAAGACAACTAATCTGTTCTAGGAAGATGTATTATGAAACATTTTGGTTTGAGTTTGTACACATTAATGTAAAGGGAGGTACATATCATGAAATATTATTGGACATTTATGTTTCAGAATGTGGTTGTAAAAGTTTCTATTGTAAATGTTAGTTGCTTTGAATATGTATCAATGATGTGAGTCCAAGATGTCATATAAACTATGATGTTAAAAAATATGGCAAATTTTTATGATGTTTGTTGTTGATATATTATCATAATTGATCATGCCATTTTGATATTCCTATATAACCTCTTCTTGACATGGTGTATCCTATGCATCTAAGGATAATAACAATTTGAAAGATTTACATACAAGCTATATAATTTTTATGTATTTGCATATACAACATTTAAAATTTGATATTTTCCATTTCTAACACTTTTATCATGTGTGAAAAGGTGTATTTAGTTTTAAGAATTTAATAATAATGATATTTTTTGATGTGATGGTAAATATTTGATTATTATATTTATAAATATTAAAATTTAAGTGTTAGATATATAAATATATTAAAAGTTATGTGGTATGTATTAACTTTTTAACATATTTTGTGATTGTATTTCCTGAGCTTATATAAATGGCTTTGTTTTGTATTAAGAATTATTTTCTGATGAATTGAAATGTTGATTTCTCTATTATTTTCTTCTCTCTTGCGGTAAAATTTAGGTAAATAAAGAAAACCCTCTTTGTTAATATATGAGCCATTTATTATTTTAAATTTGAAGTTCATTTCTCGCCATATAGACAGCCTGCATTGTACGTTGTGCAGCTTGCCATTAACCTTCAGCCAATCAATCTTTCACTATGGACAATGGGGGAAGCTCTGGATTTGGAATAAATGGATCGAAATAATATAAATAATTCTTTAATGGTTTCAAAATTAGTTTTTTTTTATAAAAAAATATAATAAAAGCTATAAAGATAAATTTTAAAATTTACCATAATTTTTTTTATAGAATTTCATTACCATAAGCTGGAGATGATTCCAGCAAGGCATCCAAAGATTAAGAAAAGTTAAAATCATAGCTTTTTAGTTATTCTCTCTATCCCCCCCCTCTCTCTCTCTCTCTCTCTCTCTCTCTATATATATAATATATATATATAATCTTAAGAAAATTTATTATTGTCTAATCATGAGATCTATTTGGTCTAATTCAACAAAACAGAAAGCCCTTTCAAGCCGAGCTAATCTGAATGTGAGATTGATGACTTGATTCTGAGTTTGATTAAAAATGATTGATTTTGATTAGAAAAAATTAGCTAAATGTATTAATTTCTAAAATATTCATTTGGGATCATTTTTATTTTCAATTTTTTTTCTTTATTTATATTTTCATCTAAAATAATATATATTTAATGGTAATAATTATTTTTAAAAAATATTGAAAACATCCAAAAAAATTTTAATATTTATAAAATAAAAAATAAAATATTTTAAAAATATTAAATAAATATTTTTTAAAAAATGGTATAAAAAAGTGTAAAAATATAAAATAAAATTGATCTTAAATAGGCCCTTAAATTATTTATGTTTATATATAATGAAAAGGTGCGTTCAAACAATTTTATGTATGTGGTATACAGCTCTATGTTGAAGTGTGAAGGCACAAATATATGCTAGTTGGATCAAAGTAATTTCAATATATAAATGGATATAATTTCAGTTTTATTAAAGTTTAAAAATGGTTGTTTAGCGAATCTTTGTCAAAAATTTGCTACATCAATAACTTTATTATTATTCTTTTGCCACATGTCATTTATCCAACCCCCACATTAACTTCACTTATTTGCCCTACGCCACATGTCCCTAATCTGTCAAAAATAAAACTCTATTATTATTTTTACTGTCACATATCATTCATCTACTCCATCCACCCAACTATCATATCATTTTAGCAACCTAATATAGACTTCACTGCCGATTACCATAAACTTCAACCTATTTTCCTTTTAAATCTGAACCTCTTCCCCAACTATAAATAAGACTTCACACCTCTGCGAGAAGATCATAGAGAAGCAAAGCAGAAGTTAGGAATAGCTCTAAGAAGTCCTAGTGAGTTTTTAGTGTGTAAAAGTGAGTGAAAATTTCTTGTATAATTGTGTGTGCTTCCTATCATAGAGGGAAGGTAATCTGTCTTGCAAGATTTTTGTAAGTCATCTCTCTTGTTTAACAAGATAGCTTATGTATGTGTGGCTTTGTACAATATTACTAGTTCTTGTTATAGTCTTATTATTGTTGCATACACTTTTATTATTATCTTTGTCTTCTCACCAAATTATATTCACCTATTCATCCCCTATCTTTCTATCATTTGCATTAAGATCATCTATCTTGGTCACCGACAGACCAATTCAGTTACTGCATCCTATAAGTACCCATATCTAGGCAAGGTGTCGTTCATTTGGAGAACCTGTGCATACTAATTGGGTGAGGTCTTACAAGAATCATGCTGATAATCTGATATCACTAGATTGTGTAATAAACTTGTAAAGAAAATAGAGAAATTAAAAAAAAAAGAGTAAAAAGTAAATCGTTCTTCTTTGTACAAGCTTGTTTAATTTCATCATGTAATTTTAGTTGTATCAGAGCTTTAGAACATAGTGACATGTTGATAAAATATATGAATAAACTAGAATATCTAAATTTAGAAATAAAAAAAAAGTGAAATCTAGGAGTATCAATACTTTGGAAAATAACATATTTGTTATTTTCCTGAAGGATTTCTTCATCTTTTCCATAGTGGCAATCCTCATTTAAACACCATCACTAATCTGATAATAAGTTTTGTAGAAGAGATAGAATCTCAAAATATCAGAGTCAACACTAACCAATCACTTCTCAAGGAAAAAACTCGATCATAAAAACCTTGGGAGAATAGCTATATTATATAAAATCTACTCAAGAATAATTGATAAAATAACTATAAACCCTAAGATTTGGGGAAGTAATTAATTTCATAAAAAAATCTTAAGGAATCTAAAGAAAGAGAGCCTAAAAAATTACCCCAAGACATACTTATCCAAATAAAAAATCAAGTAAGCTTATATAAGTTCCAAATAGACCTAGAAATAGATCATAGTAAGGAACAATTACAAACTATTAAGGATCTTCTTACTAGGTAATGCAAGAAGTAAAATTTAAAGGATTAGAATATCTATCTGCATTCTCTTTTCAGCTACATGCTCTGAGGAAAAATGACAGGAAGGATACCTAGAACCTGAAGCACCTTCTAAAACTGATAGGTTACAAATACAACAAAATAACAATATAATAGCCTTACTTAGTAGTTTACATTATAGAATTAATCATTTAGAAAAAAAATCTTGGAACATATAGCATTAGAAATCCCAAAACCAGCTAAAACAACAGAATCAGAACTAGAAAACATAACTAAAACCATAAGAGCTCTATCCATAGGAAAACCTGAAGACATAAGAAAAGCTAGAAATTTTTTAGATTTTAAAATATGAATGATAATAGAAGTGCAGCCTCTTTCCTTGGATCAGCCATGATTGTAGTCCAAACAACACCTTCAAGAAATACTATCTCATGAGAATTAAACAACTTAGCTACCAATTGGATTAATAGAATAATAGATAGACCAAGTACTTCAAGAAGAGAATACATACTAGAAGAATTAATAAATATTAATAGGGATATATCAGTATTCTCAGATGACCAGATTAATACCCTAAATCCTTCTAAACTTTATTCACAAGGACTGTTTAACAATAATACTAGATTATTTAGATATTTTGGAAATAGAATTACACTGTTCTGATAATACTAAAATTAGATTAAATTTAATAACATCGGAAGCTGCAAGAGAAATGAAAAGAAGAAATGGTCACTCGTATGTTCATATGGGATTAGTGTTGCTTGGAATAAGAGGATTAGCAAGAAAAAGAATAGGAGAAAAGTACTGATATGCTTATATGATGAGCAATTTAGTACTCATAATGAAGCTTTAATATGAGTAATAGAAGTAGATATGAATAATAATCTAGAATTGCTTATATTATCTCTAATGGGGTTGTAATTTTATTTTTCCTTTTCCTATTTCAGCTCCTAAGAATTCTACATGTTGTGAACACAATGTCATTTTCTTTTTAGATATGATAAGACCATGTGTTTCAAAAATAGAGAATATGGTATATAGGTGGGATATATGTTCATCTTTTATTTTAGAAAATAATATATATATATATATATATATATATATATATATATATATATATATATATATATATATATATATATATATATATATATATATATATATATATATATATATATATATATAAACATGTGTATTTTGCTATTTTTTAAATATGTTGTTCATTTTTCTTTGGAATATTTGTGGGGTATTTTTTTTAAAACCAAAGGGCATGTTTAGCCATTCAAAGTGTCATTTAGGGTAATGAATTTGACTTTATGCTTATAGAGATGGATAGCTCCAGAACTCCCTCAAGCATGAGATTTGGAAATTTTCAATTAGTCCAATTTGAAGAACCATAGATTTATAGATTTGAACAAAGAACTAAAATTATGAGATGGAATCAAACAAGCTTGTACAAAGAAGAACAATTTACTTTTTTACTCTTGTTTTTTAATTTCTCTGTTTCTTTGTAAGTATATCACACAGTCTGTGATATCATATTATAAGCATGGTTCTTGTAAGACCTCACCCAATCAGTATGCATAGCTTCCCCAAATGAATGACACTTTGCTTAGATATGGGTACTTCTGGGGTGCAGTGACTGAATTGGTCTGTCGGTGACTAGGACAGATGATCTTAATGCAAATGATATAGAAATAGAGGATGAACATGTGAATATAATTTGGCAAGAAGATGAAGACAATAATAAAAGTGTATGCAACAATAATAAGATTATAACAAAAACTAGTAATATTGTACAAAGCCACACATACATAAACTATCATGTAAAACAAGAGAGAAGAATTACAAAAATCTTATAGATGTTGCTTTCCCTCTTGGATAGGAAGCACACACAATTATACAAAAAAATTTCACTCACTTTTACATACAAAGGACTCACTATGACTTCTTAGAGCTCTCCCTGACTTCTGCTTTGCTTCTCTATGATCTTCCTGCAGAGGTGTGAAATCTTATTTATAGCTAGGAAAGAGGTTCATATTTGAAAGGAAAATAGGCTGAAGTTTATGGTAATTGGCACTAAGAACTATATTAGGTTTTTAATAATGGTATGGTAGTTGGGTAGATGGAGTAGATGGATAACATGTGGCGGTAAGGAAACAATATATTAAATTATGAATTTAGTAATCTTTCCAGCCAAGGAAATATTATATTAAAATTTCCCTACTTAATACACTGAATCCTAACTTCAAAAGATGTAAATATAGGGCTCACTACTAAACAGGCTAGTGCAATGGGAGATTTAGAACAACTCCATATTAGAAAATGGAAATACATAAAATACTTTACCAATGATTTCTTAGCATTAGAAACTGTCTCAGGAAATTACTACTCAAAAGAATTAGAGATAGGTTGTTCTCAAAATTACCAAGAGAAGTAGGGAAAGAAATCCGCCAAGCATGGAATACAGAAAAATTCTTACCTCAATATGATAACATAAGAATTAGAATACGATTCCTATATGAAAAATTAAAAGAAAAATGTACTTACATTGCAATACAAATAATAACTTAAAAGCCAAAATTTTAGATTTTGCTCTCAAATATATACTCCTCAGCAATATGGGGTCACTAATAAAGAGACATTCAAAAGAAAACCTAAGAAATACATAGGAGGAAAGAGGTACTATATCAGAAAGTCTAAGGTAAGAAAACCATATTTAGTTAAGCAAAAATATGCGTGGTGTTTATTTTTAGATGTATATAGGGGACACCACGCAGATCTGAGGGTGTTCTTATTGAAGTGATTGGGTACAATATTGAGGTATGATGTACTATCTCGAAAGATAGAGACATCACCCTTTAATTGACCTAATCATGTAATAAGGACTCCTAATGCATGATGGGTCTTCGAATATACTAGAGGTTTTTCCTCTACTTTACATGGATGAATAAAGTAGGGTTTATATTAAACCGGTTCTAAAGTTTCCTATGGGGACAAGCCCCCATAGTTAATTACATCCTAGGAAAGGTGAGTTCTTTGGGAATACTCTCAATTAAAGTAGGCAATTATTGTCTCCAAAGATTTCAGGGATAAGACTATTAATAAATTGGTTATATTTAAAATCAAGTGGGAAAGATTAAAAAGAAGAGATGTATTATTGAAGTCAAAGAAAATGAGTAGGGAATACTCATGATACTAGGAAACTTAGTGAGCATTCCAATATCCTATGATTGGACTTTCTATGTTTAAAATTGAAGGGAATTATTTATTTTAGTTGGATTTTTATTAGATTGTTAGAACTTATAATTTTCTAACACAAGGTTAGAAAATGACTAAGAGGTGAGAAATTATGCTTGTAGCCCAAAGAAAATAACTACCTCAGATCCTAAATCTAGAGAGCTTTAGCAAGAGCCAAAGCACGACCTAAATCTAAGCGAAAGTGGGTATATAGTTTACCTCCACAAGAGAGAGTAAATTACTTGATTGTTGGACTTATAATCATCTGTAGTGCAGCCAGCTAACTCCTCTTATGCTTTAAAACTATGTAGGTAAGTCTTATAATTTTGCAATATAGTTGGATTGTTGTTATTTAGGAAGAGACTAAGGTCCTTAAACTCACTCCCTGGGAGACTAGAGCATGAGTGGTATGAGTAATGACTTAGTCCAATGCAAATCTTTTCAATTTTTATTTAATTTTTGACAAGTCATGGGCTAAATCAACTAGAAGAAGGTGTTATCCACCACAAGGGTTGTCCTCACAGTTCAAGCATTCCCTTATCGTGCAAGGATGGAGATCCTTCATATTCAAGAGAGAAAGAATATGCATGCATGATGTGAAACATACAACATTCATCTAAGGGGTTGCTAAATCTTTTAATTTTCTTGATTTAATTCCTAAGCTTTATGCGAGGTTATGCGTTATTTAGAAATTTAATTATGAGTTGTAGTTGGGTAAAATATTTATTTTTTCTTAAGAGCCCGATCAGATCCAGGCCACACATTAAGACATCAACCATAAAGAAACTAGAAAAATACATGTAATTTTCTATTATGTAATTTTAATATAACATCAATCAATTTTATAAATATAATGCAAAAGAATAACAGGTCGGTGCGTTCAGGTACCACCGTACAACCCGAAAAGAGAAAATGGGTAGCCAAGCTCTACTCTTATACAACTTGAATTATGAAAGAATAATTATAATTTATAAATGATAAATGCTATGGGGGGTCTTCAAGTCTTCATTCTTTATGTCTCCATGTATCTTCCTCCTTCTTTGATTTGGATGAACTTGCTTCAAAGGCATCACATGGCACCCAAGACTAAGCCTTCTAGCTAATGTTCATCCTTAACCACCATAGCAAAATCCTAATTCCTAATACAAAATTATATTAAAAATAGGAAAAGTAAATCTAACTACACCTGCAAAATAAGTGTTAGCTAAACACACCATACGACCAAAGCAGTTATATTATAATTTGAACTTAACACCCTATACATGGGTAACCAAGCCCACCTGTCCTAACTTGGATTATGCTTAAGAGTTTAAGCAACCTGCAAAGAGAATAATGATATTTATTTTTAAGTATCCCTTAAGTATAATCCCCTACATAAAACATGATTAAGCTAATCACAACCTAACATCTAGTCTACGAAACATATTCCCTAACATCCAATCTAGAACAATACATCATAAAATCAAACATATATCATACCATGCACCGTCCTAATATAAAGCTAGAAGTGGTAACTTAGTTCTAATGTGTGTGTTAAGGCTTGTGTGGAATATCCTAACTAAGCATTAGAGTTGTATTTTCTAAGTGTGAAAGAAAGTTTAATTATAAGAGGTTGATTTCACTTTAAGTGGTTTAGTTGATTTGAGAATTTTACTTAGCATTTTTTTCTTTCACATGACTTACACTTAGCAACTAAGTGTTATAAAGAGTAGAAAAAGAGAGGATCACTATCTTTCTTCCCTACCTTAAGTCCTTTCTAAAGCATATTAATTAGATTTAGTTCTCTTTAGTGAATGGCTTATTATACATTTTAAATTAATCCTAAGTTTAGGTTCACTTTAAATGATCCTATTCAATATGAAAGGCTACTTAAGATTAATTTAATTGAATTGCTATCATATGACATACATCACATTATTTTTTTCACATGTAACATGCATATGATTGAACCCTAGGTACAACTATACATGCAATATATTTCTTTTAGCACACTTCAAATGAAAGATGTATATGTGTATTTTATAGAAATATGAGATTTTCACTCATTAGCTTAATGCACATTTAAGTGTATAAAAGTTTTAAGCAAGTACTTTGTCGTTGTTAACCAGAGAAGTGAGGTAAAGACCTCCTTGGGGCTACTTAAAGCCGTGCATCCCCAGAATGTCCAGACTAGATATACCCGCTATTCTTAAATACACATGAATGTACATATAACTACAAGAATGACAAATCATGCAAAAGTTATATTTCTTTCAATTGAGTTATTTATACATGCAGGTTAAAGTTGAAAAATGAGATTTTCATTTATTAGCTAAATGCACATACCAGTGTATAAAAGTTTTAAGCAAGTACTTCATCATTGTTAACTAAGAGAGTGAGGTAAAGACCTCCTTGGGGCCACTTAAAGCCGTGCGTCCCCGGAATGTCCATACTAGATATACTCGTTATTCTTAAATACACATGAATGTACAAATGACCACAAGAATAAAAAATCAAATAAAAGTCATATTTCTTTCAATTGAATTATTTATACATGTAAGTTAAAGTTGAGAAGGATATTTTCATTTATTGGCTAAGAGCACATACAAGTGTATACAAGTTTTAAGCAAGTACTTCACCATTATTAACCAGGGGAGTGAGGTAAAGACTTCCTTGGGGCTACTTAAAGCTGCACATCTTCATAATGTCCGACTAGATATACCCACTATTCTTAAATACACATGAATGTACAAATGACTACAATAATGCAAAATCAAACAAAAGTCATATCTCTTTCAATTGAATTATTTATACATGTGAGCTAAAATTCTATCTAAATTCTAACATAGAAATACATAGGAATGAATTCAAATAAATGTTATGTCCTTTTCAAATGGACTATACACTTGTTAATATTTAAACTTCATGTAAATCCACATAGGTTAAAGAAAGAGAACTCCATATCACATGTTCTAACTGATAGACACATGCAATCTTATAAATATTTCTAATTATTATCATTCCAAATATTATAGTTAACTTATAAACTTTTGAAAATAACTTTGATTTAATAATGATAATAGCCACACATATTCATAAGTTAATCAACATATGCAAGTTTGACAAAAAGGAAATCATTTTGATTTAATTAATTTTGCAAAAGATGAATGCATGAATCAAATGACATACAACATTTAACATAATTGGAAAGGAATAATAAAATATGAACACATATTTCATTCAATCAAATTAATTCCTAAGGGCAATCATATCAAATAAAATGACTTAAAATAAATCAAAGTTTTTTTAATGTGACTTTTAATTTCATATTCCAATTTGATTTAAGAAATGAGAGAGAATTTGCTGATCCTAATCTCACCCCATGTTTGTATGTTAATTTAATTTAATGAGAGTTAATTAGGTTGATTTTATGGATCAATTAGGTTAAAGTATGAATTAATTCAATTAATTAACCCTTACCTATGCTACCTTAAGGTAATTAACTAAATAATTATGAGGCAATGTGATATGCAAATGAATTGAAAAGTAAATTAATAATGGTCCTAGGAAATTAAAGGGCCTAATATAATTAGCTCATAATTGATGATTAATTAAACTTAAAAACTCACTTAATTACTTTTATGATTTTCCCACTATGGTGTTTATTTTTAAGATGTGGGACACCATGCAGATCTTAGGGGTACTTATTGAAGTGATCGGGTATGACATTAAGGAATGATGTATTATCTCGAAAGATAGAAATCACCACCCT
Organism: Cymbidium sinense; assembly: GCA_021442155.1. Classification (NCBI taxonomy): domain Eukaryota; kingdom Viridiplantae; phylum Streptophyta; class Magnoliopsida; order Asparagales; family Orchidaceae; genus Cymbidium; species Cymbidium sinense. The sequence goes on from CM038228.1 coordinate 11,700,850, forward strand.
ATAATGAACCTAATCACCTAATAAAGACTCCTAAGATATGATGGGTCTTCGAATATACCAAAGATTTTTTCCTTTTACATGGAAAAGTAAAGTAGGGTGGTTATTTTAAGCCAAGTTCATTAAGTTCCGTATGGAGAGCAAGCCCCTATAGTTAATTACATCTTAAGAAATGGGAATTCCTTAAGAATACTCTCGATTAAAATAGACAATTATGATCTCCAAAGATTTCAAGGTTAAGACTATCAAAGAATTGGTTATTTTAGAAAATCAAATGTGATAGATCAAGGAGAAGACTTATTATTGGAAGTCAAAGTGAGATGGGTAGGGAATGCTAATGATATTAGGAAGCCTAATGAGCATTCCAATCTATCCTATGGTTGGGCTTTATATTTTTGAAATTGAAGAGAGTTAATTATTTGAGTTGACATTTTATTAGAATACTAGGACTTATAATCCCACAATATAAGATTGTGAAAATGCCTAAGAGGTAAAGATTTATGTTTGTAGCTTGAAGAAAATAGCTACCTCAGATCCTAAGCTAGGGAGCTTTAGTACAAACCACAAGCACGTCCTAAATCTAAGTGAAAGGTGGACATAATGGTCTACCTCCATAAGAGAGGATATACCGTCTGACTGTTGGACTTACAACCGCCTGGAGTGGCCGCCAACTAACACCTCCTATGCTTTAAATCCATGTGGCCAAGTCTTATCTTTACAAGATGGCTAGGTTATTGTTTACTTATAAAGGAGACTAAGTCCTTAAACTCACTTCCTAAGAGACTAGATCATGAGTGATATGAATTCATGACTTAATCTAATGCAAATTTTATCAAATTTATTCGATTATTTTGGACTCTTTATTTTGGCACAAGCTATGGGATTTTGTATGCCTAAATGCATGAGAACTTGATTATGGGCCAAATCAAGAGAGAAAGGGGTGTCCTTCCATCAAAGGCTCTCACATGTTAAGCCTTTATTCTCTAGCACAGATGGAAGCCCCATGTTAACAAGAGTGGAAGAATATGACATGTATGGTATTATACATTCATTCATCTAGCTAAGGGGTTACTAAAAATTTTATTATCTTGATTTAATTCCAAGACTTTTATGTGAGGTTATGAGTTATTTTAAAATTTTAGTTATGAGTTGTTAATTGGGATAGAAAAATTAATTTCATCCTAAGAGCCTACACATCCATGCCACACGTTCAAACATCAACCATGAAGAAACTAGGAAAAGCATGCAATTATAGTGCGCAATCTAAACACAATATCAAATAATTTTATAGACTACAGTAAGAGAATAAAAGGCTAATGCGATCAAGTTCCGCCATACATGCCAAAAAAGAAAAAAGATGGGTAGTCGAGCTCTAACCTTATACAACCCGGAATACAAAATAATAATAATAATAATAATAATAATAATACATGCTATGGGGGTCTTTTTTTCTTCATTTCTTCCTTCTCTTTCTTTTGATTTGATTTGCTCCAAAGGAATCATAGGGCACCCCAGGGACTAAGCCTTCTGGCCATTGCTCATCCTAATCCCCCATAACACTAATCCTAATTCCTAATGCATAATTACATTAAAAATATTAAAAGTAAATCTAGCTACACATGCAAAACAAATGTTAGCTAACCACACCATATAATTCAAGCACTTATATGAATAATTTGGACTTAGCACCCCACACATGGGTAACCAAGCCCACCTTTTCTAACGTGAGTTATGCTTAGGGGTTAAGCAACCTGCACAATGAAAGCATTTGAATTTTTATTACAACGGCCCCTTAAGCATGACTCCCTACAGAAAATATGATTAGGCTAATAATGACCCAACATCTAGTGTACGAAACATACACCCTAACATCTAGTTTAAAACATTACATCACAAAACACAACATCGTATATACAACGCCCTAACTTAGCACTAGAAGTGGTGACTTAGTATTCTAATATGTGTGCTTAAGGCTTGTGTGACAAGACTTTACTAGGCTTCTTTAGTTTAAATTTTAATTTAGAGTTTGAATTTATTTAAATTTTACCTTTGGGTGATTTTAATTTAAATGATTTAATGATTTATTTTTCATTTTTATTTGGTTAAAATGATGTCTAGGTTTTCAAGAATGTAGAGTAAAATGAATTCCATTTGTAGATAGAACTCACCCTATTCTACATCCTAACTCCTAAAGAGTCTAACTAAGATCCTTAAGTATCTTAATTAGCCCATTTGAATTTGTGCAATTCATTCAATATGATTTATTTGATTTGATTTAGAATTTAGAATTTGAGTTTGTTTAAGCATTTGATTGATTGATTTTAGATTAGATGTTTTAGTTTAATTACATCTTGATAATTCAATATCCTTAATATCTAATGAAGTTTAGTTTGATTAAATTCATGTGTTTTTGATTGATTAATTTTAGATTGGATGTTTTGGTTTAATTAAATCTTGATAATTTAATATCCTTAATCTCTAATGAAGTTTAAGTTTGTTTAAATCCATGTGTTTTTGATTGATTAATTTTAGATTAGATGTTTTGGTTTAATTAAATCTTAATAATTCCAATATCATTTTAAATTAATATCTAATTCTTTTCTTTGATTATGGTTATGTGACTTAATTTTATGTTTATTTGATTTGATTATGGTTCATTTATTTGTAGTTTGAATGGATTAGATTAATTGAGATTTTATTTTGATTTTTAATTGAGTTTGATTCTTTATAATTAGGATTTTATTTTTAATCTCTTCTATTTGTCATGTTTATCAATGTTTGGTTTGTATTTTGATTTCATACATTGGATAGTTAATTAGTTTATCTTTTTTTTAAATAGGTTGAATGAGATTTGATTTGATTACATATTAAATTGATGAGAGCCTTTCTTAATTTAATTTAATTTGATTTAATTTGATTTGATTAGCTTTATTAGTCTATGGGTTTGGTTAGGTTCAATGTGATTATTAGTTTAATTAAGAAGTGTGTTAAGGTTAATTATAAAGATTTGTTTAATTTTCAATTCAATTTCATATTTGTTTAGATTAATGATGTAATTAATAACTTAATAATTTAAGTTTAATTTAGGTTTTGATTAGTATTTAATTGCATTTTAATGTTTGATTAAGCTTAGGTTTAATATGATTAGTTTGATTAACTTAATTAGTTTATTTAAGATGTGTGATCAAATTAATTAGTAGATTAATTAAGTGTTTGATTTGAATTTGATTTAAAAAGTTAATTTGGTTCATTAAGATGATAGATTAATTCATTAATTTTACATTAATTAGGCGTTAGTTCAATTGGATTAGCTTAAGGGTAATTAGTTTAATTAAGAAGTGTATTTAAGTTAATTATTAAATTAAATAAAGATTTATTTAATTTTAATTTGGTTTTATATTTATTTAGATTAATGATGTAATTAATGATTTAATGATTTATGTTTAATTTAGGATTTGATTGGTATTTAATTGCATTTATGTTTGATTAAGCTTAGGTTTAACATGATTAATTTGATTAACTTAATTAGTTTACTTGGGGGGTGTGATTAATTATTAAATTTAATTAAGTGTTTGATTTAAGCATAATTTAAGAGTTAGCTTTAATGTAATTTATTTAGATTAATTTAATTCCTTAAGATGATGGATTAATTCACTAAGTTTGCATTAATTAGATGTTTGATTAATTAAGTTTGATTAAGGGTAATTAAATTTTTAAATCATAAGATTAATTAAAAGTTTGTTTAATTAGAGATTAATGACTTAGTTACCCATACATGACTTATTTGATTTGATAGTTTTAATTAAGCATTTACCTAAATTTTATTGATTAAAGGGTTATCATTGTTATTATCATTTGATTAGATTAAGTGATATAATTGTTTATTTTTATTTCACTTAAACTTGATTATTCATAATCATAGTTAGGTTTGATTTTCTTCATTTATTATGTTCATTAGATTTCATTCATGTTTGATTTAGTTGTTAGGTTTATGTATTAATGGATAATTAATTATCTTATTCCAAATAGATGTGATTTAATCATATGTTAATTAAGTTTACTTTAACTTTATTTGGTTTGGTTTGGTTTGATTAATAATTAGCGATTATGATGTATTGGATTTATAATTAATCTAACTTTTTAATTTACTTAATGATTAATTAGTTTATTTATATTCATTAAAGAGTTTCATATGATTAAGATTTCATGCTTAGTGTAGGTTTAGTTATACTAGTTTGACCCATGTTAAAGTTTCCTAGATTTGTTTAATTTTAAGTTTGATTTAAGATTTAATCATTTAATTGAGTTTTATTAACTTAAATAGGTTTAATCATATTTAATTTAATTTTCTCTAAGGGTTATATGTTTTTTTTATTTGAGGTTTGATTAATGATTGCTTAAGTGTTATTTTATTTCTGATTTTAATTTATTATTTAGATTATTATGAATTTCATTTTAATTAATTCCTTAATTTATTAAATTTTAACCCTAAATATTTATTGTAGGTTCATTAAGCTTGAGAAGATCATATTATTATTATTATTATTATTATTATTGTTATTATTATTATTATTATTAGGATCTTAACTATTAATTGAAGTCATTTAAGCCATTTTGAAGATTTTTGTAAAGTTATGGATTTTTTATTTGATTTATTTTATTAAAATAAACAATCTAAACTTCAAAATTTAATTTCTCCTAATCCATAAGTCTTTTTTACTTGACATTTTTATCATAGGTGTGCTTTAACTTTAATTTCAATCTCTGAAAATTTCAACTCAATCCAACTTATATTTTTAGAGTAATTAATGAAACTTTATTTTTACTAAAACCTAAATTAATCTCAAACAATTTAGTAAAATTTGGGATTTTGGGTTTATTTAATTCCTCTCAAAAAGATGAATCCAACGAGCCCTTATTTGCAATTTTAGTTATGTATTTTATTTTCTATGAATTTTTAAAGTTTCAGGTGATTTAAATAATTTTTAAAATCAGAAAATTCCATTTTTCTATTTAACAAAGACTACGCATAACGTTGATGGTATGCGCCAACGCCACACGACATTATCACGGGTCGCATGCAGTGACACGCGGTGCCGCGAATGGCATGCCGCGTCATCAACATTTGAGCGAAGCCGCCGCACGCGACCGTGTGACGTGAGTTTGATTCGACCGTCCGATCACGATCGAATGGTCCGATCGATCGCGATCCGAGACCGTGATAGCGTGATGGCACACCATCAAAGCAACTGACATGCGGATCGACACGGATCGAGCGCCGACGCGGTGAACCGAGATCGGATCAACGATCGCACATCAACGGCGATCCGAGCGCTACGACCGCGGATTGGATGGCGCCGCCGTCGCCATCCAAACGGTAAAACTGAGGGATTAGGGAGAAAAATGAGAATTTCTAAGTAGAAACTTATCCAAATGGACTCATGTTCACATTGATTCACACCGAAAAACTTCTATTTTCTAATTGAGATGATGTGAAATATAAAATGCAGGATTATCTAGGATAAATTTCTAAAATCACACAAATAATCATCACAAATGAAGGATTCTAAGGCTGGCTATGATTTTTTTTTAAAAGTTACCTCACTGGGGATGATTTCTGGCGGCGGTGATAACCCGAGCCGCCGAGTGAAGAGGCCTGAATGAGCTTGATCTTCACTTCACGCCAAAAATGATGTATCGGTACTTTCTATTTCATTACCTAATCCACCCGCTTTGATGTTTTAGCTTAAGAGAGGTGGGAAGTGGTGACCGGTTGCTTTGGGGAGCTCTTTGAATAGTGGTAGGGAGGAAGAGGAATGAAGCCTCATTTAATAGGGCCAAAATCCACCTTTTTTTGAATTCTTTGGCTCCAAAATATTGTTATTTTGCTTGGGGTTGGATGGATGATGGATTGATTGAGGACTTTAAATTTTTGCTCCAAAGTCCTCTCTTGTTGCCATATGATCAGCTTCATTGAATGTCATGGATGGGAGGAAGTTGAATGCATATGATGGGAGAATTAAATGAAGTTGGGTGGAATCCTATGTGTGGGAGGACCCATGAGGAATTTAATTGGTTGGGTTAATTTTAGGTTGAGCCCAAATGTATTTGGGTCAGGTTTGATCAGCCCCCAATGGGTCATGGCTTGGTTTCAAGGGATTTAGCTCAATTTGGGTCATATAAGTCACATTGGGTCATATCAAGTTAGGTTGACCAATTGGTCAAATTGGATTAAACCAAGGCTTAGGTTAGGTTCAAATAATATTTTGAAGAGTTTTGATATGATCAATTTGATTTAATTTGGCATAGAATTGATTTTGGCTCATTTGGAATCAAATGGGTCAAATGGGTCAAATGGGTCAAGTTGACCAATTTGATCAAATTGGCTAAATTGGCTTGGGTTATGGGTTGATTCATTTTCAATTAGCTAATTGAAGATGAATGTGATCTTTGGTTTGAATCAATTTGGATTTAGGCCAAATTGGCCCTTTAGGACAATTTGGGCTAAATGACCCAATTGGGCTCGATTGATCAAATTGAGTTTAATTATGGCTTTGATCAAGTTCAATAATCAATTTGGAATGAACTTGAGCCATTAGTTGCAATCAATTTGGGTTAAATCATGATTTGACCTAATTTGGGTCAACTTGGATCGAATGGCCAATTGGGCTTGGTTTGGCTCAATTGGCGGTCAAGCCATATTTAAATATTGACTTTGAGTTAATTCAAATTATTAGTTTTAATCAATTTGATGTAGGATGAGTTTTAGCTAATTTTGTTCATTTTAGCTAAGTGTTGACTTGGTTTGACCTAATTGATTGCAATTGATCATCTTAGGGTGATCAATAATCTTGGTGGTAGGTTTTGGTGAGCTTAGTTCAGTCCAATTTGTGTTGGATTGGATGTTGGCTAAAATGGGTCCTTTAAGTCACTTTGGGTCAAGTGGACCTAAGTGGGTTAATTGGCTTGGTTTTGGTTTGATTCGAGTTTAGTTGAACTTATATATGAGCCCTCGATTGAAATATAAATTCAACGATAATCAATTTGGAGTCCAATAGGTTTTGGCTTAGTTGAAAGTTTTAAGTCAAAATGACTAAGTTAGGCTTGACTTGGGTGACTTGAATATGGTTTGATGATTGTAGGTTTCATTTATATTTGGATATATTATTGACTGAATGATTGATTCGAGAAAAAATCCATTAATTTTGACTTAATTTGGATGGAATTTGGCTAAGTCCAAAGAATTGGCTTAAAGGGCTTAGATTGGGTTTGGATTTGATTTTGGATATAGCTTTGGTCACTTGATATGGATTTAATTTATATTTGTGAATATAAATGAAGGAATGATTGATTTATAAAAAAAATTATTTAAATTTGATTTGATTTAAAAGGGATTTTGGCTAAGCTTATGAAGGTGGTTCATATGGCTTAGGAAGGTCTTGGGATTTGATTTTGATTTTGGGTTTCAATCATTTGGAGTCAAATTTGGGATATGAATTTGAAATTCATATTTGAATTTGAGATTTGGTTTGAGATTTGAATCTGGGTTTGATTTGAGAAATTGTATTGGATTGATTTTAGGCAATAGGATAGTTAATTTCCTAAGCCCTAAGGCATAGCTTAATCTTATGATTAACCCTTCTAAGTTTTCTTTCCTTTTCATTTGATTCTTGTTTTAGTTTTCAATTTAGTTTGATTTAATTATTTCATTTCATTTGATTTAATTTAATTTTTTTATTTTATTTCAAGACTTTGGTTTATTTTTGGTTAATTTTAAGTCTCTAGGCTTAGGTTAAGTGTTCACCTAATCACTAGATGTGTCTTATGACTAAGGAAATCTTAGTGTCTAGAAGATTCCTAAGTCTAAGTGGAGGACGTTAAGAGCTCACTCCAAAAGTGAGGTCAATAAAAGGACCCCCAATAGGTGTGGTGTAATTGACAAGGCACACCGTATATATGGCGATTGACCGAAATGATCAACAACATCCAGAAGATTATAAACACTAATAGAAATGATCTATACTTAGACCCGAGAGGTAGATAGAATCACAATCTTAGTGTGATGCAGCTTTCTTTATGCCAAGGGCCGAGCAAGAGAAGAAATCTGGGATAATGAACCTTTCACTAGCGAAGAAGTTCGCTACCCACTGTGATTAGAATTTGATTATAGTATGATTTATTTTGGTGTGTATCCGCTAGGGATAAAAATCTATAATCCAATGGGGATCAAGATTGAATTGATTTTAATTTATTTTATTTTAATTGATGTGGAGGCATATCCGCTAGGGATATGTGCTTGAATTTTCTAGGGATTGGGTATGTGAATCTTCCACTAGGGAAGCAGGTTCAGGCTATCCGTTGGGGATAAGAATTTGATTAGATTTTTTTTATTTGTTTGATTAGACTCCACTAGGGAGGTTGGTTTAATTTTTTATGGCTCCAGTGGGGAGAAGGGTTCTAGACTTAGGGCATATCCGCTAGGGATGTACACTCGATTGAGTTTGTTTGATTTAGATCTAGGTTCCACTATGGAGGTTAATTTGATTTACTCCTCATTAAAGAGAAATTTGGTTTGTCCAATATGTTTAACTTGACTTCACTGGGAAGGTTGGTTTTGAATTTATTTTATTATGGACCTTATCGGTGTGCGATGGACTACGCAAAGAAGGAGCCATGGGGGCCTTGGCCTATCTTAGATTTATAAGTCCAAAGGGGTAGTCTACCTATCATAAGGTAGGACTATTAGACATAAGGGGTTGCCTTTCGGCATGCAATGACTATGCTATGAAGAAAGCATAGCATACTTACATCTTCCAAAGGAGGGAAAAGTCTGGGGTGATCTGTTAATGAAACAAATCAATCCCGACCTAGGGCGACTACTGAGTGAGCACCGCTGGGGATCTTACCTCAACTCAAGAGTAGTCTTGATGATTAATTTGAATTTATATTGATTTGATTTGATTTGATTTAATTTGGTGTGTTATGTCATGGACCTTATTGGCATGCGATGGACCTACTGAGAAGGGCTATGTCGGTCTTGACCTGTCTCAGATTTGCAAATCCAAAGGGGTAGTCTACCAACCATAAAGTAGGACTATCCGGCCAAAGGGTTGCCTTTCGGTGCACAATGACTATACTAGGAAGAAAGCATAGCAGACTTACATCTTCTAAAGTAGGGATCACTCATTAGGTAATCTGTTGATGGCACAATAAATCAAATTCTACCTAAGGAAACTACTGAGTAAGCGCCGCTGAGGAGCTTATCTCAACTCAAGACTAGTCCTAATGATTAATTTGATTTTAATTTCATTTGACTTGATGTGATTTGATTTAATTTGATGGTCCGGCATAATGATGGACCCACTAAGAAGGCTATGTCGACTGTCTCGCATTTACAAATCCAAATAGTCTACCACCATAAGGTAGGACTATCCGCCTAAGGGTTTTAGAGTGCAACAACTGAAAGAAGAAAGAAGCAAACTTACATCTTCTAAAGTAGGGATCAGCCATTGGGGTGATCTGTCGATGGCTCAATAAATCAAACCTGACCTAAGGCGACCATTTGAGTGAATGCCGTTATGGACTCATATCAAATCAAGAATAGTTAGAATTAATTTAATTTTAGATAGACCCTATCAGTGTGTGATGGATCTACTAAGAAGGAGCTAATATCAGCCTAAACCTATCTTAAATTTACAAATCCAAAGGGATAGTCTACCAGCCGTTATGTAGAACTAACCAACCTAAGGGATGCCTTTCAGTTTGTAATAGTCAAGTTAGGAAGAAAGCGCAGAGACTCACATCTTCCTAAATAAGGAACCACTTAGATGATTGATTGCTTGTGCAATAAATTAGACCCAACTTAAGGCTTCCTGTCAGTTTGCAACGATCATGCTAAAAATAATGCATAATAGACTTATATCTTTCAAAGCAAAGACGACCGCCAGGGTAACTCATTGGTGGCATAATAAGTTGAACCTAACCTAAGGGTGACTACTGAGAGAGTGACCCAGGGACTTATCTCAACTCAAAGTAGTTAGGCAATTCCTATAAGAGTTTTGTTGACACTGCCCTAAAGATAGGATGCCTTCTTGGGAAAGGGGCCACTAGGGGCTTGAATTCCTAATCCACAAGCGAAGATATATTTTATTTATTTTATATTTGTGTGGACCCTATTGTTTTGCAAGGGACCACACTGAGAAGGAGCTTATATCAGCCTAGTCCTATCTCAGACTTACTGGACCAAGGGAGAATGTGCACATCCACTGAATAAATTCTCCAACCACAGGGGTGATTACTAGGAAAGGGGGACTGTCCAATCCAAAAATAATTAGGGTAGTGTCTAAATGGGGTCACTAAGGACGTGATCCAAATAGAGTGCCCACAGGGGAGGTGCCGCTAGGGGCTTTATCCGGGACCCTATAAAAGAAAGCTTATATGTATTTGATGGCCGATTCAAAGAGAAAGCGTGGGGACTCACATCTACCAAGAGTGGTGTATTCATTGGGTGGGTCTCCATTAGCATGGCGATAACCAACCAACCTAAGGTGCTCTTCGATTTATGATAATCAGTCTAGAAAGAAGGCATGTAGGCTTACATCTCTCTAAAGCAGAACCGATTGCTAGGATAGTCTTCTTCGGCTCGACAGGGGCTATCTGATCTAGGGCGACTACTAAGCAAGGGGTCCTGTGTAGGGGCCAAACCCATGCTTGAAGTAGTCAGGAGGAAAGGAGCCACTAGGAGACTTATCCTAAACCTCAAATATACTTGACTTAGTCAATGCATATTGGCTAGTCCAAGAAGAAAGTGTGTAGGCTTACATCCTATTAAACAAAGTCAACATGAGGTAGCTTACTAGCTGTACAGTGAGGCCTACAAAACTAACAAGGAGCTCATCGATTTGCAATGGTCAAGTCAGGAAGAAAGTGGGGGCTCACATCTACCAGACAAGTGACCATTGGGGTGACATACTAGCAAGGTAGCATATCAACCCGACCTAGAGCAGCTAATGAGTGAGTGCCACGGGGGCTTGCTCCCACATCAAAATAGCCCGAGATAAAAGATATGTGTTTGTTTATGTTGTGAAAGAGGGAATAGGATGTCACTTAGATTCTCTTACACCAACCCTAAACATGTAGAAGAATGGATGAAATGGCATCGCAGGTGCAATTATGACTCCACCAAGAAAGGATGCCGCTTGGGTTCTCTTACACCTAACTTAATTATACTAGTCAAAATAGGATGCCTCGTGGGTTCTATAAACCTAACCTAGTAGCACTGGAGGATCGTTTGTAGTTTGTGTTTGTGTTTATGAAGGATAGGACAGCCGTTTGGGTTCTCCTACACCTATCCAAAATGCGTCGAAGATAAATATTGAGTTTTTTATGTAAGTTTGAAGGAATGTTTAGATTGATGAGGAATTTTAAAGGGTGATTGTAGATTGATTTATTTTATTTTATTTTATAATTCAGACTCAATCAATGTAAACATGAAAACATAACTTTTTTAAGGAATTGATTGATTTTGTTTTGAAATTTCTTTAGGTGTGTGCAAATGGAACAAGAACAACTAAGAGTAGTGTTCTTTCTCCAAAATCCTTGGGACCCAGTCAAAGTAATTGATCATCCTTAGTGAAAGAAATTCACCAAGGCTTCTCAAATATTATGCTCTAATTTGTATTTGAATGAAAGAAATTTCTCATTACTTGAATTATTCTCCAAATTTGAATTTTGATTTTGAGTGTAATGGATTTTGAAGTAATGTTTGTTGACATAAAAATACAAGACACTCTCCTATCATAGTGGTTTAAACTACTTTCCATCCTTCTAAACACCAAAGTAGTTTTTTTTTGCAAGACCTTCAATCTTTTCAATCATTGCATAGTGTTTTGTAATTTGATTATTTATAATAAATTTTAACAAGAAGAGTTGTGCCTTAAATGGAGATACCCTTGAACTAGTGCCTTAAGGCGAATGGAGGGGCCAATATTAGAGGTGTCATGAAATATTATCTTATGCTTTTGAATGAGTATTGAAACTTATCATCCTTGATATACTTTCTTTGTCAAAGCAGTGAATGATTTACACCTACCAAAGAGATGAGAGATTAAGTATCTTAGACATGACAACCTTCCTTGAAATGATTTTAATTGTGTTGAACCCCTTTTTTTTCTCTCTTTTTTCTTTTTTTCTCTTTTTTTTTCTTTCTTTTTTCTTTCTTTTTTTCTTTTATTTTTTATTTTTTTCCTTTATTTAATTATTATTTTTTTTTTTTTTTGAGTTTGCATCTCTAATATCACTTTAATCTCTTTTAGATTAATTTTTGTTATCCCATGATGCTTTACTAAAAGCCCTAGAAACTTCCTTAAAGCCATCCTAATTGTATACTTTAGGGGATTCATCTTTAGGTTATAGTATCATAATTAATTGAAGACAACTACTCAGATTGTAAAGATGGTCTTCCTTTTCTTTGCTTTTGACCACAAGATCATCAATGTAGCATTCGACTTGATGATGAATGAGTTAGTCAAAGATTCGAGTCATGGCCCGCTGGTATGTGGTGTCAGCATTTTTAAGGTTGAAAGGCATGACCTTATAACAATAAATTCTGATGGAACTCATAAATACAAATGACTTCTCATCCTTCGGAATCATTTGATCCATCCTTGAATGAGGAGACTGCATGAAAAAGAGGCAACTTAGATCTTCAAAATTAACATATGTGCGGATTTGAATGTTCTTCCTTTTGACTAGGAATAATATTGGGTAATCATGATAGTATCTTTCTTCTTCAATAAGGTTAGCTTCAAACTTTGATCCACTTCTTAGTGCAAATGTTCACATAAAAAATTTGTAAAATAGGAATAGCACTAGGTTCAATTTTGAGCTTGCAGACTGCTACCTTCGGAGATGTATTGGGCACTTTATAATGTTCTTAGGTAAAGCAGTCTTTAAACTACAAAAGTAACCTAACCAAGTCATTGGAATTTTCCTTCTAACTTATCATCATATATGGATGTTAGGAGGGTGGGTGGACTCTCTTTATGTTATGAGGTTAATTTTTTAAAACTTATTGGTTAATGATCCTGGTTAAATTTCTTGGGAGGGTGGGTGGAGTCTCTCATAGCAAAAAATTCTTTTTTTACAACTTAAGGGAGTGCATTCTCTACTTGAAAATCTTCAAAATTATTTGAGCAAAGTAGGTACACTAGGCAAAAGATGATTTTATTACTTCATTTGAAGGTCTATCTACAAGCGTTGAATCCTCTTTCGAGCTTGAAGAAAGAGATATGAAGTGAAAATTTGAAATCTCATAATGTATTTTTTGCTAGAGGTTAGGAGCAACTCTTAACTTCCAATCCTATAATAATATCATGAGATAGTAGAATTGGAGTCAATAAGCTCGCATACCTACTAAGTTTCTAGTCATATCATACACGAATCATCCTTTTGGAACTTTTTTTATTGCCATCTAACTCCAGAGAGTTGTCAAAATTTGTCTCAAAATTTATTTCATATATTTATTTCTCTTTTTTCTTGAATTTACACCTTGTACACATGATTTATGCTATGGATTCTAAATCAATGTGTATTACTGGTGCTTTACTTTTTTTCACTTTTACTTCTTCTTGTTCTCCTTTTTTTTAGTCTTTGTTTATATTGTGTTCTCTGGAGGAGATTGCTTGTCTTTCTTTTTCATAGGATATTCTATGTTGAATATGACTTGAAGAGGTTGCCACTAACTAAGCAAGGAAGAATCAAAAACTTTTCTATCTCTTTAGATGATGTGAAAGTGCACTTATTACTTAGCTTAGTGGGCAACCTTCCAAGATAGTCTAGGACCTTAAGATTAACCTTCAAGCTTTTGATGCCCTTATTTTGGATTGTGAGGTGTATCTTAAGAAGGATTTAGAATTTGATTATTTCCAATGAGTGGTTTGCTTCTTCCTATGGTGTTAATCAAAGTGGTAGGACCCCACTAATTGACTGTGATATCTTCAAAGAGAGGTAGAATTCTACTCTCTCTCTCTCTCTCTCTCTCTCTCTCTTTTTCTTTTTTTTGTCCAAAGTTTATTCCATTGGACCTTTAAAATTTGATGATTCTAACTCTTTATTGATAGTAACACCTTGAAAGCTTAGAATGGGGGCATCTCTACCCGAGTTGGAATCATTAAAGCAATAAGTCCATCAGTACTGCTATTTTATGGATTACAATCATTATTTTGAGAGTTGTCTTCTTTTAGGAATTATGATTCAAGTCATTTGAGTCATACTTATCTAGAAAAAATAATACATACTCAAAATCCTTGTCAATTTCATTCTTGTCCCCTGGCTTTCACCTTTAGGGTGAAAATCCACATCTTGGTTTTAAGTTGAATTTCATCATAAAAGTTTTTATGATCCATTTTGTGACTAATAATAGTGAATATTGCATTATCATAAGTCATCTTAAGGTTTTCAAGCTCTATGTCAAATTTGATTCCGATACTCTTGATAGATTAAAAAAAATTTGGACCCACACTCATCAAATTTGAATATGACAAGGGGGTTCAAAAAATTAGATTTTGATTTGGATAGATTTTGAAGAGAATTTCTTTGGAACCTCACTAGTTAAATGTTGATATGACTGTAGGTTCAGATCTCTTTGGTTGGGACTTAAGAAATTTTAGAACCTTACTTTTCAAATGATGGTAGGTTCCAAAATTTAGGATTTTTTTTGGTTGTTGTTGTTTGATTTTGATTTTGAAAAAAGAATCATCATTTAAAAAATTTGAGTATGTTAAATGAAATTGGTTAATTTTGTTTGAAAAAAGGGTTTTGATATTTATTTTTGAAAAAGAGGTTTTATTTGATGTAATTTTGATTTTTTTTAAAAGAACCTTCACTTAAGAAATTTGGGTTTGCTAAGCTGAGTTCAATTAATTTTATTTTGAAAGGGGTTTGAAAATTTTTGGAGAAATGATCTTTTTTTGTCTTTATTTAATTTTGATTTAGAAAGAGAAACTCCATTTAACAAATTGGATTATGTTAAATGGGGTTCATATGATTTTTATTCTAAAAAGACTTTTGAAAATTTTTGTAAAAGATATTTTTATTTTACTTTGGATTTTATTGAAATTTTGTTAAGCATGGGATGAGCCTTGCTTCACCAAGCAAGTGGTAACAGGTTCAAAATTTTATGTTTGGTTAATTTTCCTTTCTTTAGTTAATTTATTTTTACCTATTGGGGGACCCAATATGGATTTTAAGACCTACACAGAGTGAGGTCCTAACACCTAAAGAATGTTAGCTAGCTTTGCTTAAGGATGAAATAAGCTAAGTGCCAACAGAAAGAAAGATAGTCTTAGGCTTATATAAAATATAAGTCCACTATCGATGCTTGGAGACAATAATTATCTATTAGAGATGGACAGAGGAACCATCCTCAACGGAGTTGCCAAAATAATCTATGGGCTTTATTTTTGAGATGTGGGACAGCACACAGATCTTATGGGATACTTATTGAAGTGATCTGATATAACATTAAGGAATGATGTACTATCTCAAAAGATAGAACTCACCACCTTATAATAGACCTAATCACCTAATAAGGACTCCTAAGGCATGATGGGTCTTCAAATATACTAGAGATTTTTTTCCTTACTTTACATGAAAAAGTAAAGTAGGATTTATTTTAAGCCGGGTTCATTAAGTTTCCTATGGAAGCAAGCCCCCATAGTTAATTACATCCTAAGGAATGAGAATTCCTTAAAAATACTCTCGATTAAAGTAGACAATTAGGGTCTCCAAAGATTTCAAGGCTAAGACTATCAAAGGATTAGTTGTTTTAGAAAATCAAATGGGATAGATCAAGGAGAAGACTTATTATCGAAAAGAGATGAGGAATGCTCATGATACTAGGAAGCCTAGTGAGCACCCATCGTATGATTGAAATTTATATTTTTGAAATTGAAGAGAGTTAATTATTTGAGTTGATATTTTATTAGAATACTAGGACTTATAATCCCACAACATAAGATTGTGAAAATGCCTAAGAGGTGAGGATTTATGCTTGTAGCCTGAAGGAAATAGTTACCTTGGATCCAAAGCTCAGGAGCTTTGGTACAAAGCACAAGCACGTCCTAAATCTAAGCGAAAGGTGGACATAATGGTCTACCTCCACAAGAGAGGATAGACCGTCTGACTGTTAGAATTACAACCGACCACCAACTAACACCTCCTACGCTTTAAATCCATGTGGCCAAATCTTATGCTTTGCAAGATAGATAGGTTGTTATTTAATTATAAAGGAGACTAAGTCCTTAAACTCACTCCCTAAGAGACTAGAGCATGAGTGATATGAATTCATGACTTAATTTAATGCAAATTTTATCAAATTTATTTGATTCTTTTGGACTCTTTATTTTGACATAGGCTATGGGATTTTGTATGCCTAAATGCATGCGAATATGATTATGGGCCAAATTAAGAGATAAAGGGGTGTCCTTCTATCAAAGTCTCTCACAGGTTAAGCCTTTATTCTCTGGCATAGATGGAAGCCCCCTCTTCACAAGAGTGGAAGAATATGACATGCATGATATTATACATTCATTCATCCAGCTAAGGGGTTGCTAAGAATTTTATTATCTTGATTTAATTCCTAGACTTTTATGTGAGATTATGAGTTATTTTAAAATTTTAGTTATGAGTTGTTAATTGAGGTAGAAAAATTAATTTCATCTTAAGAGCCCACCACATCTAGTCCACACATTCAAACATCAAACATGAAGAAACTAGGAAAAGCATGCAATTCTAGTGCACAATCTAAATATAACATCAAATAATTTTATAGACTACCGTAGAATAAAAGTAAAGTTTCGTCCCCAAAAAAAGAGAAAAAAAGATGGGTAGCTGAGCTCTACACTTATACAACCTAGATTAAAAATAATAATAATACATGTTATGGGGGTCTTCTTTTTTTCATTTCTTCCTTCTCTTTCTTTTGATTTAATTTGCTCTAAAGGCATCACAGGGCACCCAAGAGACTAAGACTTTTGGCCACTATCATCCTAATGCTCCATAACACTAATCCTAATTCTTAATGCAAAATTATATTAAAAAATAGGAAAAGTAAATCTAGCTACACCTATAAAAAAAATGTTAGCTAAACACACCATACAACCCAAGCATTTATATGAATAATTTGGACTTAGCACCACATGGGTAAAAAAAGCTTAATATGGATAATTTAGACTTAGCATGGGTAACCTTTGTCTGGGATGGTTAGAGGGCTAAGCACTGCAAAAAATATTTATATTTTTATTCTGATAAGCACAACCTCTTGTAAAATATGATTAGGCTAATAATTACTAACATCAGTCTATGAAATACACTAACATCAGTCTAAAATATTACATCACAAAACACAACATCATACATACAATGCCCTAACTTATCACTATAAGTGGTGACTTAGTATTCTAATGTGTGTGCTTAAGACTTGTGTGACAAGACTTTACTAGGCTTCTTTAGTTTAAATTTCAATTTGGAGTTTGGATTTGTTTAAATTTTACCTTTGGGTGATTTTAATTTAAATGATTTAATGATTTATTTTTTATTTTTTATTTTATTTTTATTTGGTTAAAATGATGTTTAGATTTTCAAGAATGAAGAGTAGAATGAATTCCATTTATAGACAGAACTCACCCTATTCTACATCCTAACTCCTAAGGAGTCTAACTAAGGTCCTTAAGTATCTTTATTAGCCCATTTGAATTTGTGCAATTCATTTAATTTGATTTATTTGATTTGATTTAGAATTTAGAATTTGAGTTTGTTTAAGGATTTGATTTATTGATTTTGGATTAGATGTTTTGGTTTAATTACATCTTGATAATTTAATATCTTCTAATGAAGTTTAAGTTTGTTTAAATTCATGTATTTTTGATTGATTAATTTTAGATTAGATGTTTTGGTTTAATTAAATCTTGATAATTCAATATCCTTAATCTCTAATGAAGTTTAAGTTTGTTTAAATCCATGTGTTTTTGATTGATTAATTTTGTATTAGATGTTTTGGTTTAATTAAATCTTGATAATTCAATATCCTTTTAAATTACTATCTAATTCTTTTCTTTGATTATGGTTATGTGACTTAATTTTATGTTTATTTGATTTGATTATAGTTCATTTATTTGTAGTTTGATTGGATTAGATTAATTGAGATTTTTTTTTATTTTAATTGAGTTTGATTCATTATAATTAGGATTTTAATTTTAATCTCATCCATTTGTCATGTTTATCAAAGTTTGGTTTGTATTTTGATTTCATACATTGGTTAGTTAATTAGTTTATCTTTTTTTAAGTAGGTTGAATGAGATTTGATTTGATTACATATTAAATTGATGAGAGGCTTTCTTAATTTAATATAATTTGATTTAATTTGATTTGATTAGCTTTATTAGTCTATGGGTTTGCTTAGGCTCAATGTGATTATTAGTTTAATTAAGAAGTGTGTTTCGGTTAATTATAAAGATTTATTTAAATTTTATAATTCAGTTTCATATTTATTTAGATTAATGATGTAATTAATGATTTAATAATTTAGGTTTAATTTAGGTTTTGATCAGTAATTAATGAGTAATTTGATTAGCTTAATTAGTTTATTTAAGATGTGTGATCAAATTAATTAGTAGATTAATTAAGTGTTTGATTTGAATTTGATTTAAAAAGTTAATTTGGTTCATTAAGATGATAGATTAATTCATTAAGTTTGCATTAATTAAGTGTTTATTCAATTAGATTAGTTTAAGGATAATTAGATTAATTAAGAAGTGTGTTTAAGTTAATTATTAAATTAAATAAAGATTTATTTAATTTATAATTTGGTTTTATATTTATTTAGATTTAGATTAATGATGTAATTAATGACTTAATGATTTATGTTTAATTTATGATTTGATTGGTATTTAATTGCATTTATGTTTGATTAAGCTTAGGTTTAATATGATTAATTTGATTAACTTAATTAGTTTTGGGTGTGATTAATTATTAAATTTAATTAGGGGTTTGATTTAAGCTTAATTTAAGAGTTAGCTTCAATGTAATATATTTAAATTAATTTGATTCATTAAGATGATGGATTAATTCATTAATTTTGCATTAATTAGATGTTTAATTAATTAAGTTTGATTAAGGATAATTAAATTTTTAAATCATTAGATTAATTAAAGGTTTATTTAATTAGAGATTAATGACTTAATTACCCATATATGACTATTTGATTTGATAGTTTTGATTAAGCATTTATCAAAATTTTATTGATTAAAGGGTTATCATTGTTATTATCATTTGATTAGATAAAGTGATTTAATTATTTATTTTTATTTTAGTTAAACTTGATTATTCATAATCATAGTTAAGTTTGATTTTCTTCATTTATTATGTTCATTAGATTTCATTCATGTTTGATTTAGTTGTTAGGTTTATGTATTAATGGCTAATTAATTATCTTATTCTAAATGGATGTGATTTAATCATATGTTAATTAAGTTTACTTTAAATTTATTTGGTTTGGTTTGATTAATAATAAGCGATTATGATGTATTGGATTTATAATTAATCTAACTTTTTAGTTTAATGATTAATTAGTTTGGTTTATTTATATTCATTAAGGTGTTTCATATGATTAAGATTCCATATTTAGAGTAGGTTTAGTTATACTAGTTTATAGATTTGTTTTTTAATTGATTATTCAAGATTTAATCATTTAATTGAGTTTTATTAGCTTAAATAGGTTTAATCATATTTAATTTTTTAAAGGATTATATGATATTTTTCTGATTTGAGGTTTGATTAATTATTGCTTAAGTGTTATTTCATTTTTGATTTTAATTTATTATTTAGATTATTATGAATTTCATTTTAATTAATTCCTTAATTTGTTAAATTTTAACTCTAAATATTTATTATAGGTTCATTAAGCTTGAAAATATCATATTATTATTATTATTATTATTAGGATTGTAACTATTAACTGAAGTGATTTAAGCCATTTTAAAGATTTTTGTAAATTTCTAGATTTTTTATTTGATTTATTTTATTAAAATAGATAATCTGAACTTCAAAATTTAATTTCTCTTAATCTAGAAGTCTTTTTTACTTGACATTTTTATCATATGTGTGCTTTAACGTTAATTTCAATCCCTGAAAATTTCAACTCAGAATGACTTATATTTGTAGAGTAATTAATGAAACTTTATTTACACTAAACCCTAAATTAAGTTCAAACCATTCAATAAAATTTAGAGATTTTTAGTTTATTGAATTCCTCTCGAAAAAAAAATCCAATGAGCCCATTATTTGTAATTTTTGATTAGATATTTTATTTTCTATGAATTTTTAAAGTTTTAGGTGATTTAAGTAATTTTTAAAATCAAAAAATCCGTATTTTCTATTTATACGGTCGACCGGTCTTGATACGGCATGTGCAACGCGCATGGTGCCCGACGCGTGATGTACACATCGGGGCCTGATGTAGCATCGATTTTGAAGCCTGCGAGCCCGTTTGATCGATTCGGCATGGTCCGAGATCGAATCCGTCGAGGCGGGTCGTAATCAATGCATGATCCGGCGATGAAAACCATGAGATCAAGCGTCCGAATGCATCCGATTTGAAGGATCACGTGATCATCGATCCGTGGATCGGATGGTTCTATCACGGCGTGAATAGTAAAATAGAGGGATTAGGAAGAAAAATGAGAAATTCTAAGTGAAAACTTATCCAAATGGACTCATTTTTGCGTCGATTTATACTGGAAAACTTCTATTTTCTAATTAAATGATGTAAAATATAAAATGCAGGATTATCTAGGATAAATTTCTAAAATCTCACAGACAATCATCATAAATGAAGGATCCTAAGGCCGACTATGATTTTTTTGAAAGTTACCTGACCGGGGATGATTTCTGGTGGCGGTGATGACCCAAGAATGCTATTGAGTGGGGGAAGAGGCCTTGGAATGAGCTTGGATCTTCACTTTCATGTCAGAATGATGTATTTTCCATGCTTGTTGTATCCTTGCCTGAATCCACCCGGTTTTGATATTTTTGGCTCAAGAGAGGTGGGGAAGTGGTTGTTTTGGGGAGCTCTTGGGGGCTGAATAGTGGTAGGAGGAAGAGAAATGAAGCCTCATTTCCCCCTCCTTTAATAGTGGCTAAAAATCTACCTTTTTTTAAATTTTTTAACTTCAAAGTGTTGTCATTTTGCTTAGTGTGGTTGGGATGGATGATGGATTGATATAGAATTTGAACTTTCTCCAAAGTCCTCTCTTGTTATCATATGATTAGCTTGAATGCCATGGATGGGGGGAAGTTGAATGCATGTGATGGGGAGAATTAAATGAAGTTGGGTGGAATCCTATGTGAGAGAGGACCCATGAAGGATTTAATTGGTTTGGGTTGATTTTGAACTGATCTCAAATAGATTTGGGTCAGGTTTGATCAGCCCCCAATGGGACATGGCTTGATTTTGAGGGATTTGGCTTAATTTGGGTCATACGGGTCATATTGGGTCATATCAAGTTAAGTTGACCAATTGGTCAAATTGGGTCAAACCAAGATTTATGTTAGGTTCAAATAATAATTTGAGGAGTTTCGGTATGAAAATTTTGATTTAATTTGGCTTAGAATTGATTTTGGCTCATTTGAAATCAAATGGGTCAAATGGGTCAAATTGACCAAAATTGGCCAAATTGGCTTGGGTTATGGGTTGATTCATGTTCAATTGTCTAATTGAAGATTAATATGATCTTTGGTTTGAATCAATTTGGATTTAATTTGGATTTAGGCCAAATTAACCCTTTAGGCCAATTTGGGCTAAATGGCTCAATTGGGCTCGATTGATCAAATTGGGTTTAATTATGGCTTTGATCAAGTTCAATAATAAATTTGACTTAGATTGGTTTGCAATCAATTTGGGTTAGATTTGACCCAATTTGATCCTTTAAAATAATTTGGGTCAACTTGATTAATCAATTTTTAATCAGTCTATTGACTTTGGGGTTTTGATCAAATGAAATGGAAGTTGACTTGATTTGACCCAATTGATTTGCATTGATCATCCTAGGGTGATCAACAATCATGGTGGAAGATTTTGGTGAGCGTTAGTCTAATTTGGGTTGGAAGTTGGCTCAAATGGGTCCTTTAGGTCACTTTGGGTCAAGTGGACCTAAGTGGGTCAATTGGTTTGGTTTTAGTTTGATTTAGTTTATTTGAACTTATATATGAGCCACGGATTGAAATATAAATTCAATGATAATCAATTTGGAGTCCAATAGGTTTTGGCTCAATTGAAAGTTTTAAGTCAAAAGGGCTAAGTTATGCTTGACTTGGGTTGACTTGAATTTAGTTTGATGATTGTAGGTTTCATTTATATTTGGATAGATGATTGAATAAATGATTGATTTTAGAGAAAATTCATTAGTTTTGATTTGATTTGGATGAAATTTGGCTAAGTCCAAAGAATTGACTCAAAGGGCTTAGATTGGGTTTGGATTTGATTTTGGATATAATTTTGGTCATTTGGATATGGATTTCATTTATATTTGTGAATATAAATGAAGAAATAATTGATTTATAAAGAAATAAATTGAATTTGATTTTATTTAAAGAGGGTTTTGGCTAAGCTTATGAAGGTGGTTCATATGGCTTAGGAAGGGTCTTAATTTGAATTTGATTTTGGGTTTCAATCATTTGGAGTCAAATTTGGGATATGGATTTAAAATTTGGATTTGAATTTGAGATTTGGTTTGAGATTTGAATCTGGGTTTGATTTGAGAAAGTGTATCTGGATTGGGTTTAGGCTATAGGATGGGAATTAAGCCAAGGCATGCAATCTTTAATCTTATGATTAACTCTTCTAAGTCTCTAGGCTTAGGTTAAGTGTTCATCTAATCACTAGATGTGTCTTATGACCAAGGTAATCTTAGTGCCTAGAAGATTCCTAAGTCTAAGAGGAGGAGGTTAAGAGCTCACACCAAAAGTGAGGTCAACACCCACACATATGGGCAAATCATAATTTCATTTAAATCCCTTTAGGCTATTGAACACCCGAAGATCTACCCAAGAATCAAATGAGAAAAATCAGATGTATTTTAAAATTTTAATTAAACTAATTAAGTAATTAATTAATTCATTAATCATTAATTAATTTCTCTTGAAAAGTGAAGGAAACTTAGGAAAAAAATTTGGAGAGAAGCCCAAATCCAATTTCCTAAGCCTCCTCATTATTAAACAGTGATTGAGGAGTCTAATTAGTTGATCAATTATTGTTTATGTGCTTAATTATCACTTAATTAAGTTAAGAGGATAATTAGGGATTAATCAATCAATTTCTCCAATTAACCAACTAATAAATTCCAAAAAATTAGGGGAGGCAGAAGTCATGCCCCTAAATATCCTCAGAAAGTTTGAAATTAATTGGCTGATTAATTAGGGAGTAATTAAGATAATTAACTTTTTACTTAAATCTTAATTAAGCCTAAATTACTATTCAAAATTAATTAAGAATAATTTTAATGGATTATTCTCTGAAATACCTTTAAAATGAGACTCTATTTGTATTTTATGGATTTTTCTATAATTAGTTATAAATTATGGAAGTTTTAGCCTTAAAAATTAATTAATTAACCTAATTAAGCCTTAATCATATTGGCGCCATGTGGCGTGTTGACGCGGCATGCTTTTCATGGACGGTGGATTGGCTACTTAAGTAGTCACATCCGTGGCTAACTCGGATAGTGGTGGGACACACGTGGGCCATCCGATTTAAGATCGGACAGCCATGATTAAACTCATGGCTATGGAAGGATCAAACAGAGGATCTAGCGTGATCTGATTAGAGAAGTCCATTTCAATCACATGGAATGTACGACCCGTGATCTCTCTTCCTACGAGTGACGAACGACGGAGCCCGTCCGCCATGGATCGCTCGATCAGAGCTCACCCGATCTCAGATTCATTCCAAAATAACCCCACACCTTCGTGTGATGGATCCATGAAGATCCAACGACTAGGATCGACTCACATGCAACTTTTCTTCAAAAAGCTCTAAACCATTTTAAGCTAAAGCTCAGTTTCATGGAAAGTACCTCACTCGGAGCTAAGACTGGCAATTCGCATGCTTGAGGAAGCTTTGTCTTGTTGAGAAGAAGCCCTGTTGAGCAGCAATTGAATTTGTTCCAAGCAATTTGGTCGGAAGGCCAATGATTGAGCTTTGGGAGTTTGGTTGTGATCAAAGTCCAGTCTCCGGTTGATTTGGAGATCAGAAAATGGCTTGGGTAGCTTCGACGAGTTATGTGGAAGGTGTGTTTAGGAGGAATTGAGTTTCAATTGAGAGAGAAAGGAGTTTGGATCTAGTTTGAGCTCCCTTATTTTGGCTGCACACGAGAAAAAATTCAAAGTGGGGAAGGCCTGGAAATGCTCTAGGATGTGCTAGGGAGTTTTGAAAATGCTTGGGAGGCTCTCATAAATTGAAATGTGTGATTTCTCGTGAGAATTGAGGGGCTATACACCTCAATTGGATGAGGTGGACGGACGGGATTGCCTCCCATTTTTTGGCTAGCCAACTGCCGTCAAAGCATCGAAGTTGTCCCCATCAGGTCTACATGGCTCGATTTGAGTGGAGGAATGCATGGGAGGTGGCTTAAGGCTTGATGTGGGTTGTTGGCTCTCCCTTGATCCTTTGGTCTCTCGACTTGGGAGGAAGGTGAGCTAGCTCACCTCCCTTGGTCCATGGCAAGCCTAACCCAATTAGGGTGGGCTAGGTGGCTTAGGTGGTGCCTCATTTGGGTGCTTAATGCCTGCCAAGGGTGAGAGGAGAGTGGACTTTACAAAATTTGGCAAAATCCCATACGGGGAGGCATATCTAAGGGGAAATTCCCTTGGGTTTAGCTCCAATTATGTTTAGGCTAATTTTGGGCTAAATTAGGATGGGTTTGGGTCGGGTTAGGTGAGCCTCCAAAGTCCCATGGGTTGGTTTTATGGGTTATGAATTTGATTTGGTCATATGGGTCAATTTGGGTCAATGTTGGGTTAGGTTGACCAATTGGTCAAATTGGGTCAAAATAAGAGTTGGGTTAGGTTGAAATGATGATTTGAAGTATTTTGATTCAAGTGGTTTTAATCAATTTGGCCTATGTTTAATTTTGTCTCATTTGGATTCATATAGGTCAAATGAATTAAGTTGATCAATTTGACCAAACTAGCCAAATTGACTTGGGTTGGGTGTTGGTTCAAGTTTAATTGGTTAATTGAGAATGATTGTAGGCTTTAATTTGAATGAATTTGAATTTAATTTGAATTTTGGCCAATTTGACTCTTTAGGTCAATTTGGACTAAGTTGGGTTATGTTGACCAATTGATCAAATTGGACTCAATTATGGCTTTGGTCAAGTGAAATAATCAATTTGGAATGAACTTGAGCCATTGGTTGCAATCAATTTGGGTTAGATCATGATTTGACCTATTTTGGCTTTTTAGGTCAATTTGGGTCAACTTAGGTCAAATGACCAATTGGGTTTGGTTTGACTCAATTGATGGTCAAGTCATGTTCAATCATTGATTATGAGTTAATGTGAATCAGTAGTTCCAATCAATTTGGTGTATGGTGAGTTTTGGTTAGTTTGGGTTTCATATGGGCCAAGGGTTGACTTGGTTTGACCCAATTTAAAATAATTAATCATCCTATGGTGATCAATGATCATGGTATGAGGTTTGGATAGGCTTGGTTTAATCCAATTTAGGTTGGATTAGAACTTAGTTCGTATGGATTCTTTAGGGCACTTTGGGCCAAGTGGACCTAAGTGGATCAATTAGCTTGGTTTTAACTTGCTTAAGGTTTAGTTGGATTTATATATAAGCATAGGATTGAAATATAAATTCAACTACAATCAATTTGGGCTATGATAGGTTTTGGTTCATTTGAGATTTTCAAGTCAAAAGGGCTAAGTTGGGCTTGACTTAGGTTGATTTCAATTTGGCTAAATGATTGCATGTTTCATTTATATTTAGATAGATGATTGAATGAATGATTGATTCAAGAGAGAATCCATTGATTTTGGTTTGGTTTAGGTGGATTTTGGTTAAGTCCAAGAAATTGACTTAAAGGGTCCAAATTGGATTTTGATTTGATTTTGGGTTTGGTTTTGGCCATTTGACTTTCTATTTTATTTATATTTATGAATATAAATAAAGATATAAATGACTCATGAGAAAATCAATTGAATTTGGAGTTATTTGAAAGCAAATTTGACTAAGCTCACAGAGGTAGGTCAAAAGGGCTTAGAAGAAAATTGATATAGTTTGATTTGATTTTGATCATTGGATTGTGGGTTTCATTTGTATTTGTGAATATAAATGATGTAATAATTGATTTATAAAGGAACAAATTAATTTTGTATTGATTTGAATGGGATTTGGTTAAACTCAAGGAGGTAGGCCCTTATGGCTTAAGAAAGGTCTTGATTAGATTTGGATTTAGTTTGATTTAGTTTTTATCATTTGAGTTTATATTTCATTCATATTTGTGAATATAAATGAAGATATAAATGATTTATAAAGAAAATCAACCAAGTTTAGATTGAATTGGGTGGAGATTTGGTTAAGTCCATGGAATTCAATCATAATGTTTTAAAGAGGATTTTGGAGTTTGAATTTGAATTTTGGATTTCAATCATTTAGAACTGAGTTTAGATTTTGATTTGATAAATGATTGAGGGATTGAATTGATCATGGAGAAAACCAATTGAATTTGGGATGAATTGGATTTGGCTAAGGTAAAGGCCATGGAATTCTGGGAATTTTAGGAATTTTATCATGAGATTGGCTGTGAGTTTTGAAAATTGGATTTTGAATTTGAAGTTGAAGTTGGTATTTGATTTGAGAAGGAAAGCATAGATTAGGTTTAGGCCATAGGGTAGGCAGATCTTTCTAAGTCCCTAAGGCATAACCTACCCTTATGACTAACTCTTCTAAGTCTCTAGGCTTAGGCTAAGTATTCACCTAATAACTAGAAGTGTCTTAAGACTAAAGAATTCTTAGTGTCTATAAGAGTCTTAGATCTATGATAAGGAGGTTGAAAGCTCACTCTAAAAGTGAGGTCAACAACTTGTTAAAAGATACAATCCAAAGAAGATATACTCAAACAAAAAAATGTGCTTGCTTGTAATGAAGAAGGACATCTAGCTACCCAATGTCCTGAAAGAAAAAAAAATCTATATAAAAAAAATGCAATCCTAACTGAATGTAAAATATAGACCTTTTAGAGGTTGATTCACAAATCTCTAATACCTCTTCAATATATAACATCATATCTTTAGAAGAAGGTAGAGAAAAACTGGAAGAATCAAATAATGGACGTATAAATGATATCCTACAAAATGAAGAAATAGAATAATTTGAACACATAGAAAGCCAATTGATGAATATTGAAAATAGTAAAAAAAAGAATGCAACCAAAATTGGAAAATAGGACTAGGAGAAGACAAGGTAAAATGTTACTATTGCCCATGGTATCCTGCAATAGATAGAAGGTACACCTGTAAAACTTGTATGATTCAAGCCTGTTATAAATGTGTCAATGAAAAATTTAAGATACCTATTCCAAAAAATTAATCAGATGGAAGAGTCTCAACATAACTTTTACAATCTCGAATAAGAAACCTAGAAAAGAGGGTTGCAAACATAAAAAAAAAGTTGGAAGGACTTAACAATCCTCTTCTAATAGAAAAAGCACCAATAGAGATAGATTTGCTAGACACAGGCATAAAACCTAGCATAAGAATTTCTTACCCTGTGGTTTGAGCCTGATAGGGAGGAAGTAATTTATAAGGGCACCAATAATTGTCTTTCTCCTTTGCATGGATGAATAATCAAAATTGATGTTTCATATATTTTCAATAATACATAGTTGAACTTCATCTAAATTGTGTCTTTGTTCAAATCTGTAAATCCATGGTTCTTCAAATTGGACTAATTGAAATTTTCCAAATATCATGCTTGAGGGACATGGATGAATAATCAGAATTGATGTTCCATATATTGTCAATAATACATAGTTGAACTTCATATAGATTATGTCCTTGTTCAAATCTGTAGGCTCAGACCATAGGGTAAGAAAATCTTATGCTATGTGGTATACTCTCCACAAAAACCAAGAATTTATACCTCTTGGGCTGAGGCTAAAATTCAAATAGAACAATGTTCTCGATCTTCATGGAGAGGATCTTATAATTTCTAGGAAGTAATGGATGATATTAAAAAAAGATTCATTTGGGGATGCTGTGCATACTGATTGGGTGAGGTCTTCAAGAACCATGCTAATATATATATATATATATATATAAGGGAGGCATCACAAAAACACAAATTTCTTCCAAATACAAAACAAGCCTAATAGTTTTTGTGCAAAGAACTATGTAATAACTTATAAGGCATTATATTTTATATCACTTATAAATTTTTTTATTTGTATTTGCACATCAATACACGTAATTACAATTAATATAAGGCATATAGCTTAATAATGCATAAAATGCATCACATATACACAATAAAGTTTAAATATAGCTTATGCTTGACTAATATATTTTTAAAGTTGTAGTATCATAATAAATAGTATATGCAAAATCAATGTGACCTTGGGTTCATCTCATATGACTATGATAAGATCGTAATAACTAGTAAGGTCTCAAACTTTCAAATAAACTAAGATCATGTCGTCGCAATTTACTGTATTTAGAAAATAATTAAAAAAATTAAAATGGATTTTAAA
The DNA here is from genome assembly GCA_021442155.1 of Cymbidium sinense. Classification (NCBI taxonomy): domain Eukaryota; kingdom Viridiplantae; phylum Streptophyta; class Magnoliopsida; order Asparagales; family Orchidaceae; genus Cymbidium; species Cymbidium sinense. Next base: position 11,729,657 of record CM038228.1, read on the forward strand.
GGATTGGATATACATATATAATTTCTTTAAAATAGATTCTTTTTTATAATTTTTTAAAAAATAATTAAAAAAAGCTTAACCTCACATAAGGCCCAAATAATTAAAAATTTAAAATGCGTATCAAAGAGGCATATTTTAGATTATTTGGATTACTGAATCAATAATACAAAATATAATTATGAGATATTAATTATATATATATATATATATATATATTTGATCCCTTATATAATTAAAATGATGGCTTAAATATTTAAGGATGTAGATGAGTGCTAACTAATATAATATGTGAGATTAAATGACATTAGGTATATTAATCACTTAAATTATCCAAGTGCTTTTAAAAGGAACTAAATACTTAGAAGATGTTCTAGGTATCTAAAATATTTAAAAATGACATAATTAACATATTAATCTTCCTTAAAAATTTCATAATTTTTCTAATTGATTGGTATTTATAAGATTCAATTAGAAGATTATAGATGTTATTTAAAATATTTATAAATAAAAGTAGCAATTTTATTTTATTAGATATAGCTAATTTTATAATAATTTATTTTAATTTTTTTTAAATAAATTCAATAGTAATTTTCTTAAGTTTAATCCTTATAATTGACTCATCAATCACCCACAGATAGTTTGACAAAATAGTCTGTCTCAAATTGAGCTTTTTTTTAAAAAAAAAAAATCAAATTATATAGATTGAGAAGCTAGGGATCATCATCATTAAGCTACAACATTAGTGAATCTTACATTTATTTCTTTTCATTCTTAGTGATTCTTTGAGGAATTTTGACAATTTAATTGAGAGCTTTCTAATGTTTGTAAATTAAAGCTCAGTCTTATGTTGGATGTTTCCAGTGATCAACGTTATAGAAGGGATTAGGATTTAAGATTATACATGATTTTTTAGTCATTATGCTTGATTTTAATTATGTGTGCTCTTTGGGGTTATAGGTTGTAATTACAATAGTAATTGAGAGTCATGATGTTTCAAAACAATCTAGGGATAAAAGTTTGAAGTTTCTTAGCGAGATTTGACAATTTGTAAGGAAATAGAGGTTGGGAGAGGTTAAAGTGTCACTAGGATAATTTTTATGGAGGGGATTTAGGAGTTAAAATTCATAACCAAAATTTTATTATTTTGACCTCCTTTTACCATTTTTACTTCCATAAGTTTGGCTGAATAGCCACCTTTCTATGGATTGAAGGCTATGGAGTGGTCAAATTAGGTGTAGGAATCCAAAAATAGGTATTGGGCTATGGAATTTGAGTTAGTTCTAATGAAACTTTAAGTGATCATTTGATTTTTCATAGTTAGTTAGGTTTGCCATAGTTTAAACTAAACATAATAGGATTAAGCACTATTATGGCTGGATCAACTCCATTTCTAACTAGAGAGATTAATCTTAAGGAATAACTTAATATGATTTGATCTTAATCAAAGGAAATGAATTATGATATTCAAAATTTTCTTTTTTGACCAAACATAGGTTAAAGATTATCCATGAGTCAAATGGACTTAATTAGTTACATTTAGAATTCTTAGAATAAATCCATAGAGTTAAGTTCACTAATTTGTTGAAATTGAAATCAAAATGACTTTTAGTTTTAATATTAAGTAAGAGAATCATAAATGTTCATTTAGAATTAATTTAATCAACTTAGGTTGCTTTAGGTCATAAAATTAAGGTCAAATTAGGACTTAATTTCAAGTTAACTTAGCATTATCAAGATTGAATATGTTTAATTAACATTAGCTTAGTGTTAATCTAAGAATTTTAAATGTCTCATCATGTCATGATGATATAGGAATTCTTAATTGACTTAAAGATGGCCTTGCTTAACCAATTGAGCTTATAATGGGCATTTAGAGTGTGTGAAAAAAAGCATGACATGGAATAAGAATATGGTGGATTACAATGTTAAAATGATATTGATGAATTAGTCTTAAGGATAAATCATATACCTATACACTCTATGGGCTTCTAATACCAATGGTATAAGTTATCCAAATATTTGGATCACACATATATTATCATATTTGATTTAGTGTTTCTATGGATCAAGGCTTTCCAAAAGAACATTATTTTTAAGGTTTGTTATATAGTAAGAACAATATAAAGAACTCTCAGTTAAGAAATGTCACTTATCTTTGGACTTATACTCAATTAAAATACATGCCTATTCAAGTGAAGCAAAGTTTTAGAATTCAAAATGAAAAGGCATATGAAAATTTGATAATAGATTTCTAGAATATGGCATGCCTCTTTGATTTAATTATGCCTCGTAGATTATTTTCTTCATCCATGATATAGTTGTATTTTCTAAATATAATGTTGCTATGTTGGAGCAATTGATTTTATTTTATTTCATACTACCATGCAACTTGAATTTTTGCCCCAATTCTTTTATTCTCAATTCAAATTTAATTAGTTCAAGTTAGTGTTTTGATGAAGATTTGTGTCAATTTGACTTTAGCTCTTTGTTCTTCGATCAATATTTTAATGGATGTTTTTGCTAGTTTTCTCTCATTAAATCGATCATTTTTTGAGAGCTTTAAAAGATGTGAATCTATGCTCAATTTAGGAGCTCTCAACCTTCAAACATTTCATCCCTCAAAATAGTATTCTTTATCTAAGTGCTGTGAAGTATGAATCTCTTTAATTCTAATATTAAGTTTATACTTATATTTTAAGCCTTTTTTTTCTCCACTCCTTAAATTCTTCAACCTACAAAATTTTTCAACTTTATATGGTATCTTGCTTTGTACTATGATCCCATTATTTTGATTAAATTGTAAACTTTTTTTACTCATAATTATAATCAATATTTTTTCAACAAAATGACTTGTAATCCCATCATAAAAGAAATTTTTTAGAAAGACTTACATATATATCATACAATTCTTCTGCATTTACATATCTAATATTTTACTATGCTTAAAAAGCTGCATTTCACTTTTCAAAAGAGAATAATTATGATATTTTTGATGTGATATTAAAAATTAGGATATTATATAATTAAAAAATTAGATATATAAATATAAAAAAATTATACGGTACGTATGTAAATATTCTAAAATTTTAATAGGCACATGCAATTATTATTTTTTTTTTTGAAAAATTTATGAACAAAAATTTTCTCTCACCATACACTTTATATCTTAAACTCACAGACAGCCTCCCACAACATCTCTTTCATAACTTACTTTTAGGCGCTCAACCTAACCCAAAACTTCTCTCACGTTATATGTACCTTTCCTTAAACTTTTGCGGAATTAATGGAAACCCTCCCGTATATTTCGAATCGTAGCGGCAGCACACGTGTCCCGAACCCTAAGCCCTGACCATAATACTTTCATCCATTTCTTTTTATCACTGCCTTTTCTCTTTGAAGCACCACTGTTCGTACTCGTTACCGCGGATCTTAACTTGTTACTCCCCACATTCCACATTCTCTGAGAGCCAAAGTACGAAGCTTTGGGTCCCTCCCATGTCCAAAGAGCCGTTGCTTCCAACCTCCGCCAGCGCCGGCGCCGCCATGTCGCAGTCCCGGTGGCGAAGCATCCCGTCTTCCAACCCCTGCTCGCCTCTCTGCCCTCTCCCTGAGCACGACGAGGTCTCCCTCCCACTCTCCCCTTCATCCCTTAAAGACCGCATCATTTTCGGCCCTACCCCTTGCCCCACCGATCCGCTCTACGGAACCCTGAACCTAATCCCCTCAGCTTCCCCTCCCTCTTCTCCTTCCCCCTCCCCTGCTTCCCTCACCTTCTCTGATTCCACCGCCGCCGTCAACGGCGACGCCGATGGCACCTCCGATCGTCCCTGGCCGGGTGATCCCCTCTTCTGCAAAGCGTCTCGCAGCTACTTCCACCGCTCCCGCACGGCCCCCGCCATGTCCACCATGGACAACCTCCCGAACGACCACGACGCCCGCCACCAATCTTCGGCGGACGGCCGCGAATCGCCAATCGTCCGTAACGCCTTCGTCCTCCTCACTGGATACCTTGTTTTGGGCGTACTGATGTACTCCTTTAACAGGTCGGATTTCCAAGCATCTGAGACCCACCCGGTCGTCGACGCACTCTACTTCTGCATCGTGACCATGTGCACAATCGGCTACGGGGATATCACGCCGGCCTCAACCACCTCCAAAATATTTTCCATCGCATTCGTCCTCATTGGTTTCGGCTTCATAGACATCCTCCTCTCCGCGATGATATCTTACGTGCTCGATGCGCAGGAGCACCATCTTCTCGACGCTGCGAAGCATCGAGCCCAAGGACGTAAGCTAGATGCCCCGTCCTACGTCGTCGATTTAAAGAAGGGGCGGATGCGAATACGGCTTAAAGTTGGATTGGCGCTTGGCGTCGTGGTGCTCTGCATCTGCATCGGCGCGGCGTTCCTGCGATTCGTTGAGAAATTGAGCTGGCTTGACGCGTTTTACCTTTCGGTGATGTCGGTGACCACCGTGGGGTATGGAGATAGGGCTTTTAAGACCATGGGAGGGCGAATGTTCGCCTCTCTATGGCTGCTGGTGTCTACACTAGCAGTGGCGCGGGCGTTTCTGTATCTGGTGGAGGCGAGGATGGATAAGCGGCACAGGGAGATGGCTAAATGGATACTTGCGAGGAACTTGACTGTTTCAGAGTTTCTTGAGGCTGATATTGATAACAATGGCTTTGTGAGGTGTGTCTTCTCTTCCTCAGCATTTTTTTTTTGTTTCTATGCATTTTCATAGTTTTTTGTTTGCTTCCGTATTTTATTTTTTTCTGCTTCCATATGGTAATTTGGTACTGGTTTTAAGATAGTGGTGTGATTCTGATATGATCTTCTTGCATGTGGAAAACATTTTTTTCTTTCAGAAATTGCTGCATACTTGAGTCGGGTTGATTAATTGAGTATTAATTTTTTTTCCGTACCAAATAGAGGTTTTGTAAGGTTGTCTTAAGGCCAGAAGGGTCAAAAAGTGCTCTATTAAGGTAATAAATTCTCTGTGGCACGTTTAAAAGTTTCTATTTTCAAAATCAAAATGTTGGCGATGAAACTTGATGTGCTCTCATTAATTGCATGGATCAGATCAGTCTAAATTTCAAGCATGTTGTCAGCCTAGTTGTGAAGTGTAAACTTTTGGAATAGGCTAGATTTGGTTTTGATCTTAGGGCTTGTTTAGTTGCTTGTAGATATAAAACATATTTTAGAAAGTGATATTTTCATTTCACTCATTTTTATATGTGAATGAAATCATCACATTTGAGAGATTTTGGAGGTTGTGAAGTTTTAAATCAAAATTTTTTATGAACTATGTTTGACAAAATGATAGAGTTTAATGAACTTATCACTTTTCAAAACATTATTTCTAACTTTCAGCACCCAAATGGGTCTTTGTCAGGTTTAGTTGGCCTTCGCCTTCTTGCCAAAGCATTTGCATGTTGTGAATAAATATGAACTTAACTGATGTGCAAGTCATTGCTATTTTGTTGGGATTGCTTCTATTAATAGGTTTTATACTGGAGAGTTTTAATTTCTGCTATATAGAGCATTTTTGAAATGTGGCATTATGTGATGCATGGATTTCATTCTATATTTTTCTTGGTAAATTTGAGGACCTCATTTTACATCGATAAACCACAACTTATCTTTGCCGAAAACTATCAGGGCAGCGTTCGAGCGATTGCCAGTGATTCTATTGAACTGATAAGACAATAAATGTTAAGATGGCTTTCCACCTTTCTTTGCTTGGGAAAACTGACTGCACTTGAGCTGAAATGGAGTCGATCCTAGTAATTTTATAGGAATAGATGCATAAATAACTCTGGATGACCTCTCACCTATTGAGGAATGCAAATCTCAAACAATTTTTTTTAGGTGTTCTGCCTTCTCGTCTTTTACCAAGCTATGGATTGATTATGAAAAACAACCTATTTACTTCTATTTTGATGCCTTTGATTTTCAAGTGTTTCTCACATAGGAAATCAGTAGAATATCATATGTTTGAGCTGGTAAATTTATGACAATTTAATTTAGGTTTGACATAAGCATTCTATCTTATAATTATACCCTAAATGAGCCTAGATTTACCATGAAGAAAACCATTTGGGAAATACTTCACTGGTTTCAATTATAAATTGCTTCAGTTCATCTCAGTGAACTTGTTCATCAAGTAAAAAATGTTGTTCAAAGAAAAAAAAAGTTAAAAATGTTGTTCTATTTGATTTAAGTTTATGCCCTTTTTTTTGCTGATTACATTAAATGAAAACTTTTTTAGTCGTTGATTATTGTTATGATTAACATCACTTCTAAACCAATTTATATCTATACGCTGGCCATTTCTCTGTTTCTTGCAATGGTAAATTTTTCTTGAAAAGCCTTCAAAACAAAATCCTCAACGCAAGATCAGTAGGGATCACTCTTTCCTTTTCTTCAAAACACAAAATGTCATCTGGCATTGGATTCTTTTTTAGCTTTTTTTGTTGGACTGTTGAGTCTTTTTCTTCTTGAAGCATTATTTCTTATCTGGCAGATTCAAAATTCTTCTGCTAGTTCCATTGTCTATGCCATCATCATTCATGTATTTTACAATTCAAAAGGTATTGTACGATCTTCAAATTGATATGTACTATAATTTGAGAAAATCCAAGAATAAAGCCTTCAAGATTATATTTCACTATAGATGTCAATTTTTTCATTATGATTATATTTTGAGGTTTGTGGAAGGGATGTTTTGCCATACACAACGCCAATATTGTGAGAATTATGTTTTGTATTCTTAAACGTTATTCTTTCTCTTATTTAGTGAATATTTTGGCTTCAATCAATTTCTTCTCTTTTAATTCTTGCTTAGTCTAGCTCACTTAAAATCTTTTGATTCTGGGTGCTCTCAAGACATCCTTTTCTAGGTCTGTTTGAGGCAACTGTAGTTTTTTATAAAGATGATTGAAAAGTTATTGTGGAGAAAATTATTGTGGGTGTTATAAATATTTTTTAAATTTAAATAACAGCTTTCTAGCAACTACAATAATTTAACAGTTCTAGTTCTTAAAAGTAACTTGAATTATACGTCTTTTCAACACTACAATATAAATAATTTCTTTCTTTGGGCTATCCTCTTTTTTATTGAAATTCTAGGTTTATTGAAAAAGATCCTCTCTCACCTCCATTCTGATTGATTGGATATCTTTTAGAAAGATACTAATCTGATTTATTTAAAATCCCAATGAAAAGCATTATCCTTCTTTTATCGAATCGGTGTAACCAATTTCTACTTCAAATTATATCTAAAATAGGTAATGAATAGACCTTTTTCTATAGAAAGAAATCACGATCCCTTGGGAAAAAAAGAATTTGCTGAGATGGAAATTCATCACAAAATTTTCTAAAATACAATCATAATTCTAATAACAAAATGCAACTGGCTATTTTTTGAAAAGCTAAGTAGCCAAAAAGTTATCTCAATTGCTCCTAAGTGCTTATTTTAATTCTAGGTTTCCTCACACCTTTTTTTTGCATTATCTAGAACATGAGAAAAACCTTGAAAGACTTACAAATCAATTTTCAATTTTTCTAACAGCAAGTCAGAGTTCGTTGTGTACAAGCTCAAGGAGATGGGGAAGGTTGCAGAGAAGGATATCCTGCAGATTTGCGACCAATTTGATAGGTTGGACAATGGGAATTGCGGTAAGATTACACTTTTTGATCTCATCGAGAACAACAGAAATTATAATTCCTTGAACCAGGGCATAAAAAGATAGTGAATTTTTTTTCAAAAATGCTGCAAATGCAAAGAATATTTTCTGCACATTTTTGTTATAGTTTTTTTTAAAAAAATTTATGTACTTATTTGTGAATAGTTTGGACAATAATTATAAAGGATGTATGGAAACCATATGGAAGGCCAAGGATTTAATAGAATATTTTTTCTAAAAATTATTTTGGGTACTCTTTTAGTTATTAATTTATTGCATGCAGTATGGTTTGAAGGGTAAGTTAAGGTCATGGAGTTCAGTTACATTATTGCTATTTTATGTTTGTAATAAAATGAACATAAAATAGAGAAAGAGAAAGGATGGTTTTCTTCTCAGAATTTTAGGTCTTATTTGTTTTTTATTTTTATTTTTTATATTATTTTTAAAAATATATTTGTTTAATGTATTTTTAAGTATTTTTATTTTTATTTTTGAAAATAAATTATTTTTTTCAGTAATATAAAATATTTTTTAAAAATAATTATGATCATCAAATATATTTTGTTTCAAATTAAATAAATAAAATAAAATAAAAAATAAATGTGATCCCAAATAGCTCTTCAGTAATTTATACTGAAATATCTGAAAACATCACATTAAAAAGGAATTTTGTAAGGTTGATTGACTGATTGTCAAATCTCTTGATCTTACTTTCTGTTTTAATCTTGAAATACCTTTAAGCATTTGGAGACTTCTTACTGAGCTTCTTTGTTGCTTTGAGCAATCTGCTGATCCCCGCTGTTTAATTGATTCTTATTAAGACTGGAATTGCCTATTCAAATTAGAGTGATTTTTGGAATAAAACCAATGGATTAGATTCTTGCCATTCAAAGTGGATTATGTAACCGAGATTGTGGTAGTTTGGGAGTGAAATTAGCACCATAATTGTTAGGTTCGATTATTTCTTGTACAAATATAGAACAAATTTCTGTTGCGTATATATGGTAAACGGTCGGCATTCCACTGATACAGAAGTTTCTTTATTAGCATATAGGAATAGTTGTTTCTAGACTGTTCCATGGAAAGGTTTTCTTTTACCCTCTCTCTCTCTCTCTCTCTCTGTGTGCGCGTGCGCGCGCTCCCCCATCTCCTGGCTATTTTTTCACTCTTTTTTTTATATATTTGAACAGGCCAAACACAAATAAGTGATTAGTTCACTCAAATTTTGTTCATTTACACTCTTATTTTTTAATGTTGATCTCATTTTTGGAGTGAATTTTCAACTTTCTCATCATAGATCTAGACATTAGACATTAAGAACATTTTTTAAAGACAAGTGAATATTTAACCCAAGCCTAGAGACTTAGAAGGGTTAGCTATAGGATGGGTCATGCATTAGGGACTTAGGGAGACTTGCCTACCCTATAGCCTAAACCCAACCTATGTTCACATTTTCAAACCAAACCTCAAATTCATACCAAATTCAAATCAAATTCTAAAGTTCACAATCAATCCCATGATTGAATCTAAGCTCAAAATCCTTCATAAGCCTTATGATTGAATTCCATAGCCTTAACCTTAGCCAAATTCAATTCAACCCAAATTCAATCAATCTTCTCCAAGATCAATTCAATCCCTCATTCATTTATCAAATCCAAGTCCGAACTCAATTCCAAATGAATGAAACCCAAAATCAAATCCAACTCCCAAAATCCTTCGTAAACCATATGACCCACCCTCATAAGTTTACCCAAAATCTCTTTTAAACCAAATCAAAATCAATTGAATTTTTTATAAATCAATTATTCCTTCATTTATATTCACAAATATAAATAAAATATACACTCAAATGATCAAATGACAAATCAAACTAAATCAAACCAGACCAAGACCTTTCTTAAAACATATTGACCTACCTCCATGAATTTAATCAAATCTTAACCCAAATCAATCTAAAATCAATTGGTTTCTTTATAAATAAATTATTCTTTCATTTATATTTCCATAAATATAAATGAAACTCACCTTCAAATCACCAAAAATAAATCAAACTAATAATTTCCTTCCAAGCCCTTTTGACGTACATCCATGAGCTTGGTCAAATTTTCTTCTAAATTATTCCAAACTTAAGTGATTTTCTCAGGAACCATTTATATCTTCATTTATATTCATAAATATAAATGAAATATAAATTCAAATGGCCAAAATCAAATCCAAAATCAAACCAAAATCTATTTTATACCCTTTATGCAATTTCTTGGACTTAACCAAAATCTACCTAAACCAAGCCAAAATCAATGTATTTTCTCTTGAATCAATCATTCTTCAATTCAAATATATAACTATAATTATCTATTGAAATAAACCCAAGTCAAGCCCAACTTAACCCTTTTGACTTGAAATTTCCAAATGAACTAAAACCTATCATAGCCCAAATTGATTGCAGTTAGATTTAAATTTCAATCCTAAGTTCATATATAAATCCAACTAAACTTTAATCAGGCCAAAACCAAGTCAATTAAGACCCAAAGTGGCCTAAAAAACCCATATGAATCAAGTTCCAATCAAACCCAAATTGGATTTAACCAAGCGCATCCAAACGTCATACCATGATCATTGATCACTCTAGGATGATCAATTGCCTTGAATTGGGTCAAACCAAGCCAACTTGATCCTTTGACCAAGTCAACCTTTAGCTCAAATGAAATCAAAACTAGACAAAACTCACCATATACCAAATCAATTGGAACCATTGATCCACACCAACCCATGATAATGATTGAACATGATTTGACCCTCAATTGAACCAAACCAAGTCCAATTTGCCATTTGACCCAAGTTGATCCAAATTGGCCTAAAAGGCCAAAGTGGGTCAAATGATATCCCTGATTATAATGCTCAAGTTCATTCCAAATTGATTATTGAACTTGGCAATAGTGAGCCCAATTTGACCAATTGGTCAACTTGACCCAACTAGCAAATTGACCTAAAAAAGTTGGCCAAAATCTAAATTAAATCCTAATTGATTCAAACTAAAGCCTACAATCATTTTCAATTAACCAATTGAACATGAGCCAACACCTAACCCAACCTAATTTGGTCAATTTGGTCAAATGGGTCAACTTGACCTATTTGATTCTAAATGAGCCAAAATCAAACCTAGGCTAAATTAATTAAAATCACTTGAACCAAAACTTTTCAAATCATTATTTGAACCTAACCCAATTCTTGGTTTGACCCAATTTGACCAATTGGTCAACCCAACCCAACATGACCCAATATTAACTCATTCAAATGAAGCCAAAACCCATGACCCATTGGAGGCTGACCAAACCCGACCCAAATCCATCTTGGGTTAGCCTAAAGTCTGCCTAAAAGCTAAGAGAACCCAATTTAAGCCATTGCCCATTGGTCAAGCCCTCGTTACATAGGATTCTACCCATAAATGGCAAAGTCCAGGCAGCCCTCACTTACCCCATTTAGGGTCTGACCTAACATCCTAGCCCACCCTAAAAAGGCTAGGACTTGCCATGGAACAAAGGGCTCACCTCCCTTATAAATCGAGCACCCCTTGGATCCAAGCAAGGAGATCAACCTAAATCAAACCTTGAGCCACCTTCCACTCCTTCCTCCAACCAAACCGAGACACGTGGATGTAATGGTGACCACCCTGGCGCCTTAGCGGCGGCTGGCCGGTCAAAAAATGGGAGAAAATTTTGTCCATTCACTTAAGTAAATTAAGGGATATACCCCCTCAATTCAAATAATTTTCACACGCATTCACTTCATTTAAGCTCCCAAGAGTGAAAAAATGCCTAGCACTCTTCAGAGCATCCCAAGGCTTCCCCACTTTGAATTTTCTCCTCCAGTGTGTAGCCGAAATATGGGAGCTCAATCCCTATCCAAACTTTCTCCTCTCTCAACTAAACTTCAATTCCTCTTACACACACCTTCCACATACCTCGTGAAGCTACCCAAGACATTTCCCAAGCTTCAAATCAACCGGAGGATGACTTGATCAAGACCGAAGCTCCAAAGCTCGATCCTTGGCCTTCCAAGTAATCCGGGTGGAACCAATCCAATTGCTGTTCAACAAGGCCTCGTCTCTATTAGACGAAGCTACCTCCATCAATCCCACCGTCGGTCTTGAGCTCCGGTGAGATAAATTCTCAAAATCATATATATAGGAAATTTTTCATGGAGCTTTTTGAAGAAAATTCACATGTGAGCCCATCCTAGCCGTTGGATTGGATCTCTCACACGAAGGTGTGGGTTGATTTTGGAATGAATCCGAGCTTGGGTGAGCTCAGATCGAGTGATCCATGGCGGACAGGCTCCGTCATTCATCGCTTGTAGGAAAGGAGATCACGGGCCTTCCATTCCGTGTGATTGGAATGAATGGATTTGATCAAATCACTCTAGATCTGCTATTTGATCCCTCATTAGCCGCAGGTTTGATCGATTTCATCCGATCTTAGATCGGACGGCCCACGGGAAAGCACATCTCACCGCCATCCGAGTCAGTCGTGGATGTGACAACTTAAATAGCCAATCCTGTGGTATCACGTGAAAAGTGCGCCACGTGGCACCGACGGATTATGCTTATTAAGGTTATTTAAATGGATTTTAAGGCTGAAACTTCAATAATTCATAACTAATTATAGAAAAATTCAAAAATATAAATAATAGCTCATTTTAATGGTATTTTAGAGGGAATCCATTAAAATTATCCTTAATTAATTTTGAATAGTAATTTTGGCTTAATTAGGATTTAATTGAAAATTAATTAGTCTAATTGCCCTTAGTTAATTAATCAATCAATTTCAAACTTTTTGAGAATATTTAGGCGGATGACCTCTGCCTCCCTTATTTTTCTTGGGATTTGTTGATTGATTAATTAGAGAAATTGATTACTTAAGCCCTAATTACCTTCTTAACTTAATTAAGTGATAATTAAATGTATGAATAGTAATTAAATAATAAATTGGACCCCTGAATCACTATTTAACAATAGGGAGACTTAGGGAATTGGATTGGGGCCTCTCTCCCAATCTTTGCCCTAAGTTTTCTTCTCTTTTTCAACAAAATGCTAAGTAAAGATTAATTAACTAATTAATAACTTAATTAGTTAAATTGAAGCTCAAATCATAACAAATCATGTTTAATTTGGATGGGGTGGCTTATGAAACTAAGTTGGGACCTCTTTCCCAACCTTTTCCCCTTAAGCTCATTCCATTTCAAGGGATAATTAATCAAATTTGGCAATTAAGTAAAGAGAAATGGATTAATGGATTAATGACATAATTAACTAAATTAAAAATCTAAAATACATCTAATTTTCGTTAATTGATCCATGGGTAGACTTTTAGGTGTTTAATAGCCTAAAAGATTTAATGAAATTATAATTTGTCCATATGTGTGAAAAATTCATAAAAGTAATTAATTAAATTCCTTAAGCTTAATTAACCATTAATTATGAGCTTTGCATTAGGCCCCTTTCATTTCATAAGATCATTGTTAATTTACTTTTCAATTCATTTGCATACTACATTGGCTCATAATTATTTGGATAATTACCTTAAGGCAACATAGATAAGGATTAATTAATTGATTTAATTCATATCTCAATTTCATCAATCCATAAAATCAACTTAATTACCTCTTATTAAATCAAATTAACTCACACATATGGGGTGGGATTAGGATTAACAAACCTTCTCTCACTTTCCTTAAATCAAATCAAATATGAAAGTAAAAGTGACATTAAAAATATTTGGGTTGCTTTAAGTAATTTCATTTAGTATGATTGTCCTTAAGAATTAGTTGGATTAAATGAAATTATACACTTATGTCTCTTTATTTCAATCATATTAAATGTTGTATGTCACTTGTGATCATGCATTATATTTTTTAAAAATTAATTAAATCAAATGATTTCCTTCATGTCAAGCTTGCATGTGTTGATTTAAATTAATATATGTGTGGATATTATTATTATAAAATCCAAATCTATTTTCCAAAACTTATAAATAAATGATTATATATGTTATGAATGCTAGTTATAAATACATAGGAGATGTATGTGATTATGGCTTATGTGTATGAAGTAAAGTTCTTTTCTTTCATTCATGTATTGATTTATGTAAGTAAGAATGTTAATGGGTATATAGTTGGGACATCCCGGAAATACGAGGCTTTAGTTAGCCCCAAGGAGGTCATTTGATTACCTTACTTCCCTCATTTAACAAGGCATGTACTCCATTTGATTTTATTCTTACATACTTCAATACTATAATTTAGATAAGACTTTGTTCCATATGCATAAATATTTAAAAATGTAACTTTATCATGATTTTTCTACTCATGTAGTTGTTTGTACATTCATATGTATTTAAGAATAGCGAGTATATCTAGTTTGGACATTCCATAGATGCACGACTTTAAGTAGCCCCAAGGAGGTTTTTATCTCACTCCTCTAGTTAACAATGGCGAAGTACTTGCTTAGAAATTTTATACACTTGAATGTGCATTTAGCTAATGAATGAAAATCTCCTTTCAAGCTTTGTTCCATATGCATAAATATTTCAAAAAAAAAAAATAATTTTAGCATGATTTTTCCATTCTTGTAGTTGTTTGCACATTCATATGTATTTAAGAAAAGCAAGTATATCTAGTCTGGACATTTCGGAGATGCGCGACTTTAAGTTGCCCCAAGGAGATTTTTACCTCACTCCTAGGGCTCACAATGGCAAAGTACTTGTTTAGAACTTTTATATATTTGAATGTGTATTTAGCTAATGAGTGAAAAATCTAATTTTCTATAAAATTCATTTATGCATCTTTCATTTAAGTGTGCTAAAAATATATTGCATGTATAGGTAAGCTTAGGATTTAATTATATGCATGTTATATATGATGGAAAGAAATGAATAAATATGTGTCATGTGATAGTAATTAATTCAAATTAATCTTAAGATGCCTTTCTTATTGAATGAGGTCATTTAAAGTGAACCTAAACTTAGGATTAATTAAAATATATAATAAGCCATTCACTAAAGAGAACTAAGTCTAATTAATATGTTTTAGAAGTGGCTTAAGGTAGGGATAAAAGAGAGTAATCCTCTTTTTTCTTTTCTTTATAACACTTAGTTGTTGAGTGTAAGTCAAATAAAATAAAAAAAATATTAAGTAAAATTTTCAAATCAATTAAATCACTTAAAATGAAATCAACCTTTTATGATTAAACATCCTTTCATACTTAGAAAATCATAGCAAAGCTTAGTTAAGACATACCACACAAGCCTTAATACACACACTTTAGAATTAAGTCACCATTTCTAGCTTTATGTTAGGACGGTGTATGAAGTGATGTATATTTGGTTTTATGATGTATTATTATAGACTGGATGTTAGGGTGTATGCCTCGTAGATTGGATGTTAGGCCGTGATTAGCCTAATCATGTTTTCTACAACAGATTGTGTTTAAGGGGTGCTTGAAATAAATATAAATGCTCTCTTTTGCAGTTTTCTTAACCACTACGTATAATCCAAATTAAGACAGGTGAGCTTGGTTATCCATGTGCAGGGTGCTAAGTCCAAATTATTCATATAACTGCTTGGATTGTATGGTGTGTTTAGCTAATACTTATTTTGCAAGTGTAGTTAGATTTTCTATTCCAAATTTTAATATAATTTTGTATTAGGAATTAGGATTAGTGTTATGGGGGTTAAGGATGAACATTGGCTAGAAGGTTTAGTCATGGGGTGTCATGTGATGCCTTGAAGCATATCAAATCAAAAGAAGCAAATCAAATAAAGAAGCAGAGATATGAAGACTTGAAGATTTGAAGATCCCCCCATAGCACTTATCATTTATAAATTGTAATTATTCTTTCATATATCAGGTTGAAAAATGTAGAGCTCGGCTACCCATTTCTCTTTTTTGGGTTGTACGGCGGTACCCAACCACACCGGCCTTTTATTCTTTTGCGTTAAATTATAAAATTGATTGATGTTTGTTTAAAATTGTGCAATAAAAATGACATGCCTTTTTATAGTTTCTTTATGAATAATAATTTAATGTATGGCCTGGATCCTATTAGGCTCTTAGGAAAATAAGTCTTTTACCCAACTACAACTCATAATTAAATTTCTAAATAACTCACAACCTCATATAAAGCCTAGGCATTAAATCAAGATAATTAAAAGATTTAGCAACCCCTTAGCTGAATGTTGTATGTCTCACACCATACATACCATATTATCACTCTTGCAAAATGAGAGCCTCCATCCTTACACATATAAGGAATGCTTGACCTATGAGAGCAACCCCTACCGATGGAGCTTCACCCTCTTCTCTCTTGATTTAGCCCATAACTCATTTCAACATGCATTTAGGCATATAAAAATCCTACAACCCTTTATCAAAATGAAGAGTCAAAATCAAATAAAAAATGAAAAGATTTGCATTAGACTAAGTCATTACTCATACCACTCATGCTCTAGCCTCTTAGGAGTGGGTTTAAGGACTTTAGTTTTCTAAAATAATCAACTATCTCTGCAAAATAATATGACTTGCCTACATGATTTTAAAGCATAGGAGGAGTTAGTCCTACCACTCATTAATAAGTCCAAATGGTTTTATTCTCTCTGTGGAGGTAAACTATATACCCATCTTCACTTAGATTTAGGTCATGCTTGATTATGCCAAAGCTCCTAGATTTAGATCAGGTTATTTTTCGCTACAAGCATAAATCCTCACCTCTTAGGCATTTTCACAATCTTGTATTGCTGGATTATAAGCTCTAGTAATCTAATAAAAATTTAATTCAAACAAAAATAACTCTATTTAATTTCAAACATATAAAACCCAACTATTTGATATATTGGAATGTCACTATTCTTCCTAGTATCATGAGATTCCTAACTCTTTCCTTTGGTTTCGATAATAAGCCTCTCCTTTTGACATATTTGAATTGATTTTCCAAACATAACTAATTTATTGATAGTCTTACCTTTGAAATCTTTGGAGACAATAATTGCCTAAATTAATCGAGAGTATTCCTAAGGAATTCACCTTCCTTAGGAGGTAATTAACTATGGGGCTTCCCCAAGGAACTTTAGAACCCCATTTAAATAAACCCTTTTATTCATCCATGTAAAGTAGGGAAAAATCTGTATATTCAAGACCCATCATGCCAGAGTCCTTATTGTGTGATTAGTCCATTGAAGGTGATTTCTATCTTTCAAGATAGTCATACCTCAAAATCATACCCAATTCAATAAGTACCCCTCCTCTAATGTGGTGTCCCCATATGACATCCAAAAAAAAAAAAAATACCATAGATTTTTTTGGCGACTCCGCTGGGGAAGGTTCCTCTCTCCGTCTCTAGTAGACAATTGTTATCTCCAAGCATCGATAGGACTTATATTGCATATGCCCAAGACTATCTTTCTTTCCATTGGCACTTAGCTTATTTCATCCTTAAGCAAAGCTAGCCAACATCCTTTAGGTTTTAGGACCTCATTCCATGTTGGTCTTGAAACTCTTATTGGGTTCCCCAATAAGTTAAGAATGAATCAATTAATAAAAGGAGATGACTAAAATTAGAACCTCTTTACCACTAGCTTGGTGAGGCAAGGTTCATCCCATACTTAAGAAAATTTCAATAAAAATTCAAACTAAATAAATGAAATCTTTTTACAAAATTATAAATTTTTTCAAAAGCACTCTTTTAAAAATAAAATCATGCACTTCACATCATATAGAATTTGCAAAATATAAGATTTTCAAACCTCTTTTCAAAATAATAAAAACAATCAAACCTCATTTAACATACTTAAATTTGTTAAATGAGGATTGCCTTTTTAAACAAAAATACATCACTGAAATCCTTTCATTTCAAAATAATTTTTTTTTAAAAAAAGCACATTTTAAAAATGAAATCAAACAATAAACTGCATTTAACATGACCATACTTGTTAAATGTGAGCCTCCTTTTTAAAACTAAAATCAAGATATGATTGAACTCCATTTAACACATTCATATGTTGTTAAATAGGAGTTCCCATTTTGCAAACTAAAATCAAAATATGAACTTCACTTAACATACCCAAATTTATTAAGTGAAAGTTCTCTTTACAAAATCAAGATATGATTGAACTCCATTTAGCACATTCATATGTTGTTAATAAAGAGTTCCATTTTTCAAATTAAAATCAAAACGTGAACTTCACTTAATGTACTCAAATTCTTTGAGTGAAGATTCCCTTTTTCAAAATAAAATCAAGGTAAGAAAACACAATTGAATTCCATTTAACATACCCTCATTTGTTAAATGGGAATTCCACTTCAAAAATCAATTTAAAACCAAAATATCAAACAAACAAATAAGTAAGTTCCATCCTAACATACCAGATTTGTTTAGCATGGAACTCACTTCCAAAGCATCAAAATACAAACACATATGTTTGAACTCTATTTGACATACCATATTTGTCAAATAAGAGTTCCCCATCTTTTCCAAAAGTGGAATCAAATCAACACTAATCCAACACATTTGGCTCCTACTTAACATACCAAATTTGTTAAGTAAGAGTCTCATTTTCAAATCAAAATAACAAACATATATCAATCACACTTAGCTCTACTTAACATACCATATTTGTTAAGTGAGAGCCTCATTTTCAAAACAACAAATATATATCAATCACATTTGGCTCCTACTTAACATACCAAATTTGTTAAGTGAGAGTCTCATTCTCAAATCAAAATAATAAACATATATCAATCACATTAGGCTCCCACTTAACATACCAAATTTGTTAAGTAAGAATCTCATTTTCAAATCAAGATAACAAATATATATCAATCATATTTGGCCTTTACTTAACATACTAAATTTGTTAAGAGCCTCACTCCAAATCAAATCAAACATATATCACACACATAACAAACAATCATTACAAAAAAAGATGTTTTCAAGAAATTTTCAAACATATAATTGGAAAACTTTTAGCATACCAAATTTGCTAAGTAAAGGTTTTTCAAATCAAAATTTCAAACAAAACATACAACATATATTCAAATCAAAATTTCAAATAAGACATACAAAACATATATATCTTTAGCATCTCTCCAAATATTTGAACCCTCTCAACCTACTTAAATTGGTTGAGTATGGGTTCTAAATCAAAATCATATGGCAAAGTCTCTCCTCATATATCAAAAATCTCTCCAAAAATTCAATGAACCCCACTTAGCATACCTAAATTTGTTAAGTTTGGGTTCAAAATTCCAAATTTGATCTAGAAGTCAGTGATTGAAGATAAATATCAAAGCAAGGGTCTGACTTAGTTATATTTTAACAAATGGATTTCAGTTAATCTTCAATCTTCACATCTATCATGGCCAAGTTTGTTTTCTCCTTCCTTATGTGGATTTGGCCGATCAAGCCAATCTCACCACTACCGCCACACATGATCTACTTTGGTCATAATTTGAGGGAGTCCAGTTACTTGTCAAGGGGACGCCCCTCATTACGCTTTCAAGGAGGAGGTGGTGGATCGCCACTCATCCACTTTGACATTCTATTTGACTGAGTTCCCTCTCAAGAGGAAGGATATGGTTCCCACACCTTAGTCGTGTCGACTACTCAGCATGCCCATTCGTCTCCCTACCATAGCTCCAGCGAGAGCTACTGCCTCCTCTTTGGTCACCTCAAAGGGGAAGGCTATCTTGGCCTCCGAGATAGTCTCCCCTACCTTCGAGGTAGGTTCTAGTTCTCGCTTTGCTTTGCTCACCCGCACCTAGTGCCATAACAAAAATAAGAAGATCAAGCGGGATCATGAGCGAGCAGCCAGGGAGCTCGATGATGCCTCCCATGTTGCCGAGGAGGGTTCTCCTCGTGAGACCTCTCCACTTTTGAGTGGTAGTAGGTTTCAACTCCTCGAAGCCTCAAATGGAGAGGATGACTACAAGAGGATCGCTGCATTGCCTCCACCACCACACCATGAGACACCGCTGTGGGAGCATGAGGCCCTATGCCCTTTCGTCTACGCAGTTGGCGAGCTACAAATGCTCGTGAGTCTAGTACATTATTTGATATGAGGTCCATGATCCCTAGGAGTGTTAGGGGTCAGATCCATAGGGAGAGAGCCCAGAGGCTCAAGTATTAGCCTGGGCAAGAGAGAGTAAGGTATGCTGGCGTGCCCTATGATGGATTTCCCTGATCATCATCCTATCAGGGCCGATCATTCATATGTCATTGTTCTTATGGAAATAGTCTAACGTAGGAGGAGATCTACAGTTAAGAGGCAGTCAATGTTGCCATCACATCGCTCCACTCACCGACCACCATCACCCATTCAACTTACAACATCTACCACCCCTGCCAAGATTCAGAAGCCCCCATTCAGGGAAAGACCATCCCCACTAGTGATCTGGCTACAGCCTAAGGATCCTGCTCCATCTATTCCACCTATCGAGGTGAGATTGAGCTCCGCCGATCCCTATCTCGTTGAAAGGAGTGGCACCCAAGAGTATGGTTGCACCACCTCCGAAAGTATAGAGGGAGAGAGGGAGGACAGATATAGTCCCCATGGTAGTTGAGCTAGTTTGGGAGTGCACCCCACCAACACAAAGCATTTAGTTTATTTAGTAAATCAAGCATAGAATCACCCATAGCCGGGCCTACATGTAGAGCCGGACATGATAGTTGAGTTCTAGGTGAAATTAGAGGACTACTCAAGAAGATGATCATTCTGAGGAGGAGGATAGTCCTTTGATCGATGAGGATGACATGTTGGATGACACAATCGACATGGTTGACACATAGGATCCTTACGGATCATCAACTAGTGAAGGTGCCATGCTCGAGGAAGGTGACACTCTCACTCAACACCTCCACCACTATAAGGATGATTGACAGATGTAGAAGAAAATTGAGGAGTTGATGGCAGTGGTCTCAACATTACAAAACTTAGGCCCAATTTCACATCTTTCTCCTATGATAGCTGACTATCCAGAGTTGGTACATACTTTAGAGCATCCTAGGTGCACTCTTGCAGAGGATGATGCTGATAGATTGCATAGAAAGGTTATAGATGGCACCTCCATGCATGAGAAGTATATAAAGAACATGATAGAGCAACGGGTGAGGGAAGCGATGACGCAAGCTAGGGGGAGCTCATCCATTCTAAAGGGTAAACCAAACCCTGAGGAATTTGATGTAGTTCAATACCCCAAGGGTTTTGTACCACCTTCCTTCAAGATCTTTGATGGCAGTGGAAACCCGCGTCAGCATATTACATATTTTAGAGCCAGTTGTTGCAACATCGGTGGCAGTGATGCACTCTTGTTTAGACACTTTGCTAGCAGCCTAGCAGGGGTTCCATTTGATTGGTATGTAAAACTGCCCAACAGTTCGGTAAGGACTTTTGCTGAGTTGGAGCACCTCTTCATCAAGAGGTTTGCTGGAGCTCAAAGAGTGATCAGCAGTATGAAAATTTCCAATGAGTCCCTCATTGATTATATTCTCGTGGCAACCAGCATTAAATGAACCACAATAAAGAACAACATGCCATTGAGATTCTTCTCAAGAATATTCATGGCCTAATCACCTTCATGCTTAAGGGCTTTACCATCAAGACATTTGAGAAACTAATCAACAAGGCGGCTAGCCAATAAGAGGAAGCCAAATAGTTGCCCTTTCTCAACAAATCATCTCGACCTAATTCATAAAAGGTGTTCAAGAAGAAGCGAGGGATAGTTGTGTTAGTGAATAAAGGGAAGCAGCCATACCCGATAAGAGAGAGCTCAAGCCTCCTTTGCCACCTCCAACCACCTGCCATCATATCACCTACCACCACATATCGACCATTTCCACCACCTCAGACTACCTACAGTAGATTCCTATCCACCGCCATGTAGCTATTATCCACCTACTCTTGTCGATAGATTGAATAAGCCATATTCATTCAAGAGGGAGGTAGTTAGAAAAATCTTTAACAATCTCTTAAAGAAACGACTTACTGAGCCAGAGGTCGGGAGGAAGTGGGCAAGAGTGATGATCCTAACTATTGCCCCTACCACTATATGATTAGTCATATTTTAGAGGATTGTATTACTTTTAAAGACTGGCTTTAGCTATAAGTCAAGCATTGTAGTTATCCCCAAGGAATACTTACTAGAACAACCATCCAGTTCTATTAGGGTAATTCTTGGGGATGCCTGATCTCTTAAGATAATAAAAGGTTGGGATATTACTTTATCTCGAACCTCTAAAAAGTAGTTTCAAAGATCAAGAAACTCTCTTTGCAAGTGCCTTAGGTAGCTCAAACCTCCAACATTAATGAAAGTTTGCAAGTTGCCAAAGACAACTTGAAGAAGGTGATACTCAGAGCAAAGAACTCACCATACTTGCTGGGATAGTTCGACAACCACTGTCCGAGTCAGCACTCCATCCACCATTGCAACAACTTCTTCCTCTCTAGCTCCTCTTCTACCAGTAGGAGCGTTGTATCAGTGGACATGGGCATTAAATCCCTTGATCCACTTACTTTGTTGGATTTCTATTATGTACCTCCATCCAAAAAGAAATCAATAAAGAAAATAGATTTTACTTTCATCTTATCCACTTATGATACTATCAATTTTATTCCTATTGAAAACCCTCTCAAGTCTAGAAAATAATAATAATAGCTCTAGTCATTTTGATCCCCTCTCTTCTGATTCATAATCAGACTTTTCTTTTCTAAATCAATCGGGTTCACCTCTTGAGATTGACTTGGAGTCAACTGAATTTGAGGATCCCATAAGAGAAGCTATAGGTATGCTAGATGAGAAGGTAAAACTTTCCAAAGTTCATCATTCCAAGAAATCACTAGAGTCAACCTGCGCAGTGGCAAGTTCTACCTCCTAGGGTAGCACCTCAGGATAAGGGTAAACAAGTCATTAGTTTCAGTGACCAGATAGCCCCTTCACAAGATGCTCCACCTATAGATATATTTATGGAGGACCAAGTCAGAGTTGATTACAACATCCTAGCACATCTTAGAAAGTTTCCAGCTAAGTTAAGCATATATGACGCCTTATCTTATCCAAAGAGATGAGAGAAATCTCTAATCAAGGCTCTACTTGATCCAGAGATATGCTTAGCTCAGCTGACCACTACTGAAGAGGAGGTACATCACTCAAAGGACATTCTAGGAGTTACATTCATTGATGAAGACCTGCTTCTAGGGATACCTCATTCTTTACATTACAGTGGATGTTGGCAGATACAGGCTATCAAGAGTTTTAGTTGACCATGGTGCATCAGTCAACATTATGACTCTAAGAACCCTTGCCTACTTGAGGATTTACATCTCCAAACTTCAAAAAGAGAGGATGATGTGAGGATTCAATGAACAAGGTGAGAGGGCCTTAGCTCATAGTGTTGCCATTGAGATAGATGATTGGAAGATCAAGTCGCATCATAGACTTGGATAAATCTTTCAATGCTTTATTTGGGAGGCCGTGGATATATGAAAATAACATAGTTTCATCCTCTCTACATCAGTGCATGAAGTTCATGAGAGGTGAGATTGAGTATTGTGTCAAAGGTGATCTCAAACCATTCATAGTTCATGAGGTTGGGATATATGAGGATGCAACTTATTTCCTTCCCCAAAATTAGCAAGTCCATTCTTGTGAGCTTACTCAAGATCCCCATGAGGGACAAAAAAAGAAAAAAAGAAAAGAAAATAGAAAAAAGAAATAGAAAAAAAATAAATGGGAGCGAGAAATGGACTCAGGGGAAGACATAGAGCCTGACATTATATTCCACCCGCTGTTTATTATTTCATTCGAACACATGGGTAGATGACCCGAACTCCACCAAGTAGAGGTAGAGGACAGTGAGGTAGCTGAGGTGGAAAGCCTCTATTGGCCACCAATAGAGGTATGTCCCCACCAAGAGTACACCGCTATCCACATAGACTTAGTCTAGTTCAGGATGAGTCTATATGGTTAGCACACTAGCTCTTCTCGGTAGATCCCTTTAGAGGTGACACTGATGAACAAAGTGATGAACGCTCCAAAGCATAAATGTATCCAAGTTTGCATGTGAAACAGTCAGGCATTAGTTGGGAACCTTAGCTCTAACCCCACTTTCTTCATAAAAAGTTGAGGGTTTGGTAGTTAAGGAAGCCCCTAAGTCATCCACCAATGTGAAGACTTAGAGGTTCTTTATGGGAGCATCATCCTCAAGTCAAGAAGTTGACATAGAACTTGAGGATGATTCATATAAAGATTTAATAGAATTACCTTTTGATTGGTACTCGCCATGTACTCTAAACTTAACAAAGAAAGGGTTAATCCTACATACTTGGTCAAAGAATAGGTCAGACTATTTCAAAAGAATATGGAAGAATGAATGCAAAAGCTCTCAATCAAGACCAAGACTAAGATTCGGTACAGTGAGTCCAGTCGATGATGATAATTACTGCTTAGTCATCACATATCATTTTGAATATGATAAGTTATTTTCAAATCATGCTAACTCATATGAGGAGGTGTGTTTAGAAATTTTAGATACTCCAGATGATCTTGAAGTCAGAGATGCACCACCATAGTTTGAAGAGGAGTTCAGATCAACCATTGACTAGCTCAAAGAAATCAACTTAAGAATTAGAGATAATCCATGTCGACATACATCGGTTCTTTGTTGAATGATATTGAAACCATGACTTAGTTAGGCTATTGACTAAGTTTAAAGACTGCTTCATATAGAGTTATGAAGAGATGCCCAATTTATCTTCTAACATAACAGTTCATAAACTAGCAATAGAGCTTAGTGCTAACCCTATCAAGCAAGCTCCTAAAAGCATGTGATTAGACATTGAACAGCAAGTCATTTCTGATGTCAAGAAATTGATCGATGTTGACTTTATCAGAGAAAAAATACCTACCGGTTGGCCGCTGTCATCCCAAAAAAAGAATGGCCATATGCATCGATTTTAGGGATCTAAATAAGGCATGTCCAAAAGATGAATTTCCACTACCAATACCAGAGCTGATGGTGGATATTTCCACATCTCATGCAATATTCTCTTTCATGGATGGCTCATCTGGATATAACCAAATAAAGATGGCCATTGAAGATGAAAGAAACACTTCATTTCAAACCCCGATTAGAATCTTTTGCTATAGGGTCATGCCTTTCGGCCTTAAAAATGCAGGTGCTACATACCAGTGGGCCATGACTCGGATCTTCGATGAAATCATTCATCATTAAGTTAAATGATATCTCGATGATCTCATAATCAAAAGTAAAGAAAAGGAAGACTACATCTTTAACTTGAGAGTAGTTTTCAAACAGTTAAGATAATTTAACCTTAAAATGTATCCCCTGAAGTGTGCATTCAGAATAGCTTCAGAAATTCCTTGTGTTGGCTTTACTGTTCGACACTGAGGAATTGAAATTGATCCAAAGAAGATCAATGCGCTATTGGAAATGCCACCCCCTAAAAGTCTAACTCAACTCAAGTCATTACAAGGCGGTTGGCGTATCTAAGATGCTTCATATCCAACCTATCGAAGATCCAACCATTCTCGACTTGTCAAAAAAGGACACCAAGTTCAAGTGGGATGACAAGTGCCAACATGCAAAGACATCAAGCACTACCGATGACCACTAGTAGCACTATCTCGCAAGCCATTGATACTATACACTACTACATTAGATGACTCCCTTGATGTTTTGTTGGCCCAAGCCAATGATGAAGAGAAAGAGAATACACTCTACTACCTTAGCCATCATCTAATCCCTGCTGAGAAAAGTTACCCACATATTAAAAAGCATTGCCTAGCTTTAATCTTTGCATCCCAAAAGCTATGACATTATATTCTTTCTCATAAGGTGAACTTGATCTCTAGGATCAACCCACTGTAATATCTCAAGACACGACCGGCGTTATTCGGATGGTTGGCACATTAGTCCATGATTTTATCACAATTTGATATTACTTTCATACCCCTCTGTGCAGTGAAAGGACAAGCACTAGCAGATTTCTTAGTAGCACACCAACTTCCTTGATTCCCCGCTTAGTGATGACCTCCGATGAACAAATCATGAACTTGGGGACAACATTCACTGCTGGGAGATGAATTTTGATGGTCCTCTCAAAGGGGAGAAGAATTATAATCTACTATTCGAGGAAAGGCAGGGGTAGGAATAGTTCTCCTAACTCATCAATGATGTGATGAGATTCTCATATCATCTCCAATCCATGCACCAATAATGAAGCCAATATGAGGCTCGCCCCTAGAGTTATTTTATGCATTCAGAATATCAACATCTTCGGGGATTCTCAGTTAGTTATGAATCAGATTGTTGGGTCATACAAGGTTCTAAAGCTTAAGCTCCATCACTACCATAAATATACTATGGAATTATTGGCCCAAATCTGAGAGTTACCATTTATAAGATTCCTCAAGGAGAAAATATAGTAGATGCTTTAGCCAAGATTGCCAAGGAATTGACATGTCCGTAAGATGAGTCCATACCAATAAGAGTCCAAAATAGACAAGTCCTATCCCTTATTGACGCTGAACTCATTGAGAAACTCTCTCTTGAAGGGGAAGTTACCATTGCCAAAAAGGATGATGAGTCAGATTGGAGGCAACCATTTATGGATTATCTAAATATATGCAGACTAACTCAAGAGAAGTCCTTAGCACATTAGGTGAAGCAGAGAGGACTTTCTTATGATCTCTTGGATGGCACCTTGTACCGACGGTCCTTCAATCATATGTGGCGATGTTATTTGGACAAACATGAAGCTAGTAAGATCGTGACTGAGGTACACTCAGGTTTATGCGGAGCGCACCAATCCAGTCTGAAGATGAAAGCCAAAATCAAGAGACTAGGATATTACTGGTCATTGAGGATCACAAATTGCATGGATGTAGCTAGAAGATGCCATCAATGTTAGGTGTACGGTGTGGTCCTACATTAACCACCCAACATTCTACAACCTACATTGGCCTCATGGCCATTTGAGTGTTGGGGTACCGCATGGTGGGTTCGATTGATCCTCTTTCTTCCAAGGGTCATCGGTTCATTTTAGCTGCCACCGATTACTTTTCTAAGTGGGCAGAGGCAATCTCACTCAGAGAGGTCACAGCTCAGCATGTGCTCTAATTTTTAGAATCCATATCGTATATAAGTTCAGGGTGCCTCAATGAATTATATCCGATAATGGTACTACATTCAAGATCACCAAAATTAATAGCTTTTCTTAGACACATCATAGATTGGAGATATTCTACCATCTATTACCCAAGGGAAAATGGCTTAGCAGAAGCCTTCAATAAAACTCTCATTTAGATATTAAAGAAGACACTCTACGATAATAAGCAACAATGGCATGAGTAGTTAGTTGAAGCCTTGTGGGCTTACCGCACCACATACAGAACTCCAACTCAGTCTATTCCTTTCTCCTTAATATATAGGTCTGAAGCCGTTCTACCATTAGAAGTTCAACTCCCATCACTAAGGATAGCTATGGGTAGCAAGATCACAACAGAGAAGAACACCAAGTTGCGGTTAGAAAAGCTCAAAGGTTTAGAGGAGAGATGCCTCCAAGCATGCCAGAACCTCGAGTTATACAAAGACAAAATGATTCAAGCTCATAACAAGTTGGTCCGTCCTAGAGCTTTTCAAGTAGGAGAGCTTATTTTAGTTCTAAGAAGACCAATTCTTGCCCGTCGAAAGATGGGAGGCAAATTTGAACCCACTTGGGAAAGCTCTTTTACCATAGAGAAGGCCTACCAAGGAGGATCCTATAAGCTTATAAATTATAAGGGAGAGTGCCCAATGCTTCCAATCAACAGGCTTTACCTAAAAAAATTATCCATAAATCTTATTTAAAAATAATTATTAATGAAAATTTTCATCTCAAATTCCATCTCTTCCATTCTGAAAACATCTCTGATTATGAATCTGCCACAATGTGTTTAGGGAAGGTGTAAGGAACCCGAGTGGCATCCTATCCTTTATCAACACAACACCAACAAAACTACACACAACCACATATAAAATAAACACATATCTTTTGTCTTGGGCTACTTTGATGTGGGATAAAGCCCCCTGTAGCACTCACTCATTAGCTGCTCAAGGTTGTACTGACATGCTACCATGCTAGGGTGTCACCCAGTGGTTCCTTATTTGGAGGATGAAATTCTAGAAGCTTTCTCCCTGACCTGACCATTGCAAATCGATGAGCACTTTATTAATTTGGTAGGCCTTATTACGCAGCCGGTAAGCTACCTCATGTTGACTTTATTTAAGAAGATATAAGTCTACATGCTTTCTTCTTGAACTAGCCATCATGCACTGACTAGGTCGAGTATATTTGAGGTTTAGGATAAGTCCCCTAGTGACTCCTTTCTTTCTGACTACTTCAAGTATGGGTCCAGTCCTTACATGAGACTCCCCACTTAGTAGTCGCCCTAAGTGGGATAGCACCTGTCCCGTCGATGATAGATTATCCTGATGATCATTTCTATCTAAGAAGATGTAAGTCTACAAGCTTTCTTCTTATATTAATCATCGCACACTGATGGGCACCTTAGGTTGGTTATTCCTCGCTATGCCGACAGTAACCCACTCGGTGGATACACCACTCATGGAAGATGTAAGTCTACAAGCTTTCTCCTTGAGTTGGCCACCGTACACCTATAGGCTTTCTTTCACAGGGTCTAGGATAATGCCCTTAACGACACTTCCCCTGTGGGTACTCTATTTAAATCACATCCTTAGGGACCCCATTTAGACACTACCTGAATTACTCTTGGATTGGACAGTCTCCCTTTCCTAGTAGCCACCCCTTTGGTTAAAGAATCCATCTTGCGGTTATGCAGATTCTCCCTTGGTCCAGTAAGTCTGAAATAGGACTAAGCTGCTATAAGCTTCTTCTCAATGTTATCCTTCACACACCAATAGGGTCCACACAAATATATAAACAAAAAATATATATTCACTTGTGGATTAGGAAGACACCCTTAGTGGTACCTTTTTCCAAGCAGACATCCTATCTTTAGGGCAGTGTCAGCAAAAGTCCCTATAGGAATTGCCTAGCTACTCTTGAGTTAAGATAAGTCCCAAACAACACTCTCTTAGTAGTCTCCCTTAGGTCGGGTTTGACTTATTGTGCCACCAATAGGTCACTCTAGTGGTCGTCCTTGCTTTGGAAGATGTAAGTCTATTACATATTCTTTCCAGCATGATCGTTGGACACTGACGAGCAACCTTAGGTCAGGTTTGAATTATTGTGCTATCAATAGACCATCCCAATATTTGCTCCCCACTTTGGAAGATGTAAGTCTACACTTTCTTCCTGCCATTGCTGTTACCGGCAACTTGGTTGCTCTACCCCTGGTAGGGACTATCCCTTTGGATTTATAAATCTGAGATAGGCCAAGGCCGATATAGCCCATTCTCAGTGGGTCCATTGCACACCAACATGGTCCATTAAATTAAATTAAAAAAAGAAATTGACCTTGGTTACTTTGGAGTTGAGATAAGTCCCTAGTAGCACTCTTCAGTAGTCACCCTTAAGTTGGATAGAACCTTATGGTTGGTAAACTGTCCCTTTAGATTTGTAAATCTAAGATAGCCAAGGCTGATATGAGCCCCTTCTTAGTAGATCCATCACACACCAACAGGGTCCATAAATTAAACCAATGTGTCATCCCTGATGGATACTTCCCCAAGTGAATCTTTGAAGCCAAACCATACTCTTATCCCTAGCGGATAGCCTGAACCTGCTTCCCTAGGAGAAGGTTCGTATTCCCAATCCTTAGTAGAACTCAAGCTCATATCCTTAGTAGATATGCCCTTAGTCCAAAACAATCATCCCTAGTGGAGCCCACTTCGTTCCGGTTACGTATTGCTAGCAAGAATCAAGCTGTTATTAGTGGATCAAGCAAATCGAACATACTTACCTAGTAGAAGGTTCATGCACCCATCCCTGACAGATTATAAATCATAATCTCCAATGGATCTTCTTTCCCCAAATCATATCTATAATCGAACTCAACTCCTTATCCCTTGTGGATAATCTGAACTTGCTTCCCTAGTGGAAGGTTTGTATACTCAATCCCTTAGCAGATTCCTCCTTCCTCTCTTATTCCCTTTGCAGAAGTTAAGTTGCATTGCACTAAAATCATGATTCTGTCTACATCTTTGATTTAGGGATAGACCATTTTTGATAGCGCTTGCAATCCTTTGGACGTTGTTGATCGTGTCGGTCAATGCCAATACATGTGGTGTGCCTTGTTAGTTACACCACACCTATTGGGGGTCCTTTTGTTGACCTCACTTTTAGAGTGAATTCTCAACTTCCTCATCATAGATCTAAGACTCTTATATACACTAAGAGCTCCTTAGCTTTAAGACACTTCTAGTGCTTAGGTGAACACTTAACCTAAGCCTAAAGACTTAGATGGGTTAGCCATAGGGATGGGTTATGTCTTAGGGACTTAGGCAGACTTCCCTACCCTATAACTTAAATCCAACCTATGTTCACCTTTTCAAACCAAACCGCAAATTCATACTAAACCCAAAATCAAATTCTAAAGTTCACAATCAATCCCATGATTAAATCTATGCTCAAAATCCTTCATAAGTCTTATGATTGAATTCCATGGTCTTAACCTTAGCCAAATCCAATTCAACCCAAATTCAATCAATCTTCTCCAAGATCAATTCAATCCCTCATTCATTTATCAAATCTAAGTCCAAACTCAATTCCAAATGAATGAAACCCAAAATGTAAATTAACTCCCAAAATCCTTACTAAACCATGACCCACCCTCATAAGTTTAGCTAAAATCCCCATTATACCAAATCAAAATCAATTGATTTCTTTATAAATCAATTATTCCTTCATTTGTATTCACAAATATAAATGAAATCCACACTCAAATGATCAAAGCCAAATCAAACTAAATCAAACCAAACCAAGACCCTTCTTAAGCCATATGGATCTACCTCCATGAATTTAACCAAATCTTAACCCAAATCAATCCGAAATCAATTGGTTTCTGTTAACCTCACTTTTGGAGTGAGCTTTTAACTTCTTCATCTTAGACATAAGGCTCCTTTAGACATTAAGAGTTCCTTAGTCTTAAGATAGTTCTAGTGATTAGGTGAACACTTAGCCTAATCCTAGAGACTTAGAAGAGTTAGCCATAGAAATAGGTCACACCTTAGGGGTATTAGAAAACTTTCCTATCCTATAGCTTGAACCAAATCCTCACTTCCTTCTTTCAAGTCAAACTCCAAATTCAAACCAACTTCAAATTCAAACCAACTTCAAACTCAAATCAAAATCAATTTCAACTTAATTGATTTTTTCAAATTCAAATCAATTCCAAATCAAATTTAAAATCAATTTCAATTCAATGGATTTTCTCAAATCTTAAATCAAATTCAAAAATCTTTCCTAAGACCTTTTGATTTCATCTTATGGACTTAGCTCAAATCAATTTCAAATCACTTCAAACTCAAAAGATTTTCTCATAACCCATTTATATTCTCATATATTCAGAAATATAAATGAAATATAAATTCAAATAATCAAAACCAAATTCAAAACTCAAATCCAAATCTAACCAAAATCCAACTTATGCTCTTTCAAGTCAAATCCATGAACTTAGCCAAATCATTCTCAAATCAATCCAAACCTTTGGATTTTCTCTTCAAACAATCATTCCTTCAATCACATGCCCAAATATAAACATAAACTTCAATCATCAAACCAAAATCAAACTAACCCAAATCAAACCCATGTTCATCCTTTGAACTTGAAATTGTCAAATGAATCAAAACCCATTTGACTCCAAATCACTTGCAATTGGATTTATATTTCAATCATAAGTCCATATGTGAGTTTAACCAAACTTGACTCAAACCTTGATCAAGCCAATTGACCCACATAGGCTCACTTGACCCAAAGTGACCTGAATGACCTTTTTGAGCCAAATTCTAATCCAACCCAAATTGGATTGAGCTAAGCCCATCTAAGCCTCACATTGTGAGCAACAATCATCCTAGGATGATCAATCACCCGAATTAGGTCAAACCAAGTCAAATATCCTTTGACTTCAACACGCCCAAATGAAACCTAAACTAGCCAAAATCCACCATATGCCA
This sequence comes from Cymbidium sinense, assembly GCA_021442155.1. Lineage (NCBI taxonomy): Eukaryota > Viridiplantae > Streptophyta > Magnoliopsida > Asparagales > Orchidaceae > Cymbidium > Cymbidium sinense. The sequence goes on from CM038228.1 coordinate 11,761,544, forward strand.
AATTGATTGAAACCATTGATCTAAACCAATTCATAATCAATGATTGAACTTAAGCCATCAATTAAAACCAAACTAATTGGCCACTTGACCTAAGTTGACCCAAGTTGACCTAAAAAGTTATAAGGGGTCAAATTTTGATCTGAGCCAAATTGATTGCAACCAATGGATTAAATTTATTTTAAATCACTTGTTGAACTTGACCAAAGCTCCAATTAGTCAACTAGACCCAACCTAGCCCAATTGACCATGAACTTAACTTGACCTAAAAGGTCAAATTAACTTGAAATCAAATCAAATCAAGATTGATTGAAATTAAAGTTTACAATACATTTCAAATGATCAACCAAGCCTAAACCAACCTATGACCTAACCCAATTGGGTCAAATTGATCAACTTACCCATTTGACCTAAATGAACCAAAATGAAATATAAATCAAATTGAACCAAACCAATGACACACATAGGCTCCAAATGATCATTTGAACTTGACCTAACCCATGGCTTGACCCAATTTGACCAATTGGTCAACCTAACTCAAATTGACCCAACTTGACCTAAATGGGTCAAGTTGAACCAATTCAAACCAAGTGAACTCCAAATCACTTGAAATTTGGCTCAACCCACTTTTGAATCATTTTGAATCTGCTCAAATCAAAATCAAGACCAAATGACCATTTTACCCCTAGGTCAAAGGGTATCCTATGGACAAATTCATTTAAAATTTGGCCAATTCTTTCTCATGGCCACTTGACATCTTCCTAGTGGTTCACATGGACACTAAGGGAGGTGGTGAACATGACCCAATGGATTTGGGTCAGCCATGACCCAACCCAAGTCCAAACCGACCCCTCCAATGGGAATTAACCACTTGGATCACCCCATACACTCACCTAGCACATGGGCACTCTCTCTCCTCCCCTCCTCTACCTAAAACAAATCACATGGAGTGTATTACAGCCCAAACAAACTAATCAATCAGAGCAATTGAGCTAAAATGATAAAGCTAGTCTCGATCATCTAATCCAAGGAGGGGGAGATATACTCCCCCTCATTCCCACTGAAACCAGAGAGATTGATTGCTCTAGGAATCAAAAGAAAGCTTCTCCAAACTTCCCAAAGCCATTTCCAAGCCTCCTCAATTTCTCCTTCTCGATTTTCTTTAAAGCTGAAACAAGGGAGGTGAAGTGAAATTCCAACTTACTCAACTCTCCATCAAATTCAAATTGCTCTTGCAAGCACCATCAAGGGACCTAATCGAGCTTACTCAAGGTGTTTCCCAAGTCACCAAGCCACAGGAAGGGGGACTTTGATCAAAGTCGATTGCCATTAATGGGGAGCTTGGTCAACTGAGCAATTCACTTCAAATCAAAGCTTCATACTTTCAACAGGACTTCATCTCTACTAGACGAAGCTACCTCCTCCATTGGAAGCACCGATGATAGCCTCCGGTGAGGTATTGCTCAAAACCGATCCTAAGTTAAAAATTGCTTGGTCCTTTGTGAAGGAAATTGTAATCCCATTAGATCATAGCTATTGGATCTCTTCATTTTGCTCCTCTGAAGGTGTGGGTTGAGTTTGAACTCCATCCGAGCTTGGGTTAGCTCAGTTTGAGCGATGATTGATTAACGACATTCATCTCTCATCACCCGAAAGGAGATAAATCATACACAGTCCATTCCATGTGATTGGAACGGACGATTGTGATTAAATCCCGTTAGATCTCCCTTTAATTTTATCCTAAACCATAGATTAATCCGCGACCATCGATCTGATGGCCCGTAGCAGCGTTCGCCACCACTAACGTGGCTCATGATGTGACAACTTAAATATCCAATCCCATCGCGCCATGTGAAAAACACACCATGTCAGCAATCCACGTGGCTCCGATGGGATTAATTAATTAATTAGGCTATTTTAATTATCCATTAACCATAGAAACATCATAAAATCATAATTAAATGTAAAATCAAAAAAAATAAATGAGGGCTCATTTTAAAGGTATTTCAAAGGAGAATAATATAAAATTAAGTTTGACCAATTTTGAACAAGAATCTTCACTCAATTTGAGTTTTATTAGAAATATAATTAGGCTAATTACTCCTTAATTACTTCAGTAATTAATTCCAAACTTCCTAGAGTTAATTAGTGGGATGACCTCAGCCTCTCATGATTTTCTTGAAATTTATTGTTGGATTAATTAGGGGAATTGCATTTCATCCTTAATCACTCTCTTAACTAAATAAATGATTAATTAATCTATCAAATGGTGATAAATTCATTAATTAAGCTTGTTAATCTTCTTGAAACATTTAATTGACTTAGGAATGTGATTAAGATTTCTCTTCCAATCTTTTCCCTAAGTCTATTTCACTTGGATAAAGACTTAATTAATTTGTAAAATTGATTAATGATTTAATCACTTCATTAAATGGCTTAATTACTAAACTCAAAACCAAATTATTCCAAACTTAATCACTTAATCACTTAATCTTGGGTAGATTCTTAGGTGTAAGATGGTTATGAAAGTAGTTTATTAAACCCTTTAGCTTAATTAATCAATAATTGTGAGCCAATTGCATTAGGCCCCTTTATTTCTTATGCATTACTGATTTAAATTCCATGTGGTTGCATATCATATGTTGGCTCATAATTGTTTGGTTAATTATGTTAAAGTGGTGTAGGTAAGGGGTAATTAATGGATTTAATTCACACCTTAACCTAAACAAAACATAAAATCAACCTAATTGTTCTAAAAATTAAACTAAATTCACTCACACATGGGGAAATGGGTTAGGACCAACAAACTCTTTTCACACTTCCTAAGTCAAATCAAATTCAAAAATAAAAATCTCCTTAAAGAATTTTGATTCACTTTAAATGATCTCATTTTATAGGATTGTCTTTAGGAATTAATTAGGGTGAATGAAGTCATATGCTTACATCACTTTATTTCTTTCCAAGTATGCTAAATATTATATGCCATATGAAATCATGCATTCATGTCTTTTGAAAAATCAATTAAATAAAATGTTTCCTTTTTTATGTCAAATTGCATGTTTTGGCTAAAGTATGAATATGAGTGGCTATTATCACTATTAAATAAAAAATTATTTTTAAAACCTATAAATCAAAGATTATAAATGAATTGATGCTACTTAAAAGTACTTATAAGCTTGCATGTGATTATAGCATAAGATGTGCTTTATGTGATTTTCTTCTCTTCTCTTAACATGGATTTGAATAGGATTTGCAAAGTGTATAGTTCATTTGAAAAGAACATAACACTTGCTTAAATATATTCCTATGCATTTCTATTTTATAACTTAAGAAGGATCTTCACATTACACATATAAATTATACAACTAAATCAAACATAAAATCTTTTGCATGATTCTTCATCCATTTGTTTCCTTTTGTATATTTATATGTATTTATAAAAAGTGGTATATTAGTCTGGACATCCTGGGGTTGCGAAGCTTTAAGTAGCCCCAAGCATGTCTTGTGTCTTACACCCCTAGTGTCAAAAATAATGGCGTCATACTCACATATGTTTTTTATACATGTGGATGTGCATTTTGCTATTGGATAAAGAATCCCTCTCTTTTCTACATAATAAAAATATGCATTCATGGAAATATTCAAATTTTCTTAAACAACATCTCTTTGCATTCATCATTAAGGTATGCTAAAATTTGCATTGCATGTATAGGTATGCTTAGGATTATTCATATGCATGGTATACATGGTGGAAAGAAATAAATGGTTGTGTGTTATGTGATAGTAATTCACCTTAACTAATCCTAAGATGCCTTTCTTATTGAATAGGTTTATTTAGAGCAAATCTAAACTTAGGGTTAATTAAAACACATAATAAAACCTTCACTAAAGAAAAATCATTAATGAATCTACCTTAGAAATTAATTAAGGTAGGCATGAAAGAAGTTCTCTTCTCTTCTCTTCTCTTTACAACTTTTAGTAACTAAGTGTAGGTTCATTCAAACCAAATCAAATCATCAAATAAAATTGATAAATCAACTAAATCACTTAAAATGAAACCACCCTCTAAGTTGAATCCTTCACACTTAGAAAATTCAACCTTAAAGCTTAGCTAGGACATGCCACACAAGCCGTAAATGGCACACATTAGGCTAAGCATCATTTCTAGCTCTATGTTAGGCGGTCCATGGATTGATGCTTGATTTTGTTTTGTGATGTAATGTTTTAGATTGGATGTTAGGGTGCATGTGTGTAGACTAGATGATAGGATGATTTTAGTCTAATCATGTATTCTATAGGGGATTGTGCTTAAAGGGCTATAAAAATATAAATGCTTTTCTTTATGCATATACCCTAAGCATGATCCAAATTAGGACATGTGGACTTGGTTACCCATGTGTTGGGTGCTAAATCCAAATTATTCCTATAACTTCTTGGGTTGTGTGATATGTTTAGCTAATCTCTATTTTGCAGGTTTAGTTAGATTTATCTTTCCCATTTTGATGTAAATTTTGTAATTAAGATTTGGAATGAATATTATGAGAAACTTAAGGTGAACATTGGTCATAAGACTAAATATTGTGCACCATGTGAAGCCTTGGAGCAACCATATCCCAACCAACCAAAAGAAAGAAATGAAGAAAAGAAGAAATGAAGAAATGAAGAATGAAGACCCCCATAACATGAATTCATTTTAATTGTAATTATTCATTTGTAATCCAGGTTGTATAAGGGTAGATCTTAGCTACCCATTTTCCTTTTCGGGTTTGTGTGGTGGAGCCCGACCACGTCGGTCTCTTATTCTTTTATGTTAGCTTTAAAAAATTGTTTGATGTTTGTTTAGCTTGTGCATTAGAAATGACATGATTTTCCCAATTTCTTAATTGCTTGATGGTTATTGAATGGCCTGGATATGATTAGGCTCTTAAGAAAAAATAAATTTTCTATCCAATTAATCAACTCAGAATTAAAATTAAATAACTCATAACCTCACCTAAATCCTAAGACATAAATCAAGATAATAAAAGATTTAACAATCCCTTAGCTGGATGTTGTATGTCTCACATCATACATAAATTATATTACTTTACTCTTGCTATTGGAGGGCTTCCACCTTTGCTAGAGAAAATGGCTTGACCTTTGAGAGCCATGGTGGAAACACACCTCCTTCTTTCTGATTTTGGCCCATAACCAATTTCTCAACATTAGGCATATGAAATTCCATAGCTTGTGTCAAATAAAAATGTCCAAAAATTAAAACTTAACAAAAATTTGCATTAGATTAAGTCATGAGTTCATGCCCTTCATGATCTAGTCTCTTAGGAAGTGAGTTTAAGGACTTAGTCTTCTTTCTAAATAAATAATAGCCTAGCTATCTTGCAAAGCATGAAGACTTTCCTACATGAATTTAAAATCATAGGAGGAGTTAGTTGGCAGCCACCCCCAGGCGGTTGTAAGTTCAACAGTCGGATGATTTATCCTCTCTTATGGAGGTAAACCATATACCCATTTTTTGCCTTAGATTTAGGTCATGCCTTAGTCCTCACCAAAGCTTCCTAGATTTAGGATCAGGTTACTATTTTCCCTTATGGGCTACAAGCATAAATCGTCACCTCCTAGGAATTTACATGAACTTGTATTATGGAATTGCAGGCCCTAGATTTCAAATAAAAATTCAACTCAAACATATAATTCTTCTCAAATTTTAAAAATATAAAGCCGAACCATAGGATAGTTTGGGATGCTTACTAGGTTTCCTAGTACCATGAGCATCCCCTATTCATCTCCTTTTGGTTTCGATAATAACTCCCTCCTTTTGATCAATCCCACTTAATTTTTCAAAAATAACCAATTTGTTGATAGTCTTATCTTTGAAATCTTTGGAGACAATAATCATTTACCTAATAAAGTATTCTTAGAAATCTCATTCCTTAAGATGTAATTAACTATGCCTTCCAGAACTTAAAATTTAAAATAAACCACCTTTATTTTCCATGTAAAGTAAAAAGACCTTTGGTACATTTGAGTCCATTATCCAGAGTCCTTGTATTGGTAAATTCATTGTAATGGCGGATACATCATTCATTATGTCACCAAAACAATGGAATCATGCAAAAGATTATGTTTGATTTGGTTATAATATATGTAATATCAGATCCTCTTCATAACATATGTGAAAGTGTGTTGTGTTCTTTTTTGAATGAATACACAAACCTATATAAATCCATGTTAAGAGAAGAAAATAGTACTCCATAATACACATCTTATGCTATAATCACATGCAAACTTGTAAATATTTATAAGTAGCATCACTTCATTCATATTCTTTAATTTAGAGGTTTTGAAAATAATTTTTGGTTTAATAGTGATAATAGACACTCATATCTTTAATTTTAGCCAACACATGCAATTTGACATAAAAGGAAAGATTTTATTTAATTGATTTTCAAAAGAAATGAATGCATGGTTTAATATGGAAAATAATATTTAGCATGCTTGGAAAGAAATAAAGGGATGTAAGCACATGACTTCATTCACCCTAAATAATTCCTAAGGATAATCATATAAAATAGAATTATTTAAAATGAATCAAAATTTTTTAAGGAGATATTTATTTTTGAATTTGATTTGACATAGAAAATATGAAAAGGGTTTGCTGGTCCTAACCCATTTCCCCCATGTGTGAATTAGTTTAGTTTAATTTTAGAACAATTAGGTCAATTTTATGTTTTGTTTAGGTTAAGTTACGAATTAAATGAATTAATTTCCCCTTACCTATACCACTTTAACATAATTATCTAAGTAATTGTGAGCCAACATATGATATGCAACCACATGAAAATTAAATCAGCAATGCACCTAAAAAATGAAGGGGGCCTAATGCAATTGGCTTACAATTATTGATTAATTAAGCTAAAGGGTTTAATTAAGTACTTTCATAATCATTCTACACATGTAGTTTGATTATAATTTCCCTTAAAAATCTCTTAAGTTATTGAACACCTAAGAATCTACCCAAGAATTGAATGATTAAGTTCTGAAATGATTTGGTTTTGAGTTTGATTAATATTATTTATTGAAGTGATTGAGTCATTAATTAATTACAAATTGATTAAGTGTTTATCCAAATGAAATAAACTTAGGGGAAAGATTAAAAAAGAGGTTTTCATTTTATTCCCTATGTCCATTCACTGTTTCATGATGATTAGCAAGTTTAATTAATGAATTTTTCTCTATTTAATATTTTAATTAATCATTTAATTAATTAAGAGAGGGATTAAGGATGAAATAAGAAATTCCACTAATTATTCCAAGAATAAATTCTAAGAAAATCATGGGAGGCAGTCACTAATCAACCTCTAAGTTTGGAATTATTGAAGTAATTAAGTAATTATCTTAATTACATTTTAATAAAACCAAATTGAGTGAAAATTACTGTTCAAAATTAATTGATTTTAATTTTATATTACTCTCCTCTGACTTATCTTTAAAATGAGCATGAGTTTGTATTTTTTTGAATTTTCTACAGTTAGTTATGAATTTGGGAAGTTTTACCATCAAAATTAGATTAATTAAGCATAATTAAACCCCTAATCTTGTCGAGCCATGTGGCAGATGATGTGGTGTGCTTTTCATGTGGTGCGACGGGATATGTTATTTAAGTTGTCACATCCGTTGGTTGAGTCAGCTGGTGGCAAACGCATCTTCTTTGCTGGCCGTCCGATCTAGGATCAGATGATCGAGATCAATCTCGTAGTTTAAAAATAAATTAAAGAAAATCTAGCATGATCTAATCACAACCATCTATTCTAATCATGCAAAATAGATGGCGTGTAATCCATCTCCTTCGCATGCGATGAGAGACAAACACCGTTCATCTCTCTTCGTTCAATTCGAGCTCACTCGAGCTTGAGTTGGGATCAAAATGATCCCACACCTTCGAAAGGAGGGGGGATGCACATCCAACGGGCAAGATTTCAAGGGGAGACAATTTCCTTCAAAAAGGACCAACCAAATTTTTCTATGGCTACGTTTTTGAGCAATTACCTCACCGGAGGCTATTACCAATGCTTCCAATGGAGGAGGTAGTTTCGTCTAGTAGAGATGAAGCCTTGTTGAAGGAATTAAGTCTTGATTTGAAGTATATTGCTCGGTTGACCACGCTCCCCTTCAATGGTGATCGATTTTGATCGAAGTGATGCTTCTCGTGGCTTGGAGTCTTGGGAAATAACTTGTTTGAGCTCGATGAAGTCCATTGATGGTGTATGCAAGGTTATTTTGATTTTTATGGTGAATTGAGTGAGTTGGATTTTCAATTCACCTCCCATGTTTTGGCTTTGAACAAAACTGAGAATGAAATCAAGGGAGCTTGGGAATGGCTTGGAAAAGCTTAGGGAGGTTTCAATTGAATCTCCTTAGCTATGTGGAAATGAATGATTATGGTTTGAGTGGAAATGAGGGGGAGTATTTCGCCTCCTCTTTGGATCGGATGGTGAGAGGCTCTATTTTTGATTAATGACATGGATCAAAGGCACGATTTGAGTTGCCAAACACCCCATGTGGGTCATTTTGCCTTGGCTTGGGTCATGGCTGACCCAAGCTCATTGGGTCATGTTCACCACCCTCCTTGGTATCCATGTGGACCACTAGAAGGATGCCAAGTTGCCTTGAAAAAGAAATCACTAAATTTTAAGCCAATTTGGTCATAGGATACCCTTTGACCTAAGGGCAAAGTGGTCATTTAGCCATGATTTTGATTTTGGCAGATTTTAAATGATTCAAAAATAGGTTGGGCCAAATTTCAAGTGATTTGGAGTTCATTTGATTTGAATTGGTTCAATTTGACCCATTTAGCTCAAGTCGAGTCAATTTGGGTTAGGTTGACCAATTGGTCAAATTGGGTCAAATCATGGGTTAGCTCAAGTTCAAATGATCATTTGGAGCCTATGGGTATCAATTGTTTGGTTCAATTTGATTTAGATTTGGTTTGGGTCAATTTAGGTTCACTTAGGTCAAATGGGTCAAGTTGAATTTGACAATTGAATTAGGTTGGGTCATGGGTTGGTTCAGGCTTAGTTGATCATTTGAAATGTTTTGAAAGATTTGGTTTCAATCAATTTTAATTTGGTTTGATTTCAAGTTGATTTGACCTTTTAGGTCAAGTTGGGTTCATGATCAATTGGGCTATTTGGTAATTGGTGTGAAGCTTTGGTCAAGTTAACAAATTTAGAATGAATTTGACCCATTGGTTAATCAATTTGACTTAGATCAAGATTTGACCTTTTGACTTTTTTAAGTCAATTTGGGTCAACTTAAAGTGGCCAATTAGGCTTGGTTTATCAATTGATGACTTGGTCTATTCAATGATTATGAATTGGTTTAGATCAATGGTTTCAATCAATTTGGCATACGGTGGATTTTGGCTAGTTTGGATTTCATTTGGGTTAATTGTTGACTTGGTCAAAGGCTTGGTTTGACTTGGTTTGACCCCATTTCAGTGATTGATCATCCTAGGATGATTGTTGATCATAATGTGAGGCTTGGATGAGCTTAGTTCAGTCCAATTTGGGTTGGATTAGAATTAGCTCAAAAAGATCCTTTAGGTCACTTTGGGTTAAGTGAATAAGTGTCAATTGACTTGATCAAGGCTTGATTCAAGTTTGGTTGAACTCACATATGGACTTATGATGAAAATAAATCTAATTGCAAGTGGTTTGGAGTCAAATGAGTTTTGGTTCATTTGACAATTACAAGTCAAAAGGATGAACATGGGTTTGATTTGGGTTACTTTGATTTTGGCTTGATGATTGTAGTTTATGTTTATATTTGGGCATGTGATTGAAGAAGTGATTTTTTGAAGAGAAAATCCAAGGGTTTGGATTGATTTGAGAATGATTTTACTAAACCCAAGAAATTGACTTAAAGGATATAAGATGGATTTGGATTTGAGTTTTGAATTAGGCTATTTGTTCACATAATCACTAGAAGTGTCTTAAGACTAAGGAACTCTTAGTATCTAGAGGAGTCCTATGTTTAAGATGGAGAAGTTGAAAGCTCACTCTAAAAGTGAGGTCAACAAGCACCTAAAAGCAAGAAGTATTTAAAAATTTTAATATAGTGGTCCCTTAAGCACAATCCCTTATAGAAAATATCATCAGTTTAATGATATCCTAACATCTGGACTATGCACATACAATCCTAGCATCTAGTATAAAATAATACATCACGAAATAAAATATCACATCATCACAGCAAACATCATCCAAATCTAAGTCTATGATTAATGACTTAGTATCCCTGTATGCTAGGTTTGATGTTGTATGACATGATTGGGTTTTAGAGTTTGAAATTTTCTAATGATGAATATTTAAACCCTTATTAAGGTGGAATTATGTTTTATATGATTAATAATTTGAGATGATTTTTAAACTTAGACTTTTATTTTATTTTTAATTTTTATTTTGTCTTAGCGTACGATTATATATATATATAGAGAGAGAGAGAGAGGTAGAACTCACCTTAATTCCTAACCTTAGGTTGGACCTAAGAGATGAATTTTGTGACTTTTAATTCTCTTAATGAAGTGTTATAATTTATTTTTATTAAAATATATGTTCAAATTTGGCTTAAAAAATATTATCTAAAATGTGAAATACATCTTAAGATTAATTAAATCAAAACATAGTTATATCATTTAATTATTTCACATTTTATGCATGAATTTTTATAGAAAAGGGTAATTTAATTTTGTGCATACACATACACATATATATTGAATTTGTACATGTACATGCTATTGTTGAAATAGGAAAGTGAGGTAATCAGAGACCTCCTTGGGACTACTTAAAGTCTCAAGTTCTAGAGATGTCTAGATAATATACTTTTTGATTCATATACATATGTACATATATGAACGTAAGGGTGAAATTATAAAATTTAATTAAATTAAATTTTTAAAAAAAGTCTATCCTTGACATATAATGTACTACAAATCACAAGATACCTGTCATTGTTATACTAGAGGTATGAGGTATCAAGACCTCCTTTGAACCAGTAGCATTGTGACCTTAGATTTCTAAACTATGTACCATTTAAATCATAGCTCATACATGTAGGAATTAGGATTAAGTTTTAATTATTTATGCTAATTTATACTTAGATTAATATTAAAGAAAAATAATTTAAAATTTTCTAATGATAATAACTACACTATTTAATTCAAATGCATGTGCTTAACATAATCTTTCAATTTTTTATTTTTAGAACATAGATGCATGAACATATGAAAGACAAACAATTATGAATAACTTAAGCAAAGCAATTAAACATCATCAAATACCCCATTTGGTTCATTAATTCTAAGGATGTTCACATGAAGATAAGCATCTTTAAGCCTAATTAAATTTATTAAAGGTTGATTTTAAGGATTTAAATCATTTAATTCTAAATAGGAGATGAGATTATTAAAGTCACCCCTTAGCCCATCTCTATTCATTAGGTAATTTAAGAATGATTTAGGTGAATTTTTATGAATTAATGAATCATATTTAATTAATTAATTAATCAAATAACAAAAGAGCCTCTAAATCTAATTAAGCCTTAAACATGAGCCCAAAAATTATGATAAATTGAAAATGCATAAACATGAAATAAATATGTACTAAGAATTCTAATGCAATTAGACTCATAATTAATAGTTAATTTAATAAAGAAGGAAAATCTAAAATTATCAATTATACTCAAAATACCCCAAGTCAATTGGGGATCTTGATTTCATTAAAGACGTCTTGATTAGTTGAGAAGAAAGAGACTTTCATTAAATTTTTGATGAACTATGCTAATGACTATTATTTTTCTAAGTTGTAGGTAAATTAATTAATTAATTGAATGTTATTATGATCATTTTGGGAAATAATTAGAATAAGAGGACCCAACTAATCCATAAGATCGTCCTTATGATTTAATTTTTAATTGAGTTCTCATAATTATTTTTATACTTTTCTCAAATTTAAATAATTATTGAATACATAAAATGGTTAATTAGTGTTTGAAAATCAAGATTTTCCAAATTACTTAGGAAATTATCTTGAGAAAATTATGGGAGGCAGATCACCCCAATAAGTAATGATACTAATTTTAAAGTTATTTACCCAAGTAATTAAGGATTAATTAAGTAAAATTTTAAATCTTAATTAAGCACTATTCACTTGACAAAAATTGAGGGTTTTATTTTTCTTAATTATCTAAAAGTTCTAAAATGGGTTTATTTTATATATTTTTTATAATGTTTTACATTTAGTGATAATTTTTCAAAGTTTTGGATAAATAAATCACATTTTAATCCTTATTTAATCCATTTACATTTTCATGCGATGCTTGCACCGATGTGACTCCATGGGACTGGTCACTTAAATCATCGTGCATGGGTGCTGACTTAGCGGTGGCGAATGCACTTTCTCCTTAGCTGTCTGATCATGGATCGAGAAGAGGGAATTAATCTCGTGCTTTAAATTAAAATATATATTGTGATTAATCTCAACCATCCATTCTAATCATGAAATGAACGGTCCATGATTTGTTATCAACCTGTGCTAAGATGAACACTGCCAACCTTTTATCACTAGATTTGAGCTCACTGAAGCTCGTTCGATGACTGAAATGATTCCAAAATGATTGAGGACAATCTAAAGGGGATCATATGGTTCAATTAACACTAAATGCACATTTCTTTCATAAAGCACTAAGAATCTTATAGTTTTCTAGATTTTTTTGGAATTTACCTTATTGGAGCTATAAAATGTACTGGGAGGTACCTTGAAGAGCTAAGCCCTCGAGAAGATCACGAGCTACCTCATTGATCATCCTCAAAACTAAGCGCCACTGCAAAGCTCACTAGAGTTAGTTTTGATGTACTTTCTAATGCTCAAATTGAGTGAGGCTCGATTCATTTTGACTCGCTTGAGTGAGGGGAAGGTGTGGGTGAAGTTAATTTGAGTTTGATAGAAATTTGGAGAGGTTGGATAGAAGAGAAGCTCGAGTTTGAGGTGGGGTTGATCTCACTGATGATGGGGTGCTCGAGAGGCTCTAGGAAGCTTGTGGACTAATCTCTTGGCTTTAATGAACATTTCTATTGAGTTTGAATGTAAGGAGAGGCATATACTCTCTTCCCCAAGTGAACTAATCTATGGGATTAGTTCAGCCTTTGACAGTGGTCCGACCGGCATAGATGGCCCAAGATGGCAGGGGATTTGTGAGGATGTACTGGCATCGTAGCCATGGAGTGTATGCCTATGATAATATGGACTAATGGTCGACTAAGGGGAGGAGGTCCTCCCCTTGGTCAAGGATTGAGCCTACTAGCTTTAAGTTAGGTTGGGTCAGTGGTGCTATGTCCAGAGAGAGTAAAAGGTGTCTGCCATGGGCTAAGGGAGTGGATAGACCTTCCAAATGGGAATTTTATCTTATTTGGAGCCATTAGTTCACTTAATTTGGGTCAAACCTAGTTCACTATGGATTGGGTTCACTTGGGTAGGTCAAGGGGGACTTAAGGATGAGTCATGCTAGGTTTGATTAAGTTTGGCTCAATTTGACCCATGAATGTCAATTTGGGTTCAAATGGGTTAGGTTGACCAATTGACCAAATTGGTTTAAGTGGGATAGTGGATTTTGTTCAAATGACCATTTGGAATGTATTGGCATAATTAGTTTGATTCAATTTGAAGTGGATTTGGATCTGGTTTATATGGGTTCATTTGTGTTAAATGGGGTTGACCGATTAGGTCAAATTGAGTTAAGTGAGGTGTTGAATCATGTTTGATTGATCATTTGAGAGTGATTGGAGACTTTATTTTGAATTGATTTGGATTATAATTAGTTTTGGTTCAATTTGATCCTTTAGGTCAAATTGGCTATTTGAGTATTAGATTTTGCAATCAATTTGGGTTAGAATGAGTTTTGGCTCAATTTGGCCTTTAGGTCAACTTAAATTAGTGCTAAAATTGACTTTGGGTTCCAATTGGTTACTTGATTGGATGATTGATCATGATCAACAATGGTTTTGGAAGAGATTGGATGAGTTGATTTGATCCAATTGGAGTTGAATTGAATTTTGACTCAATTTGGTCTTTTAGGCCAAATTGGGTCTAACAGTTGGGTTGGTTATGTTCAATTGGGGCTAATTGAATGTTGAGAGTTGTTCAATGATGGATTTGGAGTTTATTAATGGCTATGATTGCAATCAATTTGGACTAGATTAACATTTGGCTCATTTGTACTCTTTAGGTCAAATGGGTCAAGTTGGGCAAGTTGAATCAATTGATCAAATTGAGTGGGTAAGAGTGAATTAGAATGTTCAATTAAGTGTCTAGAATGATCATGATGCTTGGATTGATTCAATTTAGCTTAGATTACATTGAATTGAATTTTGGCCCTATAGGGTTCAAATGTGTCGACTTGGGTTAAGGGTCAATTAAGTTCAATTAGGCTCAATTAGTTGTAATCATGGTTCAAGCACTTTCAATTGAAGTTCAAATGAGTTTAAATGAGTTCAATTTCCATATGATTGGGTTGATTATGGATTTATCCCTCTTAAGCCTAAATTGGTTAGATCAGGTCAACTTAGCCATTTGACAAAATTGAACCATAATGGCTCAAATTAAGTATTGGGTTGATTTGTCTTATTTGAGGTTTAATTTGCGTCATTTAGATGGAGTTTGAGAGTTTGGTTTAATATGTGACTTAATTGAGTTTATAGTTGGTGGGGGTTGACCTCACTTTTGGAGTGGGGATTCAATCTTCCCACCATAGATCTAGGGGTCTTCTAGACACTAAGAGCTTCTTAGTCATAAGACACTTCTAGTGACTAAAGTGGACACTTAACCCAAGCCTAAACCAAACCTCAAATTCAATTCATCCAAATCCAATTAAATCTACAATCAAAACCAATCAAATCAAATCAAACCAAATCAAATCTATCCAAAGCCCTATGATTTAATCTTATGGACTTAGCCAAAATTCCCTTCAATTCAAACCAAGCTTAATTGATTTCCTCATAAATCAATTCAATCCTTCATTCCAAACCACATCAAATCTACCGTCAAGTCTACAAAATAAATCCAATCAAACTTAACCTAACCCATTTGATTTCAAATATTCAAATGAGCCAAACCCAATTGAATTCAAATCAATTGCAACCAAAGCTATAGACCAATTCCAAATCAATGTTCAAACTCAACTAAACTCAATTCAACCCAAAATCTAACTCAATTAGCCCAATTGGTCCACTTGACCCAAAGTGACCAATTTGATCAAATTAAACCAAATTTCAATCCAAACTAAATTAGGTCGAACCGACCCTTCAAATCTTCTCCATGATGATTGCTGATCATCTTGGATGGCCTAACTACAACCAATTCGACTCAATCAAGCCAATTGACCTATTTAGGCTCACTTGACCTAAAGTGACTTAAAGGACCCATTTGAGCCAACTTTCAATCCAACCCAAATTAGATTGAATCAAACCAGCCAAAACCTCCCATAATGATTATTGATCATCCTTGATTGATCAATTTCAATCAATTGGGTCAAACCAAGTCAACTTGATCATTTGACCAAGTCATCCCACTTAACCTATTGAGCCAAATTAGCCAAATTTCATCCTAAGCCAAATTAATTGAAACTAATGATTCACATCGACCTAAGATCAATCCTTGAACATGAGAAAACATCTACCCAATTTAATTGATCATTGAATATGATGTAACCAAATTGAATTGGGAGTTTGAACAATTGAACCCAATTAACCTATTTAGCTCTAAATTGACCTAAAGGGTCAATTTGGCTTAAATCAAAACAAGTACAAATTGATTGAAACCAAAGCCTACAATCATCTTCATTTGACCATTTGAACATGAACCATGGCCTAGCCCAAGCCAATTTGGCCAAATTTATCAACTTGATGAGCTCAAATGGGTCAAATCCAAATCCAAGCCAAATTGAACCAAATAAATTGCACCAAAACATTCTAAATACTCATTTGAACTTGACCCAATCCTTGGTTTGACCTAATTTGACCAATTGGTTAACTTGACCAACTTAGCCCAATTTGACCTACATAGGTCAAATTGAGCCAAACCCACTCAAACCATGCCCAAACCCAATGGAATTTGGCATGACCATCCTTAGCTCACCTTGGGTCAGTCCAAATAAACCCAACCCACTTTGGCCCTTTTTGACCCATTATCTAATGGGTAAAGCCTCCCATATAGGACAAAATCCAAATAGGGGAAGTCAACAACCCTCCTTTGCACTTGGCAGCCACCTAAAGCTCAAAATAGACCCCTGGCTATGTGGCTAACATGGCCCAAAGTGGTTAGTTCATCCTTTGGTCAAGGGGAGGTGAGTTAACCCACCTCCCATCATTGATTCAACCTAAAGGAGATGGAGATCACTCAAGTCACCTCAGTCCCTTGGCCACTTAAACTGAGCCACCTAAGCCCATTCCTGTCACCTTTGATGGACAAACAGTTGGAAGTAGAGATCATCCCGTTCATCCATCTTGAAGGATAAGGGGGGGTAAACTCCCCATCATTCGAATCAAAATGAGCAATTGAATCTTCTTAGAGCACCTCATTCTGAACTCCCTGAATGATTTCCCAAGCTTCCCGAGCCATCCCATCACCAAAAATGATGTAGCCAAACCCATCTGAAATAGGACAAGCATCAACTCCGCAAAACTCTACAAAGCCCCAACCAATCCTAAATTAACTCCACCCACATGTTCACCAAGCTCCGGCGAGGTGAAATGAACATTTTCTAAAGTGATTCGAACACCGGAGACCACCCCAAGCAAAACTCAGATGAATTTTCCAGCGACATTTGATCCATAAAGCCACCGATGAGGAATCAAGGCACCATATTCTCAATAGAGCTTGCCTCATCAAGGCAAAGCTACCTCAGTCAGTTTGCCATCGTCTTAGCTTCGAGATAGTTTTATGGAAAACTGAGATTTTCCAATTTTTGTTTAGCATTTTTGAAGAGAATGTTGATGTCATGCGAATCTAGCTGTTAGATCTCTTAGGATCCTCCTTATGAAGGTGTGGGATCTATCCTGAGCCAATATGAGCTTCAGAAAGCTCGAATTAGGTGCAGGAAGGTGGACATTGTCCATCTTCCATCATACAGAAGATGATAGATCACCCGTCATCCATTTCATGTGACCAGAATAGATGGCCATGATTTCTCATTAGATTTAATCTTATTTTAATCCCCAGGAATCATGGGATTAATCCTCATTGTCTTAGATGATGGACCAAGCGAGCACGTCTGCGCCAACATGTCGTGATAACTTCGGACGATTTTAAATAATCCCATACCACATGGTAGTGAATGAGATTAGCTTAGTAGTAATTATTCATTCTAATGGCTAAAATTTTGGAAAATCATAACAAATTATAGAAAAATTAGGAAAATATAAATAAACACTCATTTTAGAGGTAATTCATAGGAGAATTAATTTAAAATTATTTTCATTTAGTTTTGAACATTAATTAAGGCTTAATTAAGCCCTAATTACTTAAGCAAATGATTTTAAACTTTGTGTGTTAATTCAATGGGATGACCTCTGCCTCCCATGATTTTCTTGGAATTTATTGCCTAAGTAATTAGGGGGATTGATAATTTAAATCTTAATTACCCCTTTAATCAAATTAATTGTTAATTAACATCCTAACTAGTAAAAATTAATTAATCAAAGCTTTTTAATCTGTGGATAATAGTGAATGGATGTGGGAGTGGCATTAAGACCCCTTTCTTAGTCCCTTTTCCCAAGTTCATTTCATTTTAAAAGGATTAATTAATGTGGAAAGTCATTAAGTGCTTAATTAGTTAAGTAAATGATTAAATTAAATCAAATTCAAATGCAAATCACATCAAATAATTAATAATGGAATTAAAGATTCTGCTTTATGTGTTTAATAACATAAAGGCTCTTTATGAAAATTATGATTAACCCATAAGTGAGGGAAAATCATGAAAGTACTTAGTTAGATTCTTTAATTTAGTTAATCCTTAATCATGAGACAAGTGCATTAGGTCCTTTAGGAGCATTGCAACTTTACTTTCCTCACATGTTCATATCATTTGTGGCTCATGATTAAGTGATTAATTAAATTAAAGAAGCATATTTAAGGGTAATTAAGTGACTTAATCAATGATTCAACTTAATTAATTCATAAAATTCATCTGATTATCTTTCCTTAACCAATTAAGTTTATCAACATGTGAATGGGATCAAAACAACAAGTAATCTCTCATCTTTAAATCAAATATAAATCCAAAAATTCAAAATTAATAAGAAGCTTTGGTTTTCTTTAAATATTTTTATTTGATGTGGTTATCATTAGGAATTAATTTAATTGAATGAATCACATGTTTATGTTTGGTTATTCCTTCCCAATTACTTTAAATATTATATGTCATGTGGCATCATGCATTCATCCTTTTAAATATAAATGAATTAAATGGACTTTATTTATGTAAGCTTGCATGTTGATCTAAGCTAATTATATGTGTGGATATTATCACTCTTAAATCCAAATCTATATTTAAAAGTTTATTAATTGATAATAACATGTGGAGTGATGATAGTTATGAATAGATATAGGACTTGCATGTGTTTATAGCTTAGTCATATGAATGTGAAGCTTTCTTTTTAAATTCATATATAGATTTATATGGGTTTGAATAATAATGGGTATATAGTTTGGACATCTCAGGAATATGATGCTTTAAGTAGCTCTGAGGAGGCCATTTGATTACCTCACTTTCCTGGTTAACAATCACACGTACTTATTTGATTTTATTCTTATGTATTTTGGTATTATAATTTAGATAAAGCTTTAATTCATTTGCATAAATAATTCAATCAAGGATAATACAATCTTTGCATGATTTTCATTCTTATAATTGTGTATACATTTACATGTATTTAAGATAACAAATATTTAGTATAGACATCCCGAGAATATGAGCTTTAAGTAGCCCTAAGGAGGTCATTTGATTACGTCACTTCCCTGGTTAACAATGGCACGTACTTGCTTACATATTTTAGACATGTGCATGTGTGCTTAATTAAACGATGAGAATCCCATTTTGTTATTAAAAATACATACATCCATAATCATCTAAGTCATTAAAAATATATCACATGTAAATTAGTGTTATGTTCCTTGTGATTCATATATAGATTTGCATGGGTTTGAATAATAATGGATATATAGTCTAGACATCCCGAAAATATGAGGCTTTAAGTAGCCCAAAGGGGGTCATTTAATTACCTCACTTCCCTGGTTGACACATACTCATTTAATTTCCTTCCTATGTATATTTGTATTAGAATTTGGATAAAGCTTTAATTTACATATATAAATAATTCAATCAAGTGAAATACAACTTTCAAACATATACATCCATTACCATTTAAGTGTGACAAAATATGTTGAATGTATAAATACGTTAAGGATTGCATCATATGCATGTTTTAAGTAATGGAAAGGAATGATCCAACATGTATGAGATAGTAGTTCAATTATATTAATCTTAAGATGCCTTTCATATTGAATAGAATTACTTAAAGTGCACTTAAACTTAGGATTAATGCAAATATTTAATAAGCCATTCACTAAAGAGAACTAAGTCATCAAAATATGCCTTAGAAAATAGTTTAAGGTATGGATGAAGGAGGGTAATCCTCTTTCCTCTCTTTTTAACACTTAGATGTTAAGTGTAAGCTAAATGAAACCAAGTAAAACATAAATTAAAACTCATAAATCAACTAAATAACTATAAATAAAACCAACCCTTATGATAAATTAAATTCTTCCACACTTAGAAAAGCATAACTTTAATTCTTAATTAATACATACCACACAAAGCCTTACCACGCATATTAGAACTAAGTCACCACTTCTAGCTCTAATTTAGGGCGGCGTATGTTTAATTTTGTGATGTAATATTTTATATTGGATGTTAGGGTTTATGCTTCGTAAACTGGATGTTAGGCTGCTCTGAGCCTAATCATGTCTTTTGCAGGAGGTTATGCTTAAGGGGTTGCTTAAAAATAAACAAAAATGTTCTCTTTACAGGCTGCTTAAACCCCTAAGAATAATCTAAGTCAGGACAGGTGGGTTTGGCTACCCATGTACAGGGTGCTAAGTCCAAATTATAAATATAACTACTTGAGATTATATGTATGTTTAGCTAATCCCATTTTCCAAGTGTAGTTAGATTTACTTTTCCTATATAAATGTAATTTTTATGATCGGAATTAGGATTAACACTATGAGGGATTAGGATGAGAAGTGGCTAGAAGGCTTTGTCCTGAGGTACCCTAAGATGCCTTTGAAGCAAATACAACCAAATGAAAGAAAGAGTAAATCAAATCTAAAGAAGAAAGAATGAAGACATGAAGATGGAAGAGTGAAGAATGAAGGCCCCCATAGCATGTACTCAATCTAATTGTAAAAATTATTCTTTCATATTCTAGGTTGTAAAAGGGTAGAGCTCAGCTACCCATCTTTTCTCTTTTCAGAATGTACAGCGATACCCGATCACATAGGCCTATTATTCTTTTATGGGGTTTATAAAATTGATTAATGATTTGTTTAGATTGAGCAATAGGATTGCATCCTCTTCATAGTTTCTTAATGTTTGATGCTTTAATGTGTGGCCTGAATATGGTAGCCTCTTAGGATCAAAATAAATTTTCTATCCAACTAACAACTCATAATTAAAGTCTTAAGCAACTCAAAACTTCATCATAAAGCCTAGGCTTTAATCAAGATAATTAAAAGATTTAACAACCCCTTAGCTATATGTTGTATGTCTCACATCATGCATGTATCTTCTATCACTCTTTCTAAAAATGAGGGCCTCCATTCTTATACTATAGGAACCGCTTGACCCATGAGAGAAACCCCTCATGACGGAGCTTCATCCTCTCTCCTTTGATTTAGCCAATAGTCAACTTTCATCATGCATCTAGGCATAAATAAATCTCAAGCCTTTATCCAAATGAATGAGTCAAAATGAAATAAAAATTTAAAAATATTTTACATTTATAGATTAAGTAATATACTCATACCACTCATGCTCTAGTCTCTTGGGGAGTAGGTTTAGGACTTTAGACTCTTTCCAATTAAATAATAAGTCTAACCATCTTGCAAATTCATAAGACCTACATGGTTTTGAATAGTAGAAGGTGTTAGCTGGCAGCCACTCTAAGTGATTATAAGTCAGAGTTGGACGAGTCTATCTTCTCTTGTTGGACCCTTATGTCCATCTTTCTTAGATTTAGGCCATGCTTTAGCTTGTACTAAAGCTCCCTAGATTTAAGTTCAAGGTTGCTAGTTTCTCTTGGGCTGCAAGCATAAATCCTCACCTCTTATGCATTTCTACAATCTTGTGTTGATGGATTATATGCCCTAACAATCTAATAAAAATTCAACTCAAAGAAATAAAATCTCTTCACTTTCAAACATATAAAGCCTCATCCATAGGATAGATTAGAATGCTCACTAGGTTTGCTAATATCATGAGAATTTCCTACTTCTCCCTTTGGATTCCAAAGTAAGTCTTCTCTTTGAATAATCCCACTTGATTTTTCCAAAATAACCAATTCATTGATAGTCCATCCTTGAAATCTTTGGAGACAATAATTATCTACTTTAATCGAGAGTATTCTTAAGGAATCTATATTTCTTATGATATAATAAACTATGGAGGCTTGCCTCCATAGGGAACTTAAGAACCCGACATATTATAAACTCTACTTTATTTGTCCATGTAAAGTAGGCGAAAAATCTCTAGTATATTCAAAGACTTATCATGTCTTAGGAGTCTTTATTAGGTGATTAGGTCCATTGTATGTTTCTATCTTTTGAGATAGTACATCATACCTTAATGTCATACCTGATTACTTCAATAATTTCCCCTGTGATCTGCGAAGTGTCCACCCGACGCATAAAAAAAATATCACATATTTTTCTAACGACTCCGCTGGGGATGGTTCCTCCATCTATAGTAGATAATTATTATCTCCAAGCATCGATAGTGGACTTATATTTTGTATAAGCCCAAGACAATCTTTCTTTCTATTGGCACTTTGTTCATTTCATCCTTAAGCAAAGGTAGCCAACATCTTTTAAGTTTTAGGACCTCACTCTCGTGTAGGTCTTAAAACTCCTATTGGGTCCCCCAATATATAATAATAAATTAATTAAAGAAAGGAGATGACCAATTATAAATCAAATGGAATTTAAAACCTCTTACCGCTAGCTTGGTGAAGCAAGGTTCATTTCATATTGAACAAACTTCAACAAAATCCAAAGTAAAATAAGTGAAATCTTTTACAAAATATTCAAAGAAAAATCATGTGAACTTCACTTAACATAATAAAATTTGCTAAGTAAAGGTTCTCTTTAAAACCAAAGTCAAGTAAAACAAAATCAAAATCTTTCAAACCCCTTTTCCAAATAAAATTAATTGAACCTCAGTTAGCATACCTAAAATTGCTAAGTGTTCTCCTTTTAAAAATCAAAATTAAATCAAATAACAAACCTCTCTTTCATTAATAACATACTCAAACCCATTTTCATAAAAAAAGTAACTAACTCCATTTAACATACTTATATTTGTTAAATGAGGTTTCCCTCTTCAAAATCAAAATCAAACACACACAAAATATTTTCAAACAAAATCAACTCCATTTAACATACCCAAAATTGTTAAATGAGAGTCTCATTTTCAAATTGAAGCAAAATCTAAAAACCAACATGCAATTGGACTCCACTTAGCATACCCAAATTTTTTATGTGAGGGTTTCCTTTTTCAAAATTAAAACAAAATCAAGATAAAAACAACATATAACTGAACTCTATTTATCATACCCAAATTTGTTAAATGAGAGTTTCATTTTCAAAACAAAATTAAAATCAAAACATCCAACACACAATTGAACTCCATTTAACATACCTAAATTGGTTAAATGAGAGTTCAATCTTCAAATCAAAAAAAAAACAAACAAAACAAACACACAAGTAAGCTTCATTTAACATACCTAAATTTATTAAATGAGAGTCTTTAACATCAACATCAAACATGTAATTGAACTCTATTTGACATACCTAAATTTATTAAATAAGAGTTCCCTTTTCAAAAATCAAAGCGATAACAAACATCAAACACATATTTGAACCCCATTTAACATACTTACATTTATTAAATGAGAGTTCTTCTTTTCAAATCAAATCAACACATCAAATAATCAACAATCAAACCATCAAAATAGAAAATTTTAAAATTTTCAAACATACAATTGAATACCACTTAGCATACCTAAATTTTCTAAGTGAGGGTTCCTAAATCAATTTCAAATAAAAGAAAACAACAAATACATCTCCAAAAGTCTCTCCAAAATAATCGAACCCCACTCAACATACTTAAAATTTGTTGGATGTCAATTCCAAATTTAAAATCAAATTCAAACATACAATTCAAGACAAAGTCTCTCCTCCAAATCTCTAAATCTCTCCAATAGAACCCCATTTAGTATACCTAAATTTGTTAAATGAGGGTTCTAATTCAAAATTCAAATCAAAAGTAACAATTCAAGTCAATAAGTTCAAGACAAGGATCTAATCCGGTTATCTTTTCTAACAATGTAGATATACTTGCCTAGTTCTTTCTTCCTTCCTTCAGTCATCTTCTTCCATGCCGTATGGCAAGTTGATCTTCTCATCCATTGTGGATTTGTATAGTCAGCCATACTCACGATGATTTAAGTTTGGCCTTGAATTGAGCAATTCAAGGTTCACTGAGGACAAGCCCTCACTCTGTCCAGAGGAGGTGGCAGGGAAGAAGCCACTTCTTTAGTTCAATGTGCATGCTGATTTTGAGTTTCCCCTCTCTAAAAGGAAGGCCGTTGTGGTTCCCACACCCCTACCAATGCCATTTGTGTTAGTGCTAGTGTCAATGCCAGTGCAGTATGTTGCCCCTATTGTAGTTCCAGCATGGGCTAACACCTCGTTCCCCTTGCTTTGAAGGGGAAGGCTATCTTATCCTCTAAGAGAGTCTGGCCTACCTTTGAGGTAGGTTCTAGTTCTTTCTCTACCCCGATCAATAAGACTCAATGCCACAACAAGAACCACAAGCTCAAGCGACAATACGAGTGCGAGGCGAGGCAGATAGATGATGCCTCACATGTTGTTGAAGAGGGTTCCCCTCATGAGACCTCTCCATTTTTGGGTGGTAGTTCCACCACCTCTCAACTTAAGAGGGAGAGGAGGATTACAAGTACCATCAATCACAGGAGGAGATCTCCAGCGGAGAGACAAGCCAGTGTTCCCCAACACTACACCACTCCGCTTGTCGTCCACCTTCGCCAGTTCAGGTTCCAGCATCCAAAGTCCCCACAAAGTTCTACAAGCCTCCTTCTGGAGAGAAAGCTTCTCCACTGGTGATCTAGCTCTCAGGATCCCACTCCATCTATTCCACTTGTTGAGATGAGGTCAAGCTCCCTTGCTTGACCTTCCATTTCAACTGTGGTGAAGGAGTGGTGACCCAAGAGCATCTTGGTTGCTCCACCATCATAGAATTTGGAGAAGGAGAGGAGAGGGGATATCGAGATGGGTCCCCATGATAGTTGAGCTACCCAGGGAGTGCACCCCACCAACTCAGAGTATTCAGTACATAGATTCTGTAGAGCTCAATCCAGTAGTCGGTCATCAGCCAGCCTATGTTCCAGTAAAGCGGGGTTGAATAGATAACCATTCTTTAGAGGATATTCTAGAAGACTATAGTATTGTAGTTAGATAGATAGTTATCAATGACCATTCTGATTAGGAAGAGGGTAGGGTCAACATGTTGGATGATTCAGTCGAAGTTCACATGGTTGACACCCAAGGATCCCTACAGAGGGAACAACATAGCTAGAAAGGTGATGTAGTTGAGGAAGGTGACACCTCTCACTCAACTTAACACCTCCTCAGCTCAAGTAGAAGGATGATCAGCCATAATGGAGAAGAGGGTAGAAGAGTTGATGGAAGTCATTCTAGCTTTGCAGAACCAAGCCCCAGTTTCGCAACCATCCCCCATGGTGGCTAATCAACTAGAGTTGGTACATACCTTAGATCATCCTAAGTGCACCCATGGATGATGACACTAGTAGCTTGCATAAGAAGGCACCGATAACACCTCCATGCATGAAAAGTATATCAAGCAGATGGTCGAGCAGCAGGTAAAGGAAGCATTAGTGCAAGCCTGGGGTAGCTCATATGTTCCAAAGGGTAGACCCCACCCTGAGGAATTCGATGTAGTTCAATACTCCAAAGGTTTTGTGCCACCATCCTTTAAGAGTTTTGGTGGCAGTGGAAACCCAAGGCATCATATTGCACACTTCATGGCTAGTTGTTGCAACACCGGTGGCTGTGGTGCACTTCTCTTTCTCTTATTTATCAGTAGCTTAATAGGTGTCACCTTTGATTGGTATGCCAAATTGCCCAATGGTTCAGTGAAGACCGCTGTCGAGTTAGAGCATCTCTTCATCAAGAGATTCACAGGAGCTCAACAAAAGGTAACTGCAAGTGATCTCATTATAGTGATATAAAAACCCAATGAGTCTCTTGTTGATTACAATCTTATATGGTGCAATCAGAGTATGAAATAAGAACCACAGCTGTCTGAATAGCATGCCATTAAGATTTTGCTTAAGAATTCTATGGTTTGGTCTCCTTCATGCTTAAGGGCTTCACCATAAAGACATTTGAGAAGCTAATAAGCAAGAAAGCTAACCTATAAAAAGAAGCCAAATAGTTACCCTTTTCATACCAATCATCTAAGCCCATGCCTCAAAAGATATTGAGAAGAGGCCTGGGATAGTTTTGTTAGTGGACAAAGGGAAACAACCATCCAGAGCATAATTTGAGAAGCCAGGTTTCAGCAGCCTCCATTACCACCTCCTCTTCCACCACCTTGGCCACTATACTGGCCACCACCACTACCACATTGGCCACATCACCACCACAACAGCCTACTCCATAACGGTTTCCATATCCACCACCAGGTAGCTACTTTTCACCAATTCTTGCTGAAAAATTAAGCAAACCATACTCATTCAAGAGGGAGGTAGTCAGGAAAATCTTTAAGAATCTCTTGAAAAGGCTTGATCTCGAGCTAAGAGGCTGGAGGAAGGGGCAAGAGTGATGATTCTAGCTATTGCCCCTACCACCACATCTTAGGCCATGTCTTAGAGGAATGCATTACTTTCAAGGACTAGCTTGAGCATAGTTACAAGTCAGGAGCTATAGTTATCCCTAAGGAATACTTATTAGAACAACCATCTGGTTCTGTTAGGGTAAACCTTGAGGATACTTCCGATCCTCTTAAGACCTAAGAAGGTTGGGATATTTTATTCTCTTGTACATCTAAGATCAAGAAACTTTATCTATAGGTGCAAGTAGCTTAAACCTCCAACACCAAGGAAGGTTTGCTAGTTATGAAGGACAACTTCGGGAGGGTGGAAGCCCATCAACAACAACAAAAACTACCACAATTTCCTGGGATAGATCTATAGAGCAACCACCATCCAGTCATACTCCCCTTCCTTATCATGTACCCTCTACTAGGTCTTCTTACACCATAGCATTGTATCCACATAATCAAAAAGTTTTGTTCTATTTTTATTCTTATATATTTGGTTCTTCCTTCAAATTTGTTTTGATTTCTCAACGATCAGTTAGTTCACCCCTTAGATTGACTTGGAGTCATCACTCGAGGATCCTTTAGGAGAAGCTATATGTATACCTGATGAGCAAGTAGAACTTTCCACAAACTCATTATTTTAAGAAGTCACTAAAGGCAACCTCTACAGTGGAAAAGTTCTACATCATATGGTAGCACCTCAGGATAAGGGTAAATAGGTCATTAGTTCCAATTAGAAGATAGCCCCTCAACAAGATGCTCCACCTATGGATATGCTTATGGAGGACTAGCCCAGAGTTGATTACAACATTCTAGCACATCTTAAAAAGTTGCCAACTAAGTTAAGCAAATACGACACCCTTGTCTTATCCAAAGAGATAAGGGAATCTCTTATCAAAGCTTTGCTTGACCAGAGATATGCTTATCTCAGCTGACCTCTACTACAGAGGAAAAACACTACTTGAAGGGCATCTTATGAGTTACATTCAGCACTGAAGATCTACTTCTAGGGATGATCAAGAATAATCATCCTCTCTACATTATAGTGGATGCTTATAGATTCAGGCTATCCAAAGTTCTAGTTGACCTGGGTGCATTAGGAAATATTATGAGTCTAAGAACCTTGCCTACTTAAGGATTAACATCTCTAAACTCCAAAAGGAGTGGATGATGTTGAAAGGATTCAATGAATAAGGAGAGAGAGCCTTAGGCTCCATCGTGTTGCAACTAGAGATAAATGATTGGAAGATTGAAGCTAAGTTTCATATAATAGACTTGGATACGTCTTTCAATGCTTTTCTTGGGAGACCGTAGATACATGAGAATAATATGGTTTTATCCTCTTTACATCAGTGCATCAAGTTCATGATAGGTGAAATTGAGTATTATGTTTAAGGAGATCTCAAACCCTTTTTAGTTCACAAGATCGGGATTTATGAGGATGCGACCTACTACCTCCCCCAAAACCAAAAAGTCTATTCTCATAAACTTAGTCAAAATTCCCATGTGGGAGAAAAGAAAGGACATAAAAATAAAAAGAAAAGGAAAAGAAAATTGAAATTGAAATTGAAAAGAAAAAGGGAGCGAGAAATTGACTCAGGGGATGAAGTAGATCCTGAGATTATATTCCACCTATAGTTCATTACTCCATTCGAACAAGTGGGGAGGATGACCCGACCTCCACCAGGATGAGAAAGAAGCAAGTTCAGAGGCAGTCCCATGGGTGAAAGACCTCCATATTTACCACCCAACTGGAGGTTTGTCCTAGCTAGGAGTACACCTGTTATCCATATAGACTTAGAATCTAGTTCAAAGGATGAGTCATATATGGTTAGCACACCAACTAGCTCTTCTCAACATCAGATTCCTTTGGAGGTGACAGTCAAGCCAGACAGTAATGAAGACTGAATTCCTAAGCAAAGCATAAGTGTATCCAAGTCCTCTTTATGTGAAACTATTAAGCGAACCTTAGTTCTAACTCCACTTTCCTCACAAAAGGTTGAGGGTTTGGTAGTTAAGAAGCCCCTAAATCAGAGGTGCTATCCTGGAGCATCATCCTTAAGTCAAAAAGTTGATGTAGAACTTTGAGGATGATTCATATAAAGACTTAACAGACTTTCCTTTTGATTGGTACTCCCTTATGTTCATAATTTAGTAAAGAGAGGATTAATTCTGCATACATGGTCTAAGCACAGGTTGGATTACTTTGAAAGGATATGGAACAACAAATGCAAAAGCTCTCAATCAAGACCAAGACTAGGCTTAGGCATGATAGGCCCAGTTGACAATGATGATTACTTCTTAGTCATCACCACTCATTGGAATATGATAGGTCCTTTTCAAATCACATTAACTCATATGAGGAGGTGTGCTTAGAAACTTCAAATGAGTTAGATGATTTTCAAGTCAAAGATGCACTATCGAAGTTCGAAGAAGAAATCAAATCAACCATCGACAAGCTCAAAGAAATTAACTTAAGAACTGAAGAAACTCCACGTCTAACATATATCAGTTCTTTATTGAATGAAACTGAAACCAATGACTTAGTTAGGCTACTCATTCAATTTAA